>JAIRCJ010000184.1:0-489895 GCA_020883675.1 Bruguiera gymnorhiza
ATGTTCCATCCAAGAGCTGCCAAAGTCTACTCCCTATTAGAAGATGCATGCAAACATCACAGTATTCCTTTGAAACTTAAGGCTCAACTTGTGAGTTTGAGGATTTGTAGGTACCTTCTCCATCAGAAGAACAAAATTGAGCATTTGGTGCAGGAGATGCTGAGTTCTTCAATTATATAGCCCAATTCAACTCCATTTGCTTCTCTTGTCTTATTGGTTAAGAAAAAAGATGGAACCTAGCACTTTGGTATGGAACCTAGCATATGGACTGTTGGAGATAAAAAAATCTAAGGCTAAATAGATAGATAATGGCATGGGTTGAAACAAAAATGAATGAGAAAGAAGATAGTGGTTGTAAGGTAGACACCGCATTTAAACTTTTGTTAATTAATGTCTAGTTTCATTTTTTTCTTTTATTTTTCAAAATCCACCCACCTCCTTCACGCTGTCCATATAAATCCGCCGATTCCCGGCATTCTTTGCTAAATCATCACACTTGTCATCAAATGTTATGCCATGTTATCAAAGTCATGCAATGTCGGTTGCCATGATGCCATTAATTGATGAAGTGGCAATATTTTGAAGAAAAAATTGAAAATTGAATATATATTTTTGAAATTATAATTTTATGTTTTTGTTTACACTTCTTTTATATTTTTATAAGAATTTTCAAAATAAAAACAAGTAAACTGAAAAATCTCAAACGCTCTCTCTCTCTCTCTCTCTCTCTAGCGACCTAACTTCATTTGTGACCTTCATAATATCCATAATATTTTTGTTCATCTATCCGTGGCTATGGAGTTGCTTTAATTGACCTGTCTATTTTTTGGTTGTCTCCATTATAGCTATTAGTTATATGTGCTAGAGTATGGACTGCTGTAGATCAAAGATCTAAGGCTCAATAGATAAATAAGGGAGTGGGATGAATAAATAAAAAAGAAAGAGAGGGAAGAAAGAGGGTGGGGATGAGATAGACAAGATACTAGAGATAAATGGATAAAAAGAGAGAGTTTGAGATTTTTTTGGTTTTCTGTTTTCATTTTGAAAATTTTTGTAAACAAAATATTAAAAAAGTGTAAATAGAAACCAAAAAATATAATTTCAAAAATTATATATTTAATTTTCATTTTTTTAAAGTTACCGCATCATCGATTAATGATGATGTGCAAATGACATAACATGACTTAGATGACATGGCATGCCATTGGGCGATTGGTGGCATTAGTTAGTGGAAAATGTTGGGAAAAGGTGAATTTATATGGATGGTGTAAAGGCAGTGGGTGGATTTTAAGGAAAAAAAAAAAAGTTGACATAAATCAACAAAAGTTTGAATGTGGCGGCCAAATTTTCGTTTTCTGCCTAGTTACATCCGTCTAAGTAATAGACTTTAATTAAGTCATAAAGCGTTTGTATAGACACATTTATAAATATATAACTTATGATATTTAGAAATAAACAAGAAAAAAAATAGTAAATCCCAATTTTCTCTCTCTAAACAAATTTTCCCAGGATCGCCTGTCTCTTAATCCTCCTTTTTTTTTTTTCTCTTCTAATTCCCAACCTTAACTGAGTTCCTACCAGTTAGTAATGGTGGCAGCTTAAGGTTGTTTGTTTTGGGTTTTTCCCTAGCAAACCAGGGCCTCCTTTTTTCTTTAAATTTTTGGCTATAGATTTTTTCATATTTTACCTAGGTTAGTGACAAATCCATGTTCAATGGGTTTGCAAATCACTCATTTTCATCCCTTAATTCTCAACTTTGGTATTGATGACTAACGATATTTCAAAAGATTCCAAAAGCTATGTGTAGATTTTGATTCTTAGTTGTGTCTTTAATCCTTTACCTCAAGGTTGTGGGACAACGACTCTAAAATCTATCTCTATTTGCCATTATTTGTCTCTTCCTTTTCTTATTTTTATTTATAAGCCTAGTTTTGTTTTCCTTTTGATCTACTATCCTTATTTCTTGTTTTTAGTTCCTCAACTGACTTAGTGGATTTCATTATTGATTTTGTAGGCTTTTTATCCTTAGACTTCCTCTTGTTGCCCCTCCCCTTGAGCCTTCTTCTATTTTTCCTTTTTTCCTATGTTTTGCGCATCATGATTAAGTACGTGATTTGAGTCCAAGGGCTTTGTTATGTAAGACAAACACGAAAAACAAAGAACTAATGGGAATCCACTTGAAATTAAACTTTCAACTCAATATTCAATTACAATTAGCGATATTTATAATAAGTTTGATGTTAAAACAACGAGTCCTTTTTGTAGAGATAGCTAAGAGATGAAATAGTAAATAACTAAATTAAATAAGAAATTAGATAAATATCAATAAATAGGAGAATCCCTTATAAATTCCTAAATCTTATAAAATATTGCTTTTTGAAATATTTGCCTTTATCATCAACTGCATCATTCCTCTTCATTTAAAAAAAACTCAACTCCATCAAAGTTGACACCAAGTAAGCATCAAGTAAGGCAAGATCAAGGAACAAAGCACATCCTTGGGCAGCCACAGTAGCATAAGAAAAAGACATGCTTTCCATTTGACAAGATTGCAGCGAAAACCTTTGAGAGAAGAAGCAACGTGTTGATCATCTAAGATAGTATTAATCATCACGTTAAGTAAAAGATGGTGCCTTTGGCATAACAGTTCTTGTATAAAGACTTAAAGATAAAGAAGAAGGCTCAAAATTGTCTTAGTGGGGTGATTGATGTGTAAAAATAATGAATAGTAAATGCACTAGTCAATCATGTAATATAGATAGTAAATAGAATATCATCCCATAAGGATTGAAAACAAACAAGTACCAAATGCTTTTAATCCTAACTTTATTGAGAAGTTTGATTTCAAAGTTTAGGAAACTAAATAAAAATAAATAAAATCTAAATAGAATAATAAAATGCTAAATAAATAAAGTAAATAAGAATAGAAGAGATTAGGGTTTTAAAGACACTAAGGCATTAATTGACCATACTAATATTACATAGAGTTCTCAATTAACATGCTATCAAGAAGAGAATCTATTATGGGATAGTGGAATTTCATATGTTATTCAACACTTTTTCTCAAATTATATTAAATTTACCTTTACTTATTAACCTACCATATCTCTATGTAGCTTTAAATAGGTAGAAGATTAATTTCCATTGTCTTCTTTAGTAAAATTTTTTGAAAAGATACATCTTTACACCACCTAAATTGAGATAGAGCCGAATATTTCAAATTAATGAGTTGCTTGTATGTTTTGTCTACTAATAAGGTAGTTGTACTAATAAAACAATTAATAATTGTATAAATCAATGTATTAACATTGTCAACTTGCTACATCCCTTACTTTAATTTTACAATATTAAATATTTGAAACTTACCTTCCTTTCTTACATTTCTGTTTTAACCAGAGGCCTTAAAGCTCTTTCAGCTACTTTTTCTATTTTTTCTACAACTCTATTAAGTTGATTTCCTATAGATTTCAGATAAAAAGTAGTAAAGTTTCCTTACTCCATAACAACATTGGTAGAGGGTTCTACTTTATATGGTGGACTTATAACCTTATGGTCTTCTATCTTAACACTTAGGTTAAATATAGATGAGTGAATACTAATAACCCTTTTTTCCTTTTCCCATAACATATTCTTAATATGCTTTTCAAGAACCATAAATTCCTTTAGGGCCAAAAAATTCAGGAAAGGTTTTTCCTTCAGCTTATAGACCTTTTCCAAATAGGTGACAATATATATAGCTTCCATACCATTGGTATATATCTTATAACATTTATACCATACTTCTTATTCCTTTTCATTAAAGATCATAAAAATCTATTTTCTTTTTATAATATTCTTAGGAGAGTATAATAACTCTCTCATCTTTTCATCTAACTCATTAATAACCTCAAGGACATAGAGACTTCTATCTTTATCTTGATATCACATATCAAAGAGAGATAAAGACATAGCCTAGAAGGCTGATTGGATGTTTCTAGTGGTTCATTAACCATAGAAGTAGAAGTTAAAGGGGGAAAAGTCAACTATATACTGAGGTTTACTAATTTGCTCTTTGGTTCTTCTAATGCCTTCCACTTTAGTAATGGGTACTGAGGAAGTAGAGAATCTAGATTTAACCTTTTCTCTTCCTTTTTTGAGCTTTAACATCACATTTCTAAATGAAGCAAATCAAATTTCAATATCCCTATCTTTAAATTCAATTACTTCTTCCATTTGTCTATTAACTTATTAAACAAGTTCAACAACCATCCCTAATATCCATTTCTTAAGTAATTTAACCTAATCTCAAGCAATTATTTTAGAAACTATAGCATTAGATTTTAACCTATTAGTCAAAAACAATGTAGTAGTCCCTTCATCCACATATCTTATTAGAATTTATTTAATTCCTTGGATAACAGTGTTCATAACCTTATAGTGCATCTTGTAAATAGGGATTAGATTTTCTAAAGTAGTCATCATATCAAATCCTTCAGTTTTAATATTCAAATATAAAGTGTGCATCAAATTAGGATTTAATAATGATAAAGTAAAGTTCAGAAAATAAGAAAAGTGTTGTTCCCACAGTCTTGTATGGGTTGTAATTGTTGTCAACCATATTTAAGTGTGCAAGCAGAAGTGGCTCATATCTCAGGAATTACAGGATAAGACTAACATGTCAAATAATCTCGTAAAGTGATGTCCCTGAAGTGAACTTGTAGAGGGAGTTTAGCATTGCTTAAGTCTTAGTATGACAGTGTGACAAAGTTGTATACGGATAATAAGTTCATAAGAAGTTAAATCTGTAAGTCCGTAAGCCTGTCCTGAGACTAAGTCTAGGAGCAAACGTTCGGAGGAAGTGTCCATAAAACGGTCCACAGGAGGAGTCTGTAAGAAGATTTCGTAAGGTGGTACATAGGAGAAGTCCGAAAGATGAGTCCATAAGATGGTCCACAGGATAATTCCGTAAGAAGATTCTGTAAGACTGTCTGAAGGACAAGTCCGGAGGAAGATTCCATAACATTGGTCCGTAAGAAGACCACTTCACAAGATGAACAGTAGATTCCGGAGTTACGGAGTAAATTCCAAAAGTACGGAGTAATTCCGTAGGAGCGGAGCAATTTCGGAAGCGGATGAACAGTGAACTCTGGAAGTACGGAGTAATTCCGTAGGAGCGGAGCAATTCTGGAAGCGGATGAATAGTGAAGTTCGAGGTTGTGGAGCAATTATGGGGTTACGGAGCAATTCCGTGGTTATGGAGTGATTCCTGAGGAGCGGAATAATTCCAAGGTTATGGACAAACAAGGAGTCCAGAAGAAGGGAAGGTTACAGAATTTTAACTTAGCATTTCTGGAAGATGGGTAGTTACGGGGGCAGTTTCTTTTGTACATTTTTTACTATTCATGGATAATCCTGGCCATTCATTCAAGCATTCAAAGGATGAGATTTCAGTAGAAAGAAAAGAGCAAGAAAGGAAGTCTACCGCATCTACAATAAACCCTACTAGGGTTTCCATAGAGGGCAGTATATAAACCAAGACTTATCTCTCGTGTGTGTGTGAGTGTGTGTGTGTGTGTGTGTGTGTGTGTGTGAGAGAGAGAGAGAGAGACAACCTAGTGAAGACATTCTGTGAAGCTTAGAGAGAACTCAACGAATTTCCAGATTTCTTCAAGAGAGGTTAGAGAGTGTTTTGGTGATCTTCCAAGCGGCAGTGAAGCAGCCTATTCAAATCAAGCAGAGGCAAGACAAGCTATAAGAAGGGTAGACACAGTAGGTGACACTCTTTGTATTGTGATTGCTTTGTATTTGTAATAGTGAAAGGAGTAGAAGATTAAGACATCCATTGTAACTACATTGTAATCATAAGGGATACCATACTAGTATTCTCAAGTATAGTGGATTGTCTCGGTAAAGGAAGAATCCTTACCACCGTGGAGTAGGTCACATTGGTCGAACCATGCAAATCTCTTCTATCTTTGCTTTGAATTTACATTCTATGTTTTGAATTGAGTTGTGAACAAAGTTAAAGAATCATCAAACCCATAACCTAAAAGAAGACCTAATCAAGAACAACCAATCTGTTTAATAGGCAAGGTGTCTGAAAGGTAACTTTGGAGACTATTGTGATTAGTAGGTAACAATAGATCTACCTTAGTTGAATTTGAGAAAGAGTTCATTTCTGAGAAGAGTTTGAAGTTGTTCACCCACCCGCATATTGACAAAAGCTAAAGTATTAAAGAAGTAGAGTACTTTGGCTTAAATTATCAGAGTTTTTCAAGAGGGTGATACTAATTCACCCCCCCTCAGTATCACAAACTAGTAGATCCTAGGGTGAAGTTAGGAACTTCAATTGGTATCAGAGACTGGTTCACCAGTTTGAAGCTTAACAGCTTGGTGTATTAGTTTGAAGGGTTTCAGAAGTTTTAATTTGTTTAGCATACTGAGAAATGGATGTCAGTACCAACACCAACACTACTTACAACCAAAAGGTTCCAATCTTTAATGGAACCAACTACCATATGTGGAGAGCGAGAATGCAGGTGGTATTTGCAACCATGGGCATGGACGTGGTGAAATCAGTACATGAGGGTTTTGTGCCTCCAAAAGAAAGTAAAGATCCAACCCCAGAGAAATTAAGGCAGTTTGAGATCAATAAGAAGGCCTCAAATGTCATCATTTCAGTATTGACAGATGCTGAATATGCTAAAGTTATGGACTCCAAATCTGCTAAGGAGATATGGGACAGATTGCAGAAGGTCTATGAAGGTGATGGTAGAATGAAGGAGGCCAAGTTTTAAGTTTTCAAGGAGAGATATGAATCTCTCAAAATACAGAAAAATGAGACAGTCCAAGAATTCTTCACCAGGGTTATTGATGTTATAAACGACCTTAGAAGTCATGGGAAGAACAAGAAGGACTCATCTATGTGAAGAAAATTTTGAGAATTTTGCCTGAAAGGTTTGCCTCAAAGGTGGCAGCCATAGAAGAGAGTATAGATCTCAATTCTATGTCACTGCATGATCTCCAGTGCAATCTCATTGCATATGAGATGAGAATAAAGTCAAATGAAAGCTCCTTAGCATCGAAGCCATCAAAGGAGGCAGCTTTCAAAGCTATGAAACACTTGAAGATAAGAGAAAAGGAAGAATCATCCAGTGAGGATGATGATGATGATGAGGAAGAAAGGGAAGGTGAAGTGTTGGCTTACTTCACAAGGAAATTCAAAAAGGGGTCTAAGAAGGGAAAAGGATAGTTGTCCTTGAGATGTTATCGTTGTGGGAAGACTGGACACTTTGCTTCTTAGTGCAAAGTGAAACTTGATGATGAAGATGAGGATGGTGATAATGAACAGGATTCAAAATGGAGAAGACCATCATCCAAGTCAGAGAAGTCCAGCAAGAAGAAACAGACTGCCAACCCACAGAAGAAGAAGAGAGGCTCATTCAAGAGTTATGTGAGCCAAACAAAAAAAGCTGATGAGGAGGAAGATGTAGACTCATCAGATGAGCATGCCTTTATGGCATCAGCTCAATATGGTAGTTCAACCTCTGAAGAGGAAGAGGAGGTTGATGAAGAAGAACCGGATCTTGAAGCTGAGTTAGAAACAGCTTCAAAGGAGATAATCAGAAGGGGCAGAACCATAAAAAGGTTGGAGGCCCATATAAAACAAGTTGAAGCAAAGATTGAGGAAGCAGAAAGTCAAAAAGATGAAATAAGGGACAAACATATGGGCAATTATTTAACTTGGTCTGCACTCTAAACCCTTACCTTGCTAGCTTGGCCATAATCAGACCCATACAGTGTTGGCTCAAGCCTAGAGCCCCTATGCCAATGGCTCATTTATGTTTTAGTCAATCATTGGAGCACTTGTTAGCCATTGGCGGCAAGCCCTAAAGCATTGGCCCAAGCCCAAGTTTCCGCTTGACACCAACAACTTAGCCTTCCTTAATGTATTGCAATACACATGTTCTTACCTTACTTTGCTTTAGTTGGGTGTCCATAGCCAAATCCTCATGCAAGAATTGGTGTAAGGTGCCACCAATATACTTGGATTCTTAAGCCAATGGGATTAAGCAACTAACAAACCACCCCCTCTAGTTGAAGCCAACATCTTAATAAGTAGTCTTGGGTATACTTCTTGAATTGCCATAAAGTCACATCTTTTTCCTAGCTAGCTTTACTGTCTTGAGCATTTTTTCACTTCACCAAGTACTCAACTCAGTAATTCTTCTAACTCTGCCCATATGTTCGGTGGTCTAAAATCTTTTCCACTTTATGCTGGAATTTCATTCTAATTGTTGGGGAGCATGTCTTGATTGTCTCCTTATAGGCTTATCACCATCTTTTTCAAGGAAAGGTTTCAAAAAGCTCACAAGGGAGGTCAAATGCACATTCAACCTCTTTGGTAGTTGGAGTTGATGAGCAATACTAGCAACCTTCTTTACTACAATAAAGGGATCATCATACTTGGGAAATAACTCCTAATGCACAGTTTTGCTATTGATCTTCTTCCATACTGAGGAATTAATGGAATGTGATACTTGTTCTTCATTATGACCTTGTTCAAGGCCCTATAATCCACACACATCCGTAAGGAGCCATTATTCTTCTTTTGGAACAACATTGGGGCACCATAAGGGACCTTAGAGGGCTAAATCAAGCCTGCATCTAGTAACTCCATGAATTGCTTCCTCAATTTGGGCAATTCCATCGAAGTCCTATGACAAGGGGCTTGAGCTAAAGGTTTAAAGCCCAAAACTAAATCAATTCTATGATTAATGGCACGCCTAGGAGGAAGGCGCTTTGGTAGCTCAAAAGGCATCACATCCACAAAGTCACCCACTAGTTTAGTAACACTATTAGGCACCTTAGTGACAACCCTTCCATAATTTTGATCAATGTAGCCAACTCCTTACCCTTTTTCAAGTCATGCTCCACCTGCATAGTAGAAAGCATACGAGACAACTTCCCATCAATGCCAACCAAAGGAATGATCTTGTCCATAACAAAGTAAGGATAGTTCTCACGCATGATCATGAGTCCACCAAAATAAGGCAGCAAAGCAACTTTTATATACATAGAAAGCCCAACTCCTAAAATAATATCAAAGTCATCTTATGGCATAATCATAAAGTTAAGATTACTAATGCAATTGCCAATGGTTACCTTCTTACTTGTTGTTATGCCAAGCACCTTACAGGTTGTTGAGTTGATTGCCTTCATTCAGTTGTCACTCCTAGTGTTTTTCAACCTAAGTGACTCCATTTTTTTGACAACAAAGTAATACATGGCACTTTAGAATTCAATTTGCCCCTATCCACATGCTTCTCTTTCTTCTTGCCCTTCTCTTCTTTTTTCCCTTCTCTTTGGGAAGCTTTCCCACATCAGAATTAAAGGACTTGTTGATTCTGAAATCAACCAATCCATCAACAATGACTATAGTCAAAGGCAACTTTTTTGACACCTTGCCTTTATAGGTCAATTTAAGCCTATGGTTAAAGACTTGATAGAAAGTTGAAGAGTTTGTTCTCATCTAACATGATGTAGATATCAAGCATCAATGAAATGAATTTTTTCACGTAATCTTGCACCATGTCATTATGTTTCAATTTTTTGAAGGATTCCTTTGAAACCAAAGATGTGTTGCAAGGAAGAAATTGATCCTTTAGTTTCTTTGAGCTTTCATACATTTCTATCTAAGGTTTGCCTATGATTTCATCATCATCAAGCGTAGTCCACCACCATAACATAGTGTCCTTGGTGAGGTACATGCTAGTAAGCATCACCTTCTCCTTGTCCAACACTCAAGCAACCATGAAGTATTGCTCTATGTCTCATAAGAAATTTTCAATCACCTTAGCATAACACTCTCCCTTTAAGGCTCTAGCCTCTAATACATTCATCTTTCTAGAGTTATTGGTAACCACACTTGGTTGCCTATTGCCTTCTTGAGGACAACAACATTCTACTCTACATCAGCAAAGTGGTTAATCTATGCAAAATTGAGACTATGATAAGTAGATTGCAAAAGATGTACCAATTTTTCCAACTTCTTGAGTCTTGCCAAAACCAAGAGAGCATGCTCCTTAAGAACATCACTAAGAGCCTTTTTCATCTTAGTCATAGACTCCTATATCACATCAAGACTTGATCCGCTAGCCATAAATCAAACCTCAGTGCTCAATACTCAGTATCACAGGGCCAATCCACTTAAATTTTTGACCTTGTGATGACATTAAGTTGCACTTAACCATTTTAGCATGCATAAGACACAAGCACTCTTAAAAGAATCAGTTCCCAACCTTTATTACTTTCCTCCTAAAGTACAAAAGATTTGCTAAAGGCTTCACACTAGTGTTTCTCTCCACAATTTTGTATAAAGCCTTGGCTGTGACTATATATATATATCAAAAGTGAGAGAGGGAGAGAGAGAGAGAGAGAGAGAGAGAGAGAGAGAGAGAGAGTTGTAGTTGACATCCCTAACTACCTAAAGACATGCATAACTTGGCTACTAAGCTAATCATGTACAATGAAGATCCCCTCTTTTAGAAGCACTTGACTGTTTCCTTGGTTAAAACATGCAATTATGTTAGAGGAGAGTTAGACACCTTATTGGGACCTTGATTAGCCACTCTCTTCGGCCACCCATGTTCTCATTCTCTCAAGGAGACCTTTCCAATGCATCACTTTGGATAAGGTTTTAGCTTGCTTATCATTTATACTATTAACATTTATGCCCACATTTTAGTGTAGTATAATAACTATGATCTTCTTACTCCATGGGGTATATGGGCACCATTTAACTTAGTACACTTTAAGCCCTTGCCTGGCTAGCCTACCTATAATCAAACTCATATAGCATCAGTCCAAACTCAAAGCCTATGTGCTAAAGGCCCATTGATGTTGTAGGCAATCCTTAGAACACTTATTAGCCACTTGTGACAAGCCCTCATAACATTGGCTTGAACCCACTCATGACAAATTTTTGCATTTGTTATGGCACCAAGACACCTCTTAGTTTTAGCTAAACTTGCACACAAGGACAAAACAAAGTGTTCACACAATAGCATAAAAGTATAGTGATAGGCATAACACATAGCATAAAAGTAGAGCGATAGGTACGACACTTAGCATAAAAGTAGAGTGATAGGCATAACATATAAAAGAACCTTACTTTCACAAAAAGAATACAAAGGATACAATATTAGGCCCTCAAGTGTTTTCCACACCTTTCACTCTTTTCTCTTTAGTGGTGAACCTTTGGCTACCCATACCTATTTATAGATTTTGTAATTGATACCCTTGACTACTTAGGTTTGCATCACTTGACTGTCAAGTCAATCATGCCTTAGTGGATTATATGGTTTCATAGCTTAATGGCCTTGGAAAGTATCCCATTTCCCCATTTTTGAGCTTCATGTTTATATGCCTTATATAACATTCTTTAACCCATATTCTCCTATTTGCATGGCACATTTTACCTACTCCAAGTGACCCATAAATGTTCCCACATTTTTGGCCAATAGCCACTCCATATTGTGCTATGTTTAAGGAGAATCAAGCACCTCAAATGACTTGATTGACACATATGTTGACCATTAGTCAAATGCCCATGTTATTAAGAAGAACTTCCCATGATCTCCCTATTTTTATAAGGCTTAAGGTCATGCTTGCACGTTGCATACTCCTAAATTGTTAGCTCAATGATGCATGCCTAGCACATGCATATAGGCTACCTTGAACTTTATTGGCTCAGACCTTAACCCATACACCAATGTCTTGTGATGTCATAATGAATTCATGGAAAACATGTTAGCCAATTTTCCTTATAGTCACATAATGTCTACCCAAACCTTTATTCATGCACCAATGTTGGCTAACTCTCAAGTGAGGCATGCATAACTCCCTTTAAGAGCATTAGGGAATTTGACCATCTACTAGGAGAAGACATTAATATTTCCAAATAGTCACACAATTGCTAGTAGCACGTTGGTGCACATTGTGGCACCAACCAATAAGCCAAACATCATTCCCACTCAATGTTAATGCTACCACACGCTAGTGCAACAAGAGCACACATTGTTATAATGCACCTCATGCTTCAGCTTCCAACTTATAACTTGCTTGATGCTAATGGCATAGCCTGAACCTATCCTCCTGTAACTTTTTGCCATGCATGTTAACTCCACATTCACCTTATTTCCCTTAATGTGCCCATCCCATGCCAACTTTATGCCAAGCATTAATGCAAGATGTTATCAAATACTTACATTTTGAAGTTAAGAGACATAAGTTTCATAAGGTCAATCCTTTCACTCAAAATTTTGACCTTGTGATGACATTAAGTTACACTTGGTGTTAGCTACTTTAGCATAAATGAGACATAAGCACTTTAACAGAGATCATTTCCTAACCTTCATTACTTTTCTCACAAAGTACAAAGGATTTGCTAAAGGTCTCACACAAGTGTTTCTCTTAACAATTTTGTACAGAGCCTTAGTTGCCACTATACATATATATATATACATATAGTTGTAGTTGACACCCTTAACTACC
This sequence comes from Bruguiera gymnorhiza, assembly GCA_020883675.1. Classification (NCBI taxonomy): domain Eukaryota; kingdom Viridiplantae; phylum Streptophyta; class Magnoliopsida; order Malpighiales; family Rhizophoraceae; genus Bruguiera; species Bruguiera gymnorhiza. Next base: position 12,535 of record JAIRCJ010000184.1, read on the forward strand.
TAGGGATATGTATGACTAGGCTACCAAGTCAATTATGCATAGTAAGGATCCCATCTCTTGGTAACACTTGCCTAATTCCATAGGGAGAACATGCAACTATGTTGAAGTAGAGCTTGACATCTTATTAGGACCTTGATTAGCCACTCTCTTTGGCCACCAATATTCCCTTTCTCTTAAGGAGAGCATTCCAATGTATCACTTTGAATAAGGCTTTAATTTGCTTGACATTTCCACCATTAATGCATATTCCAACATTTTGGTGTAGTACAACACCTATGATCATTGTATTTCGTGGAGTTTGGGGGCACAATCTGAATTGGTCCACACTTCGAGCTTTTGCCTTACTAGCTTGCCAGCAATCAAGCTTGTACAATGTCAACTTAAGCTTTGAGCCCATGCATTAACAACTTATTGATGTCATAGTCAATCCTTAGAGTACTTGTTAGCCACTTGCACAAGCCCACACTTAAATCCTCGTGTGCTATTTTACATATGTTCTTACCTTGCCTTGCATACTTGTGTGCCCACACCCAAATCCTCATGCAAAATTGGTGCAAGATGCCAACAATTTTCTTGCATTCTTAAACTAACAAGTTTAAAGGACTAATAGTAGGCCTCTATCCTACCATTAAAGTTGATAAGCAAAAAATTTGAATTATGCACTGCCAACATATTGGTCATGTGATTAGTCATGTTATTATAAATCATTATAGCAATAAGTAGAGCCCATGTTAACTTTTTATCTAATGAATGCATCCTTTCCAAAAGTCAAGGTTTGTTACATGTATTAGCTTTATAATTACTATGGTTATCCAAGGAATAGGTACAATCAAATAAACAACTAATTTAATGAGTCATTTGTGGTTTCACAATCTAAATTAATTCATACTTACAAATGCATGACTTAATTTTTTAAAAAATTGTATAACTATTGGTAGGATCAACCAAATAGTATTCCTTCATGATGACAGTTACCACATGCATGGCACAACTCTAGCCAAAAAGTTAGGATCAAGGACTAGAGTGGGCACGATAGTCATACTATCAAGGGAAAATGCTCTTTATAGGCAAAGATAGAGTTCCCTTGCCTGTGTAACATTCCTCATTTATATTTGAGAGCATGGCTGATGAACTGTGCATCAAACCTATCATAATTGATGTTGTGAAGAACGTAGGCACTAATTTGTGGTTTGCCCTACACCCCCAAGTAGGTGAAAGTTGGATTATCTTTTAGAGAGTTAAAATTAAGTAGTTGATCCTATAGAGTACTCTAGGAAAAAGGATGAGAATGGAGAGTATTTTGAGGAAGACAACCAATATTGTTTTACAGATAGTTGCACTTTGTCTTTGGTTGTGGACAATGATACATGGAAATGTACCACTATTTTTCATAGCTACATCAAGTTAAGAGATTTTAGTTGTTATTGGTCATTGGTGAAAGAAGTACCATGAATGTTGTTGCTAAGTCTATCCTTTTTAGCTTGAATAATCACACCCATAATCTTTTTGGGTGGCTTGAATTAACAAAACCACATTGCTAATCACTAAGCAACGTCTAGTTCCTATTCAATTAGGTGACTATAAGGATAAGGTTTATTGTGATGTATTGCCTATGGATGCAGCTCATGTCCTTTTCAATTGTCTTTACCTTTATGACCTTAATGTAACCAACCATGGTAGGGAGAATACATATGTTTTCAAATATGGAGGAAAGAACATTATTTTGAATCTTGCCAAATCCTTTGCTAAGGACCAAAGCCCAAATCTTCCTAACTTGCTTTTGTCAAGAATGTTCTTTATGTCTCAAATCACAATACCCTTGAGGGGGAGTGAAAAAGGAATGAATGCTTGTTAGCTATTATTGCCAAAAAAATAATTCCACACTATAGTATACCCAGAGACAACCTTCCCCCTAAGCTTGATATGTTATTAGCTAATTTTAGGGGCATCATGCCTAATGATCTTCCTAGCAACTTACCACCTATTAGAGACATGCAACAGACTATTGACATAGTTCTTAGTCCATAGTTACTAATCTTCCAAATAATAGGATGAACCCTCGAGAATATGTTGAGTTAAACAAGGAAATAGAAGAACTTTTTAAGGGTTATGTGCATCATAGTCTCAATCCTTCTATTGTTCATGTGTTGTTAACCCTTATTAAAGATGACTTTTAGATGATGTATGTCGATAACATAGTCATCAACAAGATCTTTGTCAAGTACAGGTTTCCTATTCTTAGGCTAAAGGATATGTTGGACTTATCAAATGATTCTAACTGGTATTCCAAGATAGATCTTCATAATGGGTTCTACTAAATTCACATTGCGGCTTAAGGATGAGTGGAAAACCACATTTAAAACTCAAATGGGTTGTTTTGGTGGCTACTCAAGCCTTTTGAGATGTTCAATGTTTTTAGTACTTTTATAAGAGTCATGACCCATGCCTCAATATATTTCATTGGCTAGTTTGTAGTAGTTTATTTTGATGATATCCTTATCTATAACAAGTTCAAGAAAGACTACTTAAGTCATTTTTTATTAGTTTTCCTTACTCCATGAAAAACTAAATCTTATGTTAACTTTAGAAGTATTCATTCTTAAAACTTAAGACGTTATTCTTTGGATTTATAATTTCTACCCTTCATATAGTTATTAGTCTTGAGAAGGTTAGAGTTATTTGAGAGTAGTTAGAGCCTAAGTCACGTATTAATGTCCATTGTTTTTATGGCTTAGCTTCTTTGTATAAGAGCTTCAATAATGGATTTAGAATCATTATGGCCCTTATCACTAATTGTCTAGAATAAAAGGAATTTAAGCATCTAATAAAGCTACCATAGTTTTCAATGAAATTAAGAAGCAAATCACTGAAGCCCTTATTTTGGGCATCCTAGCTTTAACAAGGTGTTCGAGGTTGCTTTCAAAGCATCAAAAGTTGGCATATAAGGAATTTTAGGTCAAAAGGGTATCTTATTGCATTTTTCAACAATCAACTCTATAAGGCAAAACACAAATATTCAGCTATGATAAAAAGTTTTATCCTGTGATTTAGTCCTTCAAGAATTTGTTTTGTTTTAATCATAAAGCACTACATTATTTAAATTCCTAAAGGAAATTTAATGGTAAGCATATTGTATAGGATTGTAGTTTTACTGAGTATCCTCTTTTGTTCTTATGCATTACTTTAAGTTTGTGAAAAAATCTTTGTTAATGCTTATTAGAGTTGAGTATATTTATGTCTTTTTATGATGATGAATGCTCATGTTATAAACGGATTTGAAAAGATTGTATGAAGTATACTTTTGCTATTCTTGACGTTTGGTTTAATATTTACAATCTTATTTGGTGATGGTCAATTGTGAGGATTTTGTTGATTTTAGAATTCAATGTGATGGATTATTTTTATGGCTAATAAGTTTATGCATTTTACGAGAATATCACGACTTTGTGACTTTTGGTTAAGGGTGATGCATGGTTGATGTGGTTAGCTAGTTCTAGTCATGTTTTGGGAGAGGATAAGAATCAAATACAATTGTTGAGGATTGGTTTTACTAACCTTTCTAAAAGAGAGATGTGTCTATGTGTCTAGCATTGTCACAATGTCGTATAGTTCAATTGCTAAAGTCAAAAAACATAAACATGTTTGTACACTCCTCATTCCATTCAACATAAATATTGGTATGATGTAATTATGGATTTTGCACTTGGTTTTCCTAGGATAGCTTATTGTCATGACTCCCTTCTTAATGTTATAGACAATTTTTCTATAGTGGCTTATTATATTCAATGTAATAAGTCCACCAATGCACCTTATTATTCCAAGTTTTTTCATAGAAGTTTTCAAGCTATATGGTTTACCTATTTCCATTAGGTCTAATAGGTAAGTCAAATTTGTTACTTTCATTTGGAAGACACTTAAGAAATTATTTAAGACTAGTTTAAAATTTTAATTTGTATTCCACAAAAATTTCTAATGACACAAAAGGAACATTCAAAGTTAGTAGTGAAAGATTAAAGTCTTATGTAGATGGTGGATTTAAAAACTTTGAAATCACCATTCAATTACATGAACCAGAATGAAACCATAAAGAGTTTGACTAAGGACTATAAAGGAAGCACTTCATGGGAGGCACCCATGTTTCCAAGGAATTATCTTTTTCTTTCTTTATTTTAGTTATTTATAATATTGAGGATATTATCAATTTTAAGTTTCTAAGGAATTAGTCACTTCTTCTTGTTATTGCTTTTGTTTATCCCTTTTCTTTCATTGGTTCAATTTATTTTGATTTCCCTTTACTTTGATGAATGATAATTGCATTGGAACATGACTTAAAGAAATTGATAATTATTATGCCTATTTAATGCTTGATTAATTTGTTCACTTTATCTTAGGGTTGATTTATGAAATTCTAAATAATGGTCATGATCTTTGATGTGTTCCATGATTAGTGAAAATTTATATGTACACAATGATATCTTTATGATCTCAAATGTGATATGTAAAACTTGCTTGATTATCCTTCAAGGAAAAATCCTAAACAATTACATTACTAGAGAGGTGATTTAAACCATCTTTATTTCATTTGACCCTTTCAAGTTAATCCTAGTCATGTTTTATTCCTAGTTACTCCCTTGGGTCTTTGAATTCTTTAAGCCTTATATTTCTTGGTATAGTCTATTAACCTTGTAGCCCAAAAAATTAGGAATATCCTTTAGAAGAAATAGAGAAAGAAATATTTGTGTTCAAAGATAAAAAAAGGTCAAAGAAAAAAGTAAAAATGATGTGTGAAAAAAAATGGAAAGAATAGTTGGTTCTTAGTGCTAATATAAACTTTTGCATTGGTCAACTACACTTATCAATCAAATAACATGGAGAAAAGAGATGGAAAGTTGAAAAGTTACAACAAGTTTTGAGAGGTCAATTGATCTTGTTGTTATAGTCAATTATATGATAGAAAAGTGTAAACTATAGAAATTTGTTTTTTTCAATAGAAAGTTTTGCTACATTGACTAGACTGGTCGATGTAGTTAACTAGATGAGCAATAGAGTTTTTACTCCAAAAATTTGATTTTTGGTAGAGTTTTGATTGGTCGACCAAATTAATTGCTATGATTGACTAATATGACTAAAACATATAATGCTGAATTTTAACAAGGATTTTAGATTAGTCAACTTGACTAAATGTTGTGATTGATTGATACTTAAGAATTAAAGTTTCAATATTTAGTTCAAATTATGATTGGTTCTTTTGATAAAAGAAGAAAAGAAAAGGGAAAAAATGGTATTACACAAAAACATACCAATGATTGCAAGTGGTAAAAATAAAAAACACCCTTTATTCGTAAAAGTTCTTTTAATTGCAAAATGCTATTAAAAATGACTTAAAGGGACAAAAATACCCTTATAATTACCCTTTACACATCTTTTACCTCACAACTCCTATTCTCCCTACTCCTCCACTGCTATCCTCCTTTCATTTTTTCTTAAAACCACATCTATCTTAAACTTACCTCGCTATTTCACCTCCTCCACCACCACCACCATCCATCCACCATCAGTACCCTTATCTCATTCTCTCCCTAAAACTCCTTTTATCTAATCTTACTTCATTGTCTTATGTAATATGTGCTCTTTGAAGCAAGCATTAAGAAGTTAAGTGAAATCATCTAAAATTTCTATGTGCACTTTTCCATATGTTGACTCTCTTTTGTTTAAGGGTTAGCAAAACTTAGGTTTAAAGGTATCTGATGAGGTATAATTGGATATATATCTTCATATAAATTTGTTCTTAAATTAGTGTTATTATTCCTACTTAAGTTTTGCTTTTATTTAGCTTTTACATATTTTACATTTTTTTTGTGAGAAAGAAACAAAATGAATATTTAAAGTCAATTTGGTCCATAAATGTGAAGAATTATTAATGGAGGAGTGAAAATAAATATAAGAGAATCCTCAAGAAAAGTTATTTCAAATTTAGAGATTTACTTTAAGAGAAATTCTATCCCAATAAGGAAATAAAAGCTAATTAGGATTCTATCACATTTTTTATTGAGCACTATTCAATATTTTGAACAAAACTTTTGCTACACATATCCAAATTGAGAGATGCTTGTGACCAGAGAAAGTTAGAAAATAAAGTTACAACTTTGTAATTTATGCCAAACTATGATTCAATTTCAAAAAGGATGCACAAAAAAGAGCCAAAAGAATGTGGATTGGACAAAATAGAAAACACACAAGAAAATTAAAATATAGAGCAAGGAGAAGAGATCAAGACAAGAGAAGTGACGACATCTTTAAAGTACTGATTATAGAATTGTTTCATTATTCTAGTTTCCCAAAACTCTTCTTGTTTTCAATGTTTCATTTGGCTTGTATTGTTTTTAAGATAACAATTTTATTAGCTAGGGCTAAAGTGTAACATAACCATAATTATGTAGTTTTATTTGCTTTTATGCTATTCAACAATTTTCTTTTCATGGCTAGTATGTGTTATTGTGCTTAATGCTTTTGAAAGCCCAATAACCTTTTGAATTGAATTGATTACATAGTTGAGATCAAGAGGAGATTTCACATATTAGATTAAATGATACATACCATGACTTGAATGAAATATAGAGATGTACAAACACGTTTATATAGTAGCGTCGGGTGGATTTAAAAAGGATCTATTTAAATTAGAATTTTTCACAAAATTTAATACTCTTTTATCTATTTAAATCTATGTATAAATATAGTAAATTAATAGGTAAAGGTAGATTTAATATAATTTGAGAAAAATTATTTAATAACATAGGAAATTCCAGTGTTCTATGAATATAATTTGAAAAGGACTCTATATAATACTGGTGTGGTCAACCAATGCCTTAGTTTCTTTAAAACACAGTATCTTTTATTTTCATTTACTCTCATTCTTTAGCATTTAATTGTTCTCTTTATATCTTATTTGTTCATATTTAGTTTCTTATACTTTGAAATGGAACTTCAAAATAAAGTCAAGATCGATAAGCATTTGGTACTTGTTTGCTTTCAATTCTCATGGGACGATATTCTATTGACTATCTATATTACTTGAACAACTTGTGCACCTATTAGTAGTTATTCACACACACAGACATCACCTCTCTGGTACACCTTTGTGCCTCTCTCTTTGCCTTCTAGTCCTTTTGGAAGAACTATTATTCCAAAGACACCACAATTTGCTGAATGTGACGAGGAAATTAAGACTATCTTAGATGATGGGCACAACTCTTCTTCTAATAGGGGTTTCCATCGCTATCTTGTCTAATGGAAAGCACGTCTTGTTTCTTATTCTACTAAGTCTCTTGAGGATAAGCTTCATTCCTTGGATCCTGCTTTGCTTAATGCTTACTTTGCATCTACTTTGGTGTAGAGTCAAGCTCTTTTCAAGTGGATGGGAATGGTGTAGTTGCTAATAAGGCAAATATTTCTGGAAGCAACATTTTAGAAGATTTAGAAACTTATAAGGATTCTCCAATTTATTGATATTTATCTTGTTTTTTATTTTATTTAGTTATTTACTATTTTGTCCCCTAACCATCTCTAACAATAGGGATTAGTGTTATTTTTATCATTACACCTATTATGAATATTGCAAATTTCTATTAAATATTGAGTTGAAAGTTTGATTTATGGTAGATTCTTGCGTTAGTAATTTGACTTCTGATGAATTCTTGTTAGTTCTTCATTTTTCTTGTTGTCTTACATCACAAAGCTCCTGGACTCAAATCACACACTTAATCACAAGCATAAAACATAGAAAAAAGGAAAAATTGAAGAAGCCTCAAGGGAGAGGGCAACAAGAGCAAATAAAAAAGAAATAAGTCCAAGGATAAAGCCTACTAAATTAACAATGAAATCAATTAAGTTGGTTTAGGAATCCAAAAAAGTAAGGATAGCTGATCCGAAGGAAAAACCATCCACTACCTTTTCGTTGTTCATATAAATCCACCCACTCCCAACATTTTCTATTAAGTCATGCCACTCTGTACCCGATGGCACGCCATGTCATCCAAATCATGTCACATCATTTACCACATCATCATCAATTGATGATGTGTCAACTTCAAAAAAATTGAACATTTAATATATAATTTTTGAAATTGTATTTTTTTGGTTTTTGTTGACACTTTTTTTAATATTTTGTTTGTAAAAATTTTCAAAATGAAAACAAATAACCAAAATATCTCAAACTCTCTCTCGCTCTCTCTCACACCATGTCTATCTCATCCCAACCCTTTTCCTTCTCATTTATTTCTAATTCAATCCACTCTATTATCTATCTGTTAAGCCTTAGAACTCTAATCTCTAAGAGTCCATATCCTAGCACTTATAACTAATGGTTATAATGGAAATAAAGTAATGAGTATGATGAAGACAACCAATAAATAGGCAGGTCAATTAAAGGAAGCTCTATAGCGCCATGCACAGACAAATAAAAATATAATGGATATTTTGAGCCACCCTGACACAATTCCTCTCGGTTCGTAATTCCTTGATATTTTCCATAACAGGTGCTCCGCTTGCCAACCTGACTTGATGTTCATTTCATTGTATTCCTCTGGTTCATCATAGGTTCCATTCAAAACTCCAAGTGCTCATTTTTTTTTCAGCTTTGGTGAAGGTGGAGTGTGTTGGCTTAAGCATGTCAATGCATCCTCTTACTAAAGGGTCAAATTTCCTAATACTCTTTTTTGGGGAAGGTGCTTGCCTTCCCCCCCCCCCAAGATGCCAGGCCACCAGTGCTTTATCATATGACTTTGGGGTTTGGGCGTAAGCATCGGTGATGGAATTCTTGTCCCGAACAAAGCATTTATCAGTTCACGTGCAATCTCTTGCACTCGACAATGTAGGTGGCAATTCCCCCGGGTGGTCCTCAGCTCAACAAGCTTCCCAAATTTAATCCCTCTTGAAATATTTTTAAATTTCCACCAAATTCGAGTTTCAAAGATAATTTTTGTATTAAAATAAACTTTTTGAAATTACTTAAATTGGCTAAGAAAATTTCTTTTAATCAAGTAAACATTCAAAACACTAAATCCAAACTGTGTGTGTGCCAATGACTGAAATACTTAAAAGCTACATGACACTAAGAATGATAAACAAGTAAAATATTAAATCAAAAGTATAAAAATAAAATTAATATTAAAGTCATAGTACATCATTCATAAAGAGTGTATTAAAATAAACTTCTGCATCGGGTCTCCCTTGTCTCACCTAGGGGCTAGGTTGCGATGCATGAGAAAACCAAATTGGTTGTATGGGAAAACTAACCAAATATTACAATCTATCACTTTGAGGGTCTATTTCTCATAGTCCTTATAATACAAATTCAATCCTTTATGAGGGCACAAGATTAAGCTGACCAAATGATATATTCCAGTTTCACATTTATGATGCCATTATAAACATGTATACTATAGCGGACAATTAGTATCTTGTATGTCAAATATTTATTCAAAGAAAATGACAAGTGCGATCACCTACCATGTTTTAGTGAACTAAATTGCACCATAATGTAATGATTCGATGTTTCAAAGTTGTTTTTCATACGGTCATCCTAGTTTAGCGACCACCTAAACTTCTAGGACACACTTGCTGCCCAACAAAATATGTTTCTCCAATCACAAATATTGTTTGTTAGAATCCCTAGTTTGTATTTCACTTTTTAATGTTCATAAGCAGATTTAAAAAAGAAAAATATGTATGCCATAATCATATAATTGTGTTCCACTTTTTAGTTCAAAGGTATATCTCTCATGTAACTCAAGTCTGTTGTGCTCTCTTGAGTTACACGAGGAAACCGAAAAGGATGTGTGTTAAAACTAGCAAAATATTCCAATCTATTGCTTGTGGTGTCAAATTCTCATGGTCTTCTTATTGTTCAATCCAATCTACCATCTTTTTGGGAACTAAATTGCACAATAATGTAATGATGCGATGGTTTCAAGATTGTTCTCCACACTACCATTCTAGTTTTTCCCCTTACATGTTGTTTCTTGGACACACTTACTGCCCAATGAAACACGTCACTCCAATCACAAATACAGTTTGGAGAACCGTTGATTTGTATTCCAATTTTTAATATTCATAGGTAGCTTTGGAAAAATTCAATGCTAAGAAAATGAAATATGTGACCTCCCGATTTCACTTTTATGTTTGTGAGTATTTCACCATAGAGAATTTACCATGTGGTTTCATAAATGCATTTCTTATGAGTTAAGCAAGAAAATAAAGCTTGATAGTAAGTACATGTTAGTGAGTCGATGGATCTTTGGGTGAAACTCATATCATATAGGTCGATCCAAGGTTAACAGAAACTTTTAACCCCTTTACTTCCTCCTAAAATTGATAAAATTATTAGACAAGTGATAGACATGTTTTTATAGGGCCATTAGTGAGCATGTTGAATTTGAGTGGACATCATGATGCAAAAAAACCCCAAAAGATGTCGCTTAGGGACCCAACACACACAAAAAATCATAGAATATCCAGGAAAACTAAATCAGACTTTAATAACACAAACCCTAGACCTAACATTCAAAAGAACATGACCCTAGGGTATTTAAGAAGGATATGGATGTCACACTCCAAAAAAGAAAGGAATTAGGAGTGATAAGTCAAGTTGAACACCATAAAAAGAGGTACCTCTTAATAAGTTATTTAGTTCTCGAAAGAACCGAAGGAGAAAACCCTTACTTTTATTTCTCTCAAAATTGTCTAATCTTTTAGAGCTTACAAAGAGGTGCCTATTTATAGGCTAAGATAGTAATCTTAAAGCAGCATAAATTCCTATTTAGGACAAATCTTTATTTAAGAGGAACTCTAATCTAGAACAAATTATTGCATAAAAAACTTTCACTTTTATACAATCACTTATTTAAGATCAACTTCTATTTAGGAGTGAATGTTGTTACTTAGTCCTAACCCATTAAGTACTTCAATTATATTAATAAGGCTTTTAAGTTTGAATTCACACCATTTGTAGCTTGGTTGGCCTGAATGTCCTCAATCAGTTTATTTAGTACTTATTTCATCTTTTTGGCTCTAGCTTGGGCCTTTTGGAATATGAAATGGACCTCTTACATCCTTGGAAGCCTTCCACACATCATATCTAAGCTTCCTATCATTCTCTCTCTCCTCAAAAGGATTTGTCCTCGAATCATCACCTACGTTAAAAGGAAAAAGATCCAAAACATTAAATGTTGCACTTATATTATATCATCAAAATACACAACCACAAATTTACCAATGAATGGATGCAAAACATGATACATTAATTGCATAAAAGTGTTTGGTGACCAGACGACATAACAAGCCATTCATACAAATCATACTTAATTTTGAAAGCTATTTTCCATTCATCTCCCTCTCTCATCCTAATTTGATGTTATCCACTTTTCAAATCAATTTTAGAAGAGACATATGAACTACGCAATTCATCCAACATGTCATCTAACCTAGGTATAGGGTGACAATATTTTATAGTGATTATGTTGATCACTTTATAGTTAACATATATTCTCTAAGTCTTATCTTTCTTAGGTACAAGTAAGACAAGAACTACACTACGACTTATTCTTTCCCTCATATATCCTTTCAAAATAAGTTCCTTAACCTGCCTTTGAAACTCTTTTGTCTCCTTGGGATTACTCTTATATGCTAGCCAATTTAGGATGGATGCACTAAGGATAAAATTAATTTGATACTCAATTCCTCTCTTAGGTGACAACCCACTTAGGACATTGTCAAGAAATACATCTTCAAATTCCTACAAAAGAAAAATAACAACATTAGGTAAAAATGGGTCAAATTTGTTAGTGTTAAAACAAGTTTTTTTGTACAAAAGTACGATTATAGGCTGTTTAGCATAAAATGCCCTTTTGACATCACTTTCTTTTGCATAGGAACTTTTTGTTTTCTTCTCTCTCTCTCTCTCTCTCTCTCTCTCTCTTGTGTCCTCACATTTTCTCCTCTCTTTTCTATTTTGATTATCCTTTTTTTTTTTCAATCTGCTTTTTCTATTCACTTTCATTTTTTTATCCTTAATAAATCCTTATAAGCTTGTTAAGTTAATAATGGTACAAGGGTGATAGGTCTTTTATTCATTACAAAGGAATATTAATTCTTGAAACCATCATGCATAACTCGCCTATCAAACTGCCATGAACTTCCCAATAGAATATGGCCTGCTTGCATGGGTACAACATCACATAAAACTTCATCATGGTACCTTACGATAAAAAATGACATGAGCACTTGTTTATTTACCCTAACTTCACCACTCTCATTCACCTATTGAAGCTTATATGGTGTAGGATGCTTCATAGTTGGTAAATTCAGCTTTTCAACAATAATTGTGCTAGCCACATTAGTGTAACTCCCATTATTAATAATCATACTACATACCTTATCTTTGATAAGACACTACGTATGAATGATGTCATCTTGTTGCACCTCATTTTCTTCCTTCACTTGCACATTTAATACTCGCCTTATGACAAGAGCTATTCTATTAATCGGATACTCCTCTCCATCACTTTCACCCTTTGATGATGGCACAAAATCATCATTTGATTCACTTGTAGTTTTAACATCACCGTTACCTCTCAAGATCATTACACGCTTATTTGAACATTAAGATGCAATATGACCCCTTCCTAAACACTTAAAACTCTATTTCTACTTAGTTATGGGTCAAAATTACTTGCCTCTTTGCTAAAACCAACATTCTTGCTATTGGATAGCTTGGCTTTAGATTTGTAGTCAGCTTTTAGGTCCCTTTTACTTTAATTCGGCTTCCAAGATGAGGTAAAACCCAAAATTTTCCCAAACCATGTGGAATCCTTTCGTTTAAGTTGTCTCTTAACTTTCATTACCATTTGCACCATGTCTTCTGATTCCACATAGTGTTGCAACTCACCCATGTTGGCTATGTCTCTATTTACCCCTTACAAAAATTGAGACATGGTTGCCTCTCTATCTTTTTCTACATTTGCCTTAATTATGGAAATCTTCATCTCCTTATAGTAGTCCTCCACACTTTTGGTGCCTTGAGTGAGCTCTTGCAACCTTTGGTACAACTCCCTATAATAGTAATTGGGGATGAACCTCCTCCTCATTATAGCCTTCATCTCCTCTTATGTATCAATAGGCTGCTCATGATTCCCTCTCATAGTCAAAATAAGTTGATCCTATCAAATAATAGCATAATTAGTAAATTCAATGGCAGCAAGCTTTACCTTTTTCTCCTTAAAATAGTTGTTGTAGTTAAAAAACAATTCAACCTTCTTCTCAAATTCTAAGTATGCATTAAGATCATTCTTACCTTGGAACGGAGAAATTGTCATTTTAATATTGCCCAAATCACGGTCATAGGTGTCTTGCCTCCCAAAAGTTCTTTGATCCCTTATATTATTGGCAGTTTTAGCCACAATAGTTCAATCATCAAATTCATCATCTTCATAGTCATAGGCTCATCTCAATTTCCTTTTTGCATTAGGAGCCTTATAGTCCCTATGCCTCCTCTGCAACTCTGTTATTGTATTAGCTTGCTCTTTCATCCTCTCCCTTATATCATCAAATTTGGTATTTATGCACTCAAATTGTTGTTGCATAACTTTGATCATGAAGACACATCACTAACTCCTTCTTGACCTACACCTTTTTCTTTGGAAGTCATAGTATCACTTTTGCACAAAATGATTAGGATATCTCACAAAACACTCCTTTATGTGTTTCACTTAAAGAAAATTTGTCACACTCCCTTTTGTTTACACTTTTTGTGGCTTTTTCTTAATATAAACTTGCACTTGCCTTTTACCACTCAAATTTCCCCTTTCAACTTTTTAAAGAACTAAACAAGCTATATCAAGAGGATTGATTTTGAACAAAATAAGATAAATGACATAAAATTGAACTAATTGGAGAATAAAAAGTCAAAAAGAAAAGAAAATAAAAGAAAAAAGATATCAAGGCAAACAAATTTAATGAATTAGACTTACAAAAATCAAGATAGAGGGTTAAACCTAAAGGACAAATTTGGATGATATAACAAAAAACTAGATGACAGAATTGGAGTTGAGTAAGAAAATTATATTATTATTGTAGTCAATATGACCAAATTGTTTAACTTTTATTAATAACTTGAATTTGATATCTTTCTTTTTGTTCCTTTTTTTTTTCATTCCTTTTTTTTTCTCTCAATATAAAACAATAGTAGAATACTTAGAGATAACAATTAGAATTGAAATTTTCACATTTTTTATAATTATGATCTCAAATAAATAAGTAAAGTGAGAAGGGTTATAGACAAATAGATTAGTGCATTTAAATGTTAATGCACTTAATAGACAAACTAAATAGAAATAAATAAATGGCAAAGTAGCAAATTGAAGAATTAGATGATCCAACTTGATTTACAGTCGGACTCTAATACTAACTGATACGGAAAGCTCCAAAGGACGTGACTTAGGGACATAACGCACACGAGGATTTAAAGAATATCCAAGAAAACTAAATCAAGCTTTAATAATACAAACCCTAGACGTAACATTCAAAGGAACATGAACTTAAGGTATTTAAGAAGGGTATAAAGGCCACAATCTAGAAAAGAAAGGAATTGGGAGTGATAAGTCAAGTCTAACACCATAAGAAGAGGTATCTCTTCATAAGTTCTTTGGTTCTCAAAAGAACCAAAGGAGAAAACCCTTACCTTTTATTTCTTTCAAAATTGTTTGATCTTCTAAAGTTTAAAAGGAGGTGCTTATTTATAGGCTAAGACAACAATTATAAAGAGACATAAATTTCTATTTAGGACAAATCTTTATTTAGGAGAAATTTCTATCTAGGACAAATTATTATACAAAAAACTTTCACTTTTATATACAAAAATCCTTCTAGAATGTGCAATAGACCACTTGTATCCTTTAAATCCTTCCATACCTCATTTTTAAGCTTCTCATCACATCATAACATGAAGGTCGACCAAAGATTGTTAGATAGTAATCTTTGAACTTTTGCTAAATATTGGTACTTAGAATGAGAAGTGATGGACCTTAGTTGCCCTAGAGTTATGACATGCTAAAAATCCAAAGTGCCATATTTTTTTCCAAGATGACAAATGCTGGAAATTATCCACCTTAAATGCATAGCTATTCCTGTAATAGCATATAAATGGTAAACACATGTTTTCCATATACCCCTTTCTTTGTTTTCTTTAGGTGCATCAACTTCTTATGAATCATGGCATTAAAATTGTAGGATATACATGTTATCTACATGTAAATCTAATCTTATAACAAAAACAAAATAGGATAAGAAAAGGAGGCCAAATCATTGAAAAAAGATCTTATAAATCAATAGAAATCCAGTTTAAAAAAATATATAGTCATATAACTTAAAGGAAAATTTTACTTTAGGTCAACATGTCACTTTTGGTTCACCATACACCAAAACATCAATGTTTAGTTGTTCTTGGAACTTAACAACTTTGCTAATTTCTTTTTTGATGGCCTTGGCATAGTCATCCAGTAAGATACTATATTAACACAAGACAAGATGGAGGAGAGCCACAAATGTTGAAGTAATCACTATATTATGAACAATAACAACTTTTGCTTCTTAACATATTAGTTTTGATGCACTCTTCTCAAATCTATGGTCTAAAGGGAAGATCTAATTATAATGGCATCAAGAATTGGATGGTTTAACTTCTTCTACTAAGCTTCTAGCCCTACACTCACATTTGTTGCATGATGGTAATCAAGATTCCTTTAAGCAACAACCTAAAAAAGGATTCCAAAAATTTAAACCAAGTTCAATTTAAACAACTTTGATAGTAATCCAAAATAAGAACAAATTAACCATTTTAGACCACAGGAAGTAGCAAGGGCATAATTATTTAGAGAAACTTATAGCTTTTTAATTTTTTCACTATTGTTGATGATTTTCTTAAAGCACTAGCTGACACATTAGTTAAGAAAGATGCATTGACATGCAAAAACAAAAAGCATGAACATTGGAAAATAATTTATACATGCATATCCAAAAAAAGCAATTGTGTTAATTGTACACATTAAGAAAAATAATTACTATCAAGTTCACCATGATTTAACAAAAAAAAAAAAAAAAGCCAAAAGCAAGTGTCATGTAGGGTATATGAAAGCTAACAAGAATTAAGTATTATCAACATTATAGACTTCATATGCATTTAAAAAATGCATAAATGGTCAAGCTATTTATTACTAATGAAGAAAGCTACAAGAAGTTCTTGAACAAAATCCTATGTTGAGAGTTTTGAATAAATGCACAAACAAGAACTTTGAACTGAAATTCTACAACATGGACATCTCATATAGTGTTAAATTATCTTAGTAGCATTTAAATTGTACTCTTTTTTGCACGCATTTAGCATTCACATTAGTCTACGTTAAACATCTCACAATCTAAATTCTTGATGCCTATGACTAGCATATCACAAATATCCATAAGGATCCAAAATTTTCCATGATCATATAAACACATCGAACAAATACAACCACAACACAAACATAAGACAAAATATGCAAGGACCATGAGATCAAGCCAACTTATAGATTTGGCTTTTTTGTACTTTTCAACATCATTATGAGATGCATAAGAAAACTAAACTTCTGGTCCATTCATAGGCACAATGTAATGGTTACCCCAAGAAACATAAATATCATCTGTGTGATTAGATGAAACTGGTAACCACTAACCAAGTTATCAAGCTTGCATCAACAATCAGGTTAAAATTCTCCACCTACTAGTTATTGTCAAACCACTTGGTCAAATCTATGGTAAGGACAAAAGCATTACCCCTAGCTATAGAAAAGTAGAAATCAAACCCATATTTTTTACCAAGCAAAAAAGTTCACCAAGGAATGAAGCTTAATTGCAAAGAGGGAACAAGTGCAAAAAATGTGCTATTAGAGATCATAACTAAAACAATAGGTGGCAACCCAAAAAATTTTTTGCCTTCCTATACGATAGATATTCACATCTAAAAGGCCACTTGAATACTAAAATTATATGGAGAAAGTTACCAAAAACTTTAGTAGCAGATACTTTAGGCTTATAAACTAACCATTTTGGTGTCATTATTGTACAATAAGCATCCATGTCAAATTTAGGATGCCAATTAGATTTTCCTTTTTTCAAGAAAGAAGATTCACCTTGTATTGGATGGTTGATATAATAGGGATATATTTATTTATTTATTAGGTTAAGATGTATTTTCAACTTAACTAATGAACTACACTGCTTCTAATGAGAGCTATCTAATGTTTTTTATCTATATTTTTTTGGGTCCCCTATCTTCTTTTTGTTTTTTTTTTTTTGTATATGAATGGGTCAAAGAGAAAGTTACCTCAAAGAGAAATAAAAAAGATGCATAGCTCTACATGGGTCTAAGAGAGACAACATGGAAAAGAGCCCTTAGTAGTAGAAGGAAGAGACCCATAAAGAACTCTATGAAATGATGTTTTCTCATCCACACTATCTCTTAAGATAGGCCTCAAACTTTTAAGCCAATCAAATACTTCAAACTTCCTTTACATGTAATAAACTCATAACTTCCTTGTAAAATCATTAATGAAGCTAGCAAAATATTTATTGTTACTCTTTGATGGAACAATCATTAAGTCACAAATATTAGAGTAAATGAGTTGGAGTGGTTGTCATGCATGGAAATTTCATTTTGTGACAAAAGGCAATTTACTTTTTTTTGCAAAAATATAAGTTTCACAAATCTAATTAGGATGGTGTATTCTGGGCAAGTCTATCTCCATGTCTCCTTGTACAAGTATATTCAAATTACAAAAATTCATATAATTAAAGCAAAAGAGTCATAAGCAAGACTCATCTTTCACAATAACACTTACATAGGTGTAAACTTCAAAGACAATGTTAACTCAAAATATCTAGTTCTTCATCAAAAGAGATTTGAGAAAGAGTGTACCTCTCTCATCAATAATTGAAAGAAAATTATCACATAAGTACATGTTATACCTTTTCTTAAACAATTGGCCAAAGCTACATAGGTTGCTCTTTATGTCTAGTATATAAAACACACTTGAGATGTAATTATAATCTTTATTCTTTAACTTGATAAGAATTTGCCCTTTTTAATCACTGGAACACTACTATCATTAGCAAAGTTAATCATGCATCAAATTGACTCATCAAGATCAATAAAAAGGTCATTTTTTCACACTTATGATTACTACACCTTATGCCAATTGTGTATTATAATGTAGTAACTATTATGAGAGTTTGATTTCCATCATCTACATCTTCCTCTTTTACATAATCAGTTGTCTAATTATTCTCCTTAAGGTTGCATTTATTAGCATAATGGTTATGCTTGTGACATAAGTAGCACTCAACATTAAATTTGCCTTTCCCTACTCTATTATGAACTTGACCTTGATCTCTATGTGTCTAGTCTAATATTTATTGGTCATTGTATTGATTGTCTTCATCTCCATGATTGTTATACTGACCCCCTTAACCTCAATTGTTGTAAGTGGAACCACTATGTCCTCATCATCTGCCATTAAAGGAACCTTGCTTTTAATTTAAGTGTTCATTTTGTTCTCTTTGGTAAGAGTACAACTTTGGAGTGCTTGCTTTACTAGCTTATTAACGCACTTCTCATTCATGCATTGCTCATTAACTGATATCTCGAACAAATTATTTGCCTTTTCTATTGCAACCACAATATGCTTGTATCGTAGTGTGAGTGTCCATAAGATCTCTTCAACTTTGAAAAGATAATGGTTTAGACAAAATTTTAGCCTTCATTAGTCTTTTGAATGGGATTGAATGAGTAGTAATGCTATCATAATACAACCCAACAAAATCTTGTGTTCCAATATTATTGGTTTATGCATATTTGTGTACATTATTGTAGCTAATTCAAAGTGAATTCAAAAGTTGTTTGCAAGAGGGGTTTATCATATATGTATATAAAATACAACAAAAGGTTTCCGTAGCTTCTTTGACAACATTTGTGAGCTATAATTTAGCCTCTCCTTTTATATATATAGATAACTAGATGCATAGAACAATGCAATTGATGTCAATTTCTTACGATTGATGAGCTGCAATTTTCAAAGGAAATCTCATAATAATATAGTCTCTTCTCAAATTTCAAGATGTAATAAGTGAAAGGGGATTGTTGTTATTATTTACATGTGCCAAAGTGTTAACTTTCAAGAAAAGTTAAATTTAATTTAGGGCTAGTAAGTAGACAACTAGCTATAATGTGACTTGGATTAAAAGTTCATTGAAGTTGCTTTGAAGACTCTAACGTTAATGGGCATAAGAAAATACATCATATGTCTAAGGTTAATAGGTGAGTATATCTTGTCATGACAGCAACTAGAGGAGGCAACTAATTAGGTCAAATTGATTTGAGATTTGGGCTACCTTTGGGATTTTATCTTGCCTAGGTTCTTTTGGTTTCAAATTTATCCTCTAATGCATTAATTCTTGCATCTAATTACAAGTCATGCACCCGATGCATCCCCTTAGCCTAACTTCAGTGAGATGCCACCTTGTCATTTTCCCCTTAACATAAAAAAGGACCAAATAAAAAAGAAAAGGGTGGAAAGTTAATAGATGGTTAAACATGACTATAGGTAATGGCTTGAATGATTTATTATAGAGTTGTATTACATAGACAGATAAGATATTATTACATGGATATATATTTTTTAATTGAGATGAATTCAATGAACCAAGATATGTAATAACTAGTTTTAAAAAAATTATTCTGGTAATAAATTTGAAATAATTACTAAAATATACAATTAATGATAATAATCATGAGAATAAATATGCATATAAAATAACTTGTACACATATGCACATTTTTTAAAAGTTCCAAAAAATGTGAAAAAGTATCAAATGTAAAATTTGTAATCAATAGTCAAAAATAGATTTGAGTAGAAAGATATGCATCTATTGAATAATGTTTTACATGTGCAACAAATGTCAAAAACTCGTATTCCTCTAGTAGAGCTCAAATCATTAAGATATGAAGACAAGAATTTAATATGCTATTGACACATGGGTGGCATTATTCCATATATATATAATTTTGTTAAATTGGATGCATTTATTTATTTGATGATTACAAATATCATATTTGGTAATTGTATGTAGATGTAATGTGCATACTTATTTTCATGATTTTGCACTATTTAATTCTAAATCTATTACTAGAATAATACTTTTGAGACCATTATTCATATAATTATATTTGGTGAACGCATAATTATTATAGTTGAAAGCATTTATTGTATCTCCTAGTGTCATTTTAATGTTAAAATATATTAATTCATGTAACATTTTCTTTTGATCACCACACAAAAGCTTGTTGACATTATCACGAATTTAGTGTTACTTTACTTTAAATTCACCTTGTTTTTTGTTTGACGAGTCAACTTTCTTGAGATGTAGATATAAATCTCAATTATTCAATTAAAATAGACAAATGTTTTACAAAGACAGTAGACTAAGCACAACAAAACATGTGTTAATATTATATGTCATATTTTATATTTTCGTATATCTCTCAATGTGCATAGGTATACACAAATATTAATCTTATGCTTGTGCTGAAATCAAGTGGTACGACATCTTAATTTGCCCACATTATAATAAATCCTCCTTTCTGGTCTAGTAAAGAGTAGAATATATATCATATTTAATGAAAAAAAAACTTTAAAAAATTTGTTTATTTGACCGTTAATTAAGAATATGATAAATCTACACTAAACCAAATTTAGGGTTAAAAGAAAAATATAAATCCTTTGATTCTTCGCATTTGTAAATAGAATATTTGGACTAGATTCATTATTTTATGTAATTAAATTGGTAAAATAAAAAGAACATGCTAGCCAAATAGTTTAAATAGGTTAAGTGTGAATTAAATTGTACCTATACGTGTTATTTAGAAAGACATTAATTATCACATGGAAAAAGACAGGGGCACAGATTGGGGGATGGGTGGCGGGTGGAGGCATGGGACCCGTGTGGGCCCCACACTTCTTTTAATTTTTGCAAGAAAAGGGATCTTAGTATACATAAGAAGAATAAAAAAATGAGCATATAATTATCAAAGAGTTTTGTTTGCACATTTACCTTGATTACTTATGCATTATATTCAATTTGCACATATATCTTATTTGTTTGCACGTCATATATTTTTCATAAAAAATAAAAATAAAAAGTATGTGTGAAACCCACACTCTGTCTGCGTCCCTTCTCCGCGCCCCCATCTGCACGGCTTCTCCACACCCCGTCTTTGTAGTAGGGTCCTTATCAAATTATTCCATTATACAAGTGTGGTGAATTGGTAACTTCCTTTTTGTTAATGACATTTTTCCTCTTATGCGCTTGACGTATATGATACTAAAAGTCATACATGGAGAGAACACCCTCCTTTATAAGTATTATCAAAGAAGCTTCACAATACAATAGTAAGTCTCAACAAAAATGAAAATCCCAAAAAGAAAAATATGTTAAAAGGAAATGAGAAAGCTGATTTCACTGAAGTTGAAATTGATGCTTTTAGTCTTGGTCTTTGATTGTTGTGAGTTCGTCTCTCTTTCTCTCTCATATTTATTCGGTTTGAGATAAGTTAATAATGTGAACCTCAAAAATTAGTAGTGTTGTGGACAAGCAATGTAAGAGTTGAAGCAACGGTTGTGGCTAAAATGGAAGTCTTCGGGGGCCCCACACTTTGATCCACCTTGCAAACAAGTTAGTAATTATTATGCTGAATGTTTCCCAATATGCAACCACAATGCTTAAATGGAAAATGGATATGTCATTGCAATAATTGCAATGCATGAAAGAGATTATTATAATGTCACCCAAAAAAAAAAAAAACAAAGATTATTATAGTGAGATTTTTGATTCATTATTAAATAATTCATTTTAATTGAAAGAGAAATGTAAAGTCTTATTATCTTAATTTTTTGACAATATTATTAACTTGAGTAATTTCATTTATATTTTTTATGGTTATTAACAAACTAATCACTAAATTGAAATTTGATGTTGCAAAAGATCCATCTATTATTTTTTTTAATTATTTTGATTATATTTGTATAATTTATTTGCATTTATCATTTCAAATGTTGACATAATTTATAATTGTGATGGTAGTAAATGATTTAAAATTTTAAAACCTCTATCTTGTATATATGTATGCTTATATATGTGTGTGTATATGTATAATAGAAAATTGGAGGTTAGTTACGAGATTTACAAAATCTTATAAACAAAATAAAGTCCATGCAACGAAGATTGGAGTAACATTGGCTGATACTTTGGGAGAATAGTACATTCAAAAGCTAGAGAAACATATTAGGAAGGCTAACTCAAATTTAAAAGCATTCACCACAAGAGTTGCGTTTTTTTCAAGTATGAGAATGCTAATTTTTTTTATTAAGAGGCATATTACATTATAAATTATATAATAAAAGTAAATCTTCTCATTTTTATAAATCTTATAGCCCTTATCTTAAGGCCATTAAAATATAAGTTTAAACTACTAAATTATTTTCCAAAAGACAATAGATGCTAATTTAATTACACATGCTTATTGTTAGATGCATTTATGAAAACAATTCCATATTAGTATAAAAGTTAGTTTACATTGATTATGCTTTTAAAAGAAAAAATCAACAAGTTTTTGTTAATAATTGTCATAGGAACAAACATTACACAAAGCAGCAGCTATTTAGAGAGTTATGCATTGTCCTAATTATCAGGAATCAATCATATGTTTATAGAATAAACACGTAATAAAATAGATGTTTGAAATTTTTTATTTCTAAGAATAAATTATGCAATCTGGTAAACGTTATTAGAATCTAACCTAAAATACAAGACTACTATCAATAGAACAATTATCCTCTTTTTCTTCCTTAACATAATTGTGGCAATTCATTACAAATTACCAATGTTTAAACATCTAACTTTTAGAAGTATCTATGCAAGGAATGGTGGAGATAACTCTCAAAATTCCTCAAGTATTTTATGAGAGAGAGAGAGAGAGAGAGAAAGATAATGAGGGAGAAGGGAGAGAGAGAAGGACAAAAGAAGAATGCTAGCTAACACTTGCATAGGTTGATCATGAGGAGCCTTTTGGATCATTGTGCCTGAAGGATCTAACCTCATGTCATCAATCTTAACCTATGATGCACAAAAATGGCATGGAAGAACCCTATACTATATTGGACATGTGTTGTACAAATGTCTTTAAAAATATTTTTAAAAAAATATCAAACACACCTTTGACAAATTGCAGACACACATAAGACATGTTGAGAACACATTTGGAATAATTTTTTTGTAATTTTAACAAAAAATATGAATCTAACCAAAAATTAATGTTACACTCATAAGTGATGGCATGGTTTGTATATTTATTTTGTGAATAACACAATAATCAATATTAAAATATAATATATATTTTAAACAATAATATTTGGTTGGACTTATATGAATAATAATTATTAAAAAATAATATATATAAAAATCACACAATACCTTTAATGCATTGGTAGAATGCAAATGTTTATGTGTGTGTAAATATCTATTTACAAATATATATAGCCGTGTTGCAGTTTTCATATCGCGTCATGTTTATATTGCTATATCCAATCTATGCATCCTACATCATGGTCATAAACTTTCTTTTGAATGCAGATAAACTTTATTTCAATGTAAATATGACCTGTCATATAATGTAATGGATTTCATTCAAGTGATTTGAATTTATACCAAATTTGTAATTAAAGATTTATATAGGAATTATTTTGCTTGTTTGTAAAATTCATGCAAAATTTGGAATATATTAGTCTAATGATCCAATTTTTTATGTGGAATCTAATTTTCCACTTCAAAAGACAAAAAAAAAAAAAAGAAGAATTTGTGACTTTTTGTTATGAAGTTCTTACCAAACCTTTTGTTTTCCAAGAAGAAATTAAATGAAGGAATATAACGTAGAAACATTTGATATAATTTAATTAAATTTAAAAATAAATTAAGGTGAATTGAAAGAACAAGACTGTAGTGAAAATATTGAAAAGTCTAACAGTAGAAATAATCTTGTTATAAGTATTTTATGTACATATATGTCAAACATAGGAACCAATTGTAAAAGTTTTTCCACTAAAATACAATATTTTGAATGTAAAAATAGTGAAAAGCATTATTTGAGTCCAAATTTGGCATGTGAGCATTATTTTAACATTTGTGTATAATGTATACAAATATTTTTGTGTATAGCATTTTATATGTATATGTGTCAAAATCGTTCATGAATGTAATGTATGCAACACATCAAATAAAAGAAAATGCAAAATAATAATAAAACTCATAGCATCCCTCAAACATTAATCTTAACTTAGGGCCCAACAAAACCAAATAAGTAAGCCAATCATGTACTAATTATTACTTGTATATCTACACATACTTCCATAGAAGCTCATGTAAATTGACAATCAGTATAATTGCAAACTATTTAATTAAATTTAGTAATTTTTTTAATTCTCTCATTACTACTATGCAATTTGACGTGATTTATATAATTTTAATATACAAACTATTTAATTAAATAAAGCAAATGTAAGGGACACTAATAATAAGTTAGTGCACTGCTCCTTAGAGCTTCAATGTTGGGGTTCATATTTATAATATTCATCCTTTAACGTGTATTTTATACAATTAAGTCCATTACTTTTATTTTTGTTCAATTTACATATTCATATATTATATTTATCTAATAATTTAAAATGCAATGGTATTTACAATAATTCAAAAAATAAAAACATTGCATTTTTTTTAATATTTAGAATTTTAAAGTATCTTTAGGAGAAATGCTTTGTAAATACTTAAGTAAATTTAAATTTTGTAATTTTTTTAATTTTCTCTGTTACCATTACACAATTTGACATAATTTATATAATTTTAATATCCAAACAAGTTAATCAAATGAAGTAAATGCAATGGACTCTAATAATACGTTAGTACACTAACCCATAAAGCTTTAATGCTAGTTCCAGCATTAAAGCTCAGGGTTCATATTTATAATATTCATCCACTAACGAGTATTTTATACAATTAAGTCCATTACTTTTATTTTTGTTCAATTGATATATTTTTATATTATGTTTATCTTATCATGCAAAATACAATGGTATTTACAATAATTCAAAAAATGAAAATATTGCATTTTTCTTAATTTTTAGAATTTTAAAGTATCTTTGGGACAAAATGCTTTGTACATACTCAAGTGAATTTAAATTTTGTAATTTTTTTAATTTTCTTTGTTACCACTACACAATTTGACATGATTTATATAATTTTAGTATCTAAACAAGTTAATCAAATAAAGCAAATATAATGGACTTTAATAATAAGTTAGTACACTATCCCTTGGAGCTTTAATGCTAGTTCTAGCATTGAAACTAGCATTGAAACTCGGGGTTTATATTTATAATATATATCCACTAACGAGTATTTTATACAATTAAGTCCATTTAAGTTTATTTTTGTTCAATTAACATTTTCATATATTATATTTATCTCATCATTCAAAATGCAATGGTATTTAAAATAATTCAAAAAAATAAAAATATTGCATTTTTATAATTTTTAAAATTTTAAAGGCTTTCTAGGATAAATGCTTTGTGAATACTCAAGTGAATTTAAATTTTGTAATTTTTTTAATTGTCTCCATTACCACAATATAATTTGAAATGATTTATATAATTTTAGTCTATAAAAATATTAATTAAGAAAAAGTAAATGCAATGAACTCTAATAAGAAGTTTGTCCACTCCTTTCTAGAGCTATTTGTTGGACCCAGCATTGAAGCTAGAGGTTGTTATTTATAATATTCATCCACTAAAGTATATTTTATACAATTGATTCTCTTACTTGTATTTTTGTTCAATTATTATGTTTATCTCATCATTAAAAATGCAATGGTATGTACAATAATTCAAAAAATAAAAACATTGCATTTTTTTAATTTTCAAAATTTTAAAGTATTTCCATGATGAATGCTTTGTGAATACTCAAGTGAATTTAAAGTTTGCAATTTTTTTAACTGTCTCCATTACCACAATGTAATTTGAAATAATTCATATAATTTTAGTTTACAAACATATTAATAAAGAAAAAATAAATGCAATAGACTCTAATAAGAAGTTTGTCCACTCCCTTTTAAAGCTATTTGTTGGACCTAGCATTGAAACTTGTGGTTGTTATTTATAATATTCATCTACTAAAGTGTATTTTATACAATTGATTCTCTTACTTGTATTTTTGTTCAATTAACATATTTAATTATTATGTTTATCTCATCACTTAAAATGCAATGGTATGTACAATAATTCAATAAATAAAAACATTGCATTTTTTTAATTTTCAAAATTTTAAAGTATTTCCATGATGAATGCTATGTGAATACTCAAGTGAATTTAAATTTTGCAATTTTTTTAATTGTCTCCATGATCATAATGTAATTTGAAATGATTTATATAATTTTAGTCTACAAACATATTAATCAAGAAAAAATAAATGCAATGAACTCTTATAAGAAGTTTGCCCACTCCCCTTTAGAGCTAACTTTTGGACCTAACATTGAAACTTGAAGTTGCTATTTATAATTTTCATCCACTAAAGTGTATTTTATACAATTGAGTTCGTTACTTGTATTTTTTTTCAATTAACAATTTCAAATATTATGTTTATCTTATCATTCAAAATGCAATGGTATTAACAATAATTCAAAAAAAAAATGAAAACATTGCATTATTTTAACTTTTAGAATTTTCAAGTATTTTCAAAATAATTGCTCTGTTAATATTCAAGTGAATTTAATTTTGTAATTTTCTTAATTATCTCCATTACCATAATGCAATTTGAAAGGAATTATATAATTTTAGTATACAAACATGTTAATTAAATAAAAGCAAATGAAATGGACTCTAATAAGATGTTAAGCCACTACCCTCTAGTGCTATATGCTTGGCCCAACAATAAAACTTGTGATTGCAATTTATAATACTTATCCATTAAAGAGTATTTTATAAAATTGATTCTATTACTTGTATTTTTGTTCAATTAACATATTCATCTATTAAGTTTATCTTAACATTCAAATTGCAATGCTCTTAACAATAATTTAAAACATAAAACATTGCATTTTTTAAAATTTAGAATTTCAAAATCTTACAACAATAAATGCTCTCTTAATACTTGAGTCAATTTAAATTTCGTGTTTTTTTTTTAATTCTCCATTACCATAATACAATTTGATAGGATTTATATAATTTTAGAATACAAGCATGTTATTTAAAAAAAAAAAAAGAAAATACAATGGATTCTAATAAGCAGTTGGCCACTCCCTTCTAAAGTAATATGCTTGACCCAACATTAAAGTTTGAGATTGCTATTTATAATATTCGTCCACTAAAGTGTATTTTATATAATTAAGTCCATTACTTGTATTTTTGTTCAATTAACATATTCAAATATTGAGTTTATCTCACCATTGAAAATGAAATGGTATTAACAATAATTTAAAAAATAAAAACATTGCATTTTTTTAATTTTTCAAATTTTAAAGTCTTACAGGGATAAATGTATTGTTAATACTTAAGTGAATTTAAATTTTTTAATTTTTTTTAATTATCTCCAGTACTACAATGCAATTTGAAATGATTTATATAATTTTAGTATACAAATATGTTAATTAAATAAAAGCAAATGCAATGAACTCTAATAAGAAGTTTGCCCATTTACCTCTAGAGCTTTGTACAGGACCCAACATTAAAGCTTGGGGTTGTTATTTATAATATTCATTCACTAAAGTGTATTTTGTATAATTCAGTCCATTACTTATATTTTTGTTCAATTAACTTATTCAAATATTGAGTTTATCTCACCATTCAAATACAATGGTATTAGAAATAATTTAAAAAATAAAAACATAGTATTTTTTTTAATTTTTAGAATTTTAAAGACTTATAGGGATAAATGCATTGTTAATACTTAAGTGAATTTAAATTTTCTAATTTTTTTAATTCTCTCTATTACCACTATGCAATTTGACACAATTTATATAATTTTAGTGTATAAACATGTTAATTAAATAAAGCAAATGCAATAAACTCTAAAAATAAGTTAGTGCATTACCCCTTAAGCTCCATGTTAGAACCCGAATTGAAACTTAGGGTTCATATTTATAATATTCATCCACTAACGAGTATTTTATATAATTGAGTCCATTAGTTTTATTTTTGTTCAAATAACATATTCATTTATTAAGTTTATTGCATCATTCAAAATGAAATGTTAATGACATTAATTTAAAAAATTAAAGACATTACATTTTTTCTAAAGTTTAAAATTTTAATGTCATATAGGGATAAATGCTTTTCGAATACACAAGTTAGTATAGAAACTTGTTTATTAAATAAAGCAAATGCAATGGACTCTAAAAATAAGTAAGTACACTACCCCTTAGAGTTACATGCTAGAATTAGCAGTCAAGCTTAGGGTTCATTTTTATAATATTCATCCACTAACGAGTATTTTATACAATTGAGATTTTTGTTCAATTAACATATTTATATATTAAGTTTATCTTAACATTCAAATTGCAATGCTCTTAACAATAATTTAAAACATTGCATTTTTTAAAATTTAGAATTTTAAAATCTTACAACAATAAACGCTCTCTTAATACTCGAGTCATTTAAATTTCGTTTTTTTTTTTTAATTGTCTCCATCACTACAATGCAAGTTGACAGGATTTATATAATTTTAGAATACAAACATGTTGATTAAAAAAAATGCAAATACAATGGACTCTAATAAGCAATTAACCAACTCCCCTCTAGAGCAATATGCTTAACCCAACATTAAATCTTGGAATTGCTATTTATAATATTCATCCACTAAAGTGTATTTTATACAATTGAGTCCATTTCTTATACTTTTGTTCAATTAAAATATTCAAATATTGAGTTTATCTCACCATTCAAATGCAATTGTATTAGAAATAATTTAAAAAATTAAAAACAACTAACATATTCTAAAATTATGTTTTTCACACCATTCAAATGCAATGACATTAACAATATATTGAAAAATCAAAATGTTGCATATTTTCAAATTTTAAAATCTTAATGTCTTCTAGGGATAAATGCATTGCTAATATTCAGTTGACGTTAAATTTTGTAATTTATCTAATTTTTTTTTGTACAAACATATTACTTAAGAAAAAGCAAATGCAATGGAGTCTAATAAAAAGTTTTTCCACTCCCCTCTAGAGATATATGCTTGACCCCACATTGAAGCTAGGGATAGTCATTTATAATATTTATCCACTAAAGTGTATTTTATACTATTGAGTTCATTACTTGTATTTTTGTTCAACTAACATCTTCTAATATTATGTTTTTCATGCCATTCAAATGCAATGACATTAACAATATATTAAAATATCAAAATGTTGCTTTTTTTCAATTTTAAGAATTTTAAAGTCTTTTAGGGATAAATGGATTGTTAATAATTAGTTGAAGTTAAATTTTGTAAATTTTTTATTTGGCATGTTTTCTAGAATTCAATTTGTAAAGATTTCTATAATTTTAGTCTGCAGTCTTATTAGTTAAGAAAAACAAATGGAATGGACTCTAATAAAAAGTTTTCCCAATCCTCTCTAATGATTTATGCTTGACCCAACATTTAAGCTTGGGATTGTTATTTATAATATTCACCCATTAAAGTGTATTTTATACAATTGAGTCTATTACTTGTATTTTTGTTCAATCAACATATTCAAATATTATATTTTTCACACAATTCAAAATGCAATGATATTAACAATATATTAAAAAATCAAAACATTTCATTTGTACAATTTTTAGAATTTTAAAGTCTTGTAGGGTCAAATGCATTGTCAATGATCAGTAGAATTTAAGTTTTGTAATTTTTTAAATTGTATCCTTTGCCACAAGGTAATTTGAAAAGATTTATCTAATTTTTATGTACAAACATATCACTTTAAAAAAAGCAAATGCAATGGACTCTAATAAGAGGATTTCCCATTCCCCTCTAGATATATATGCTTGACCCAACATTTAAACTTGAGATTAATATTTATAATATTCATCTCCTAAAGTGTATTTTTTACAATTGACTCCATTACTTGTATTTTTGTTCAACCAATATATTCAAATACTATATTTTTCATGCAATTCAAAATGCAATGGCATTAAAAATATATTAGAAAATTAAAACATTAAATATTCTCAATTTTTAGAATTTGAAAGTCTTCTAAGGATAAATACATTGCCAATAATTAGTTGAATTTAAATTTTGTAAATTTTTTCATTGTCTCCTTTGCCACAATTCAATTTGTAATGATTTTTATAATTTTAGTCTGCAAACATATTACTTAAGAAAAAGAAAATGCAATGGACTCTAATAAGAAGTTTTTCCCACTCCCTTCTAGAGATATATGCTTGACCCAACATTGAAACTTAGGATTGTTATTTATAATATTCATCCATTAAAGTGTCTTTTATGCTATTAAGTCCATTACTTGTATTTTTGTTCCACTAACATATTTTAGTATTATGTTTTTCACGCCATTCAAATGCAATGACATTAACAATATATAAAAAAAATCAAAATGTTGCATATTTTCAATTTTTTAAATCTTAATGTTTTCTAGGGATAAATGCATTGCTAATATTTAGTTGAATTTAAATTTTGTAAATTTTTTAATTGTCACGTTTGGCAAAATTCAATTTGTAATAATTTCTATAATTTTAGTTTGCAAACATATTATTTAAGAAAAATCAAATGCAATAAATTCTAATAAGAAGTTTTCTTACTCCTCATTAGTGATATATACTTTTCACTCTATTTAAAATGAAATGGGATTAACAATATATTGAAAAAATCAAAATATTGCATTTTTCAATTTTCAGAATTTTACAATTTTGTAGGGATAAATGCATTATTAATAATCAACTAAATTTAAATTTTCAAAATTTCCTAATTATTTCCTTTGCCACAATGCAATTTGTAATGATTTTTATAATTTTACTTTGCAAACATATTACTTAAGAAAAAACAAACGCAATGGATTATAATAAGAAGTTTACCCACTCCCCTCTAGAGATATATGCCTAACCCAACATTGAAGTTTAGGATTCCAATTTGTAACATTCATTCACTAAAGTGTTTTTTATTCAATTGAGTCCATTACTTGTATTTTTGTTGAATTAACATATTCAAATATTATGCTTTTCACTCCATTTAAAATGAAAGGGCATTAACAATATATTAAAAAAAATCAAAACAATGCATTTTTTTCAATTTTCAAAATTTTGTAGTCTTATAGGGATAAATGTGTTGCTAATAATCAGCTGAATTTAAATTTTCTAAATTTCTTAATTGTCTCCTTTGCTACAATGTAATTTGTAATGATTTTTATAATTTTAGTCTACAAAAATATTACTTAAGAAAATGCAAATACAATGGACTCTAATAAGAAGTTTTCCCACTCCCCTACAAAGATATATGCATGACCCAACATTGAAGTTTAGGATTCCAATTTGTAATATTCATCCCCTAAAGTGTTTTATATTCAATTGAGTCCACTACTTGTATTTTTGTTGAATTAACATATTCAAATTTTATGTCTTTCACTCCATTTAAGATGAAAGGGCATTCACAATATATTTAAAAAAATCAAAACATTACATTTTTTCAATTTTCTAAATTTTATAGTCTTATGAGGATAAATGCGTCGTTAATAATCAGTTGAATTTAGATTTTGTAAATTTCTTAATTATCTTCATTGCCACAATGCAATTCGTAATGATTTCTATAATTTTAGTCTACAAACATCTTACTTAAGAAAAACCAAATACAATGGATCCTAATAAGAAGTTTTCTCACTACTCTGTATAGATATATGGATGACCCAACATTGAAGTTTAGCATTCCAATTTATAATATTCATTCACTAAAGTGTTTTTTATTCAATTCAATCCATTACTTGTATTTTTGTTGAATTAACATATTCAAATATTATACTTTTCACTCCATTTAAAATGAAAGGGCATTAAGAATATATTAAGAAATCAAAACATCGCATTTTTTCAATTTTCAGAAATTTATAGTCTTATAGGGATAAATGTGATGTTAATAATCAGTTAAATTTAAATTTTGTAAATTTCTTAATTATCTCCTTTGCCACTATACAATTTGTAATGATTTCTATAATCTTAGTCCGCAAACATATTACTTAAGTAAAACAAATGCAATGGACTCTAATAAGAAGTTTTTCTACTCCCCTCTAGAGATATATGCTTGACCCAACATTGAAACTTAGGATTCGAATTTGTAATATTCATCCACTAAAGTGTTTTTTATTCAATTGAGTCCATTACTTGTATTTTTGTTGAATTAGCATATACAAATGTTATGCTTTTCACTCTATTTGAAACGAAAGGGCATTAAGAATATATTAAGAAATCAAAACATTGCATTTTTTCAATTTTTAGAATTTTATAGTCTTATAGGGATAAATGTGATGTTAATAATCAGTTAAATTTAAATTTTGTAAATTACTTAATTATCTCTATTGCCTTAATGTAATTTGTAATGATTTCTACAATTTTAGTCTACAAACATCTTACTTAAGAAAAAACAAGTACAATGAACCCTAATAAGAAGTTTTCCCACTTCCCTATTGAGATATATACATGACCTAACATTGAAGTTTAGGATTCTAATTTGTAATATTCATCCACTAAAGTGTTTTATATTCAATTGAGTCCATTACTTGTATTTTTGTTGAGTTAACATATTCAAATATTATACTTTTCAGTCCATTTAAGATGAAAGGGCACTAACAATATATTAAGCAAATCAAAACATTGCATTTTTTCAATTTTCAGAATTTTATAGTTTTATAGAGATAAATGCATTGTTAATAATCAGTTGAATTTAAATTTTGTAAATTTCTTAATTATCTCCATTGCCACAATGCAATTTGTAATGATTTCTATAATTTTAGTCTTGAAACATCTTACTCAAGAAAAAGCAAATACAATGGACCCTAATAAGAGGTTTTCTCACTCCCTTCTAGAGATATATGCTTCACTCAATATTGAAGTTTAGAATTCCAATTTGTAATATTCATCCACTAAAGTGTTTTTTATTCAATTGAGTCCATTACTTGTATATTTGCTAAATTAGCATATTCAAATATTTTGCTTTTCGCTCTATTTAAGATGAAAGGGCATGAGGAATATATTAAAAAAATCAAAACATTGCATTTTTTTAATTTTCAGAATTGTATAGTCTTATAGCGATAAATGCGTTGTTAATAATTAGTTAAATTTAGATTTTGTAAATTTCTTAATTATCTCCATTGCCACAATGCAATTTGTAATGATTTCTATAATTTTAGTCTAGAAATATCTTACTTAAGGAAAAGCAAATACAATAGACCCTAATAAGAAGTTTTCCCACTCCCCTCTAGAGATATATGCTTGACCCAACATTGAAGCTTAGGATTCAAATTTGTAATATTCTTCCACTAAAGTGTTTTTTATTCAATTGAGTCCATTGCTTATATTTTTGATAGATTAACATATTCAAATAATATGCTTTTCAATCCATTTAAAATGAAAGGGCATTAACAATACATTAAAATATCAAAACATTGCATGTTTTCAATCCTCAGAATTTTACAGTCACATAAGAATAAATGCATTGTTAATAATTAGTTGAATTTAAATTTTGTAAATTTCTTAACTATCTCCATTGCCACAATGCAATTTGTAATGATCTCTATAATTTTAGTCTACAAACATCCTACTTAAGGAAAAGTAAATACAATGGACCTAAATAAGAATTTTTCCCACTCCCCTCTATAGATATATGCTTGACCCAACATTGAAAATTATGCTTGCTATATATAATATTCATCCACTAAAGTGTATTTGATACAATTGAGTTCATCACTTGTACTTTTTGTTGAATTAACATATTCTAATATTTTGCATTTCACACCTTGTAAAATGAAATGCCATTAACAATTTATTAAAAAAATCAGCGCATTGCATTTTTTGAATTTTTACAATTTTACTGTCTTACGAGAATAAATACATTGTTAATAATCAGTTGAATTTAAATTTTCTAAATTTCTTAGTTGTGTTCTTCGCCACAGTGCAATTTCTAATGATTTCCATAATTTTAGTCTACAAACATATTATTTAAGCAAAAATAAATGCAATTGACTCTAGTAAGAAGTTTCCCCACTCTCCTCTAGAGATATATGCTTGCCCCAACATTGAAGCTTAGGATTCCAATTTGTAATATTCATCCACTAAAGTGTTTTTTATTCAATTGAGTCCTTTACTTGTATTTTTGTTGAATTAACATATTTAAATATTACGCTTTTGACTCCATTTAAGATGAAAAGGCATTAACAATGTATTAAAAAAATAAAAACATTGCATTTCTTCAATTTTCAGAATTTTATAGTCTTATAAGAATAAATGCGTTGTTAATAATTAGTTGAATTTAGATTTTGTAAATTTGTTAATTATCTCCATCGCAAGAATGCAATTTGTAATGATTTCTATAATTTCAGCCTGCAAACATATTACTTAAGAAAAAACAAACACAATGGATTCTAATAAGAAGTTTTCCCACTCCCTTCTAGAGATATATGCTTCACCCAATATTGAAACTTAGGATTCCAATTTGTAATATTCATCCACTAAGGTGTTTTTTATTCAATTGAGTCCAATACTTGTTTTTTTGTTGAATTAACATATTCAAATATTACACTTTCACTCTCTTTAAGATGAAAGGGTACTAACAATGTGTTATAAAAATCAAAATATTACACTTTTGCAATTATCAGAATTTTATAATGTTATAGGGATAAATGTGATGTTAATAAAAAGTTAAATTTAAATTTTGTAAATTACTTAATTATCTCCTCCGCCATAACAAAATTTCTAATAATTTCTATAATTTTAGTCCGCAAACATATTATTTAAGAAAACAGAAACGCAATGGATTCAAATTAGAAGTTTTCCCACTCCCTTCTAAAGATATATGCTTGACCCAACATTGAAACTTAGGATT
Organism: Bruguiera gymnorhiza; assembly: GCA_020883675.1. Classification (NCBI taxonomy): domain Eukaryota; kingdom Viridiplantae; phylum Streptophyta; class Magnoliopsida; order Malpighiales; family Rhizophoraceae; genus Bruguiera; species Bruguiera gymnorhiza. The sequence goes on from JAIRCJ010000184.1 coordinate 47,794, forward strand.
CCAATTTGTAATATTCATCCACTATAGTGTTTTTTATTCAATTGAGTCCATTACTTGTATTTTTGATAGATTAACATATTCAAATAATATGCTTTTCACTCCATTTAAAATGAAAGGGCATTAACAATACATCAAAATATCAAAACTTTGCATGTTTTCAATCCTTAGAATTTTATAGTCTTATACTGATAAATGCATTGTTAATAATCAGTTGAATTTAGATTTTGTAAATTTCTTAATTATCTTCATTGCCATAATGCAATTTGTAATGATTTCTATAATTTTAGTCTACATACATCTTATTTAAGAAAAAGCAAATATAATGAACACTAATAAGAAGTTTTCCCATTCTCCTCTAAAGATATATGCTTGACCCAATATTAAAGCTTAGGATTCCAATTTGTAATATTCATCAACTAAAGTGTTTTTTATTTAATTGAGTCCAATACTTGTATTTTTTTTAATTAAAATATTCAAATGTTATGCTTTTCACTCCATTTAAGATGAAAGGACATTAACAATGTATTAAAAAAAAATCAAAACATTCCATTTTTTCAATTTTCAGAATTTTATAGTCTTATAGGGATAAGTTAATAATTAGTTGAATTTAGATTTTGTAAATTTCTTAATTATCTCCATTGCTACAATGCAATTTGTAATGATTTCTATAATTTTAGTCTACATACATCTTACTTAAGAAAAAGCAAATACAATGGACCATAATAAAAAGTTTTCCCACTCCCTTATATAGATATATGCATAACTCAACATTGAAGTTTAGGATTCCAATTTGTAATATTCAACCACTAAAGGATTTTTTTTCAATTAAATCCATTACTTGTATTTTTGTTGAATTAAAATATTCAAATATTATACTTTTCACTCTATTTAAAATGAAAGGGCATTAACAATATATTAAAAAAATCAAAACATTGCATGTTTTCAATTTTCAGAATTTTATAGTCTTATAGGCATAAATGTGATCTTAATAATCAATTAAATTTAAATTTTGTAAATTTCTTAATTATCTCCTTTGACACAATGCAATTTCAAAAGATTTCTATAATTTTTGTTCGCAAACATATTACTTAAGATAAAACGAATGCAATGGACTCTAATAAGAAGTTTTCCCACTCCCCTCTAGAGATATATGCTTGTCCCAACATTGAAGCTTAGGATTCCAATTTGTAATATTCATCCTTTCAAGTGTTTTTTATTCAATTAAGTTCATTACTTGTATTTTTGTTGAATTAGCATATTCAAATATTATGCTTTTGACTCCATTTAAGATGAAAGGGCATTAACAATGTATTAAAAAAATAAAAAATTTCATTTTTGCAATTATCTGAATTAGATAGTCTTATAGGAATAAATGTGATGTTAATAATAAGTTAAATTTAAATTTTGTAAATTACTTAATTATCTCCATTGCCCTAATGCAATTTGTAATGATTTCTATAATTTTAGTTTACAAACATCTTACTTAAGAAAAAGAAAATACAATGAACCCTAATAAGAAGTATTGCCACTCCCTTATATAGTTATATGCATGACCGAACATTGAAGTTTAGGATTCAAATTTGTAATATTCATCCACTAAAGTGTTTTATATTCAATTGAGTCCATTAGTTGTATTTTTGTTAAATTAACATATTTAAATATTATGCTTTTCACTCCACTTAAAATGAAAACATTGCATTTTTCAATTTTCAAAATTTTATAGTCCTATAGGGATAAATGCATTGTTAATAATCATTTGAATTTAAATTTTGTAAATTTCTTAATTGTCTCCTTTGCCACAATACAATTTGCAATGATTTTTATAATTTTAGTGTACATACATCTTACTTAAGAAAAAGCGAATACAATGGACCATAATAAGAAGTTTTCCCACACCCTTGTAGAGATATATGCTTGACCCAATATTGAAGCTTAGAATTCCAATTTGTAATATTCATCCACTAAAGTATTTTATATTCAATTGACTTCTTTACTTGTATTTTTGTTGAATTAACATATTCAAATATTATGCTTTTCACTCCATTTAAGATGAAAGGGCATTAAGAATATATTAAAAAAATCCAAACATTGCATTTTTTCAATTTTCAGAATTTTATAGTCTTATAAGGATAAATGCATTGTTAATAATCAACTAAGTTTAAATTTTGCAAATTTCTTAACTATCTCCATTGCCACAATGCAATTTGTAATGATTTTTATAATTTTAGTCTATAAACATCCTACTTAAGAAAAAACAAATACAATGAACCCTAATAAGAAGTTTTCCCACTCCCCTATTGAGATATATACATGACCCAACATTGAAGTTTAGGATTCTAATTTGTAATATTCATCCACTAAAGTGTATTTGATATAATTGAGTTCATCACTTGTATTTTTTGTTGAATTAACATATTCTAATATTTTGCTTTTCACACCTTGTAAAATGAAATGACATTAACAATTTATTAAAAAAATCAGCGCATTGCATTTTTTGAATTTTTACAATTTTATTGTTTTATGAGGATAAATACGTTGTTAATAATTAGTTAAATTTAAATTTTCTAAATTTCTTAATTGCATTCTTCACCACGATGTAATTTCTAATAATATCCATAATTTTAGTCTTGAAACATATTACTTAAGAAAAAATAACTGCAATCGACTCTAACATGAAGCCTTCCCACTCCCCTCTAAAGATATATGCGTGACCTAAAATTGATGCATAGGATTCCAATTTGTAATGTTCATCCATTAAAGTGTTTTTTATTCAATTGAGTCCATTACTTGTATTTTTGTTGAATTAATATATTCAAATATTATGCTTTTCACTCCATTTAAGATGAAAGGGCATTAAGAATATATTAAAAAAATCAAAATGTTGCATTTTTTCAATTTTCAGAATTTTATAGTCTTATAAGAATAAATGTGTTGTCAATAATCAGTTAAATTTAGATTTTGTAAATTTCTTAATTATCTCCATTGCCACAATGCAATTTCTAATGATTTCTATAATTTTAGTCTAGAAGCATCTTACTTAAGAAAAAACAAATACAATAGACCCTAAAAAGAAGTTTTCCCACTCCCCTCTAGAGATATATGGTTGACTCAATATTGAAGCTTAGGATTCCAATTTGTAATATTCATCCACTAAAGTGTTTTCTATTTAATTGACTCCATTACTTATATTTTTGTTGAATTAACAAATTCAAATATTATGCTTTTGACTCCATTTAAGATGAAAGGGTATTAATAATGTACTAAAAAAATCAAAACATTGCATTTTTGCAATTATCAGAATTTGATAGTTTTATAGGGATAAATGTGATGTTAATAATAAGTTAAATTTAAATTTTGTAAATTACGTAATTATCTGCTTTGCCACAATGCAATTTCTAATGATTTCTATAATTTTTGTCCGCAAACATATTATTTAAGAAAAAACAAATGCAATGAACTCTAATAAGAAGTTTTTTCACTCCCCTCTAAAGATATATGCTTGAACCAACATTGAAACTTAGGATTTGAATTTGTAATATTCTTCCACTAAAGTGATTTTTATTCAATTGAGTCCATTACTTATATTTCCATTAAATTAACATATTCAAATATTATCCTTTTGACTCCATTTAAGATGAAATGACATTAACAATATATTAAAAAAAAGCAAAACATTGCATTTTTGCAATTGTTAGAATTTGATAGTCTTATAAGGATAAATGTGATGTTAATAATAAGTTAAATTTAAATTTTGTAAATTACTTAATTATCTCTTTTTCCATAATGCCATTTCTAATGATTTCTATAATTTTAGTCTATAAACATATTATTTAAGAAAAATCAACTGCAATGGACTTTAATAAGAAGTTTTCGCACTCCCCTCTCTAGATATATGCTTGACCCAACATTGAAGCTTAGGACTCAAATTTGTAATATTCTTCCACTAAAGTGTTTTTTATTCAATCGAGTCAATTACGTGTATTTTTGATAGATTAACATATTCAAATAATAAGCTTTTTACTCCATTTAAAATGAAAAGGCATTAACAATAAATTAAAATATCAAAACATTGCATGTTTCCGATCCTCAGAATTTTACAGTCATATAGGGATAAATGCGTTGTTAATAATCAGTTGAATTTAGATTTTGTAAAATTCTTCATTATCTCTATTGCCACAATGCAATTTGTAATGATCTTTACAATTTTAGTCTAGAAATATCTTACTTAAGAAAAAAGCAAATACAATGAACCCTAATAAGAAGTTTTCCAACTCCCCTCTCGAAATATATGCTTGACCCAGCATTGAAGTTTAAGATTCCAATTTGTAAAATTCATCCACTAAAGTGGTTTTTATTCAATTGACTCCATTTCTTGTATTTTTTGTTCAATTAACATATTCAAATATTATACCTTTCACTCCATTTAAGATGAAAGGGCATTAAAAATCTATTAAAAAAAATCAAAACATTGCATTTTTGCAATTGTCAAAATTTGATAGTCTTATAGGGATAAATGTGATGTTAATAATAAGTTAAATTTAAATTTTGTAAATTACTTAATTATCTCTTTTACTACAATGCAATTTCTAATGATTTCTATAATTTTAGTCCGCAAACATATTACTTAAGAAAAAACAAATGCAATGGACTCTAATAAAAAGTTTTCCCACTCCCCTATAGAGATAAATGCTTGACCCAACATTGAAGTTTAGGATTCGAATTTGTAATATTCTTCCACTAAAGTGTTTTTTATTCAATTGAGTCCATTATTGGTATTGTTGTTGAATTAACATATTCAAATATTATGCTTTTGACTCCATTTAAGATGAAAGGGCATCAACAATGTACTAAAAAAATCAAAATATTGCAATTTTGCAATTATTAGAATTTGATATTCTTATAGGGATAAATGTGATGTTAATAATAAGTTAAATTTAAATTTTGTAAATTACTTAATTATCTCCTTTGCCACAATGGAATTTGTAGTGATTACTATAATTGTAGTCCGCAAACATATTACATAAGAAAAAACAAACGCAATGGACTCTAATAAGAAGCTTTCCCACTCCCCTGTAGAGATAAATGCTTGACCCAACATTGAAGTTTAGGATTCGAATTTGTAATATTCTTCCACTAAAGTGTTTTTTATTCAATTGAGTCCATTACTGGTATTTTTCTTCAATTAACATGTTCTAATATTATACTTTTAACTCCATTTAAGATGAAAGGTCATTAAAAATATATTAAAAAAATCAAAACATTGCATTTTTGCAATTGTTAGAATTTGATAGTCTTATAGGGATAAATGTGATGTTAATAATAGGCTAAATTTAAATTTCGTAAATTACTTAATTATCTCCTTTGCCACAATGCAATTTCTAATGATTTCTATAATTTTAGTCCGCAAACATATTACTTAAGAAAAAACGACTGCAATGGGCTTTGATAAGAAGTTTTTCCACTCCCCTCTCTAGATACATGCGTGATACAACATTGAAACTTAGTATTCGAATTTGTAATATTCTTCCACTAAAGTGTTTTTTATTCAATTGAGTCAATTACTTGTATTTTTGGTAGATTAACATTTTCAAATAATATGCTTTTCACTCCATTTAAAATGATAGGGTATTAACAATACATTAAAATATCAAAATATTGCATGTTTTCAATCCTCAGAATTTTACAATCATATAGGGATAAATGCGTTGTTAATAATCAGTTGAATTTAGATTTTGTAACATTCTTAATTATCTTTATTGCCATAATGCAATTTGTAATGATTTCTACAATTTTAGTCTAGAAACATCTTACTTAAGGAAAAGCAAATACAACGGATCCTAATAAAAAGTTTTCCCTCTCCCCTCCAGAAATACATGCTTGACCCAAATTGAAGTTTAGGATTCCAATTTGTAATATTCATCCACTAAAGTGTTTTTTATTCAGTTGACTCCATTACTTGTATTTCTGTTGAATTAACATATTCAAATATTATGCTTTTAACTCCATTTAAGACGAAAGGGCATTAACAATATATTAAAAAAATCAAAACACTGCATTTTTTCAATTTTTAGAATTTTATAGTCTTATAGGAATAAATACATTGTTAACAATTAGTTAGATTTAGATTTTGTAAATTTCTTAATTATCTCCATTGCCACAATGCAATTTGTAATGATTTTTACAATTTTAGTCTAGAAACATCTTACTTAAGAAAAAGCAAATACAATGGACCCTAATAAGAAGTTTTCCCACTCCCCTTTAGAGCTATATGCTTGACCCAACATTGAAACTTAGGATTCCAATTTGTAATATTCATCCACTAAAGTGTTTTTTATTCAATTGACTCCATTACTTGTATTTTTGTTGAATTAACATATTCAAATATTATTCTTTTCACTCCACTTAAAATGAAAGGGCGTTAACAATATATTAAAAAAATCAAAAGATTGTGTTTTACAATTATCAGAATTTGATAGTCTTATAAGGATAAATGTGATGTTAATAATAAGTTAAATTTAAATTTTGTAAATTACTTCATTATCTCCTTTGCCGCAATGCAATTTTTAATGATTTCTATAATTTTAGTCCACAAACATATTATTTAAGAAAAAAACAAACGACAATGGACTCTGATAAGAAGTTTTCGCACTCCCCTCTAGAAATATATGCTTGACCCAACATTGAAATTTAGAATTCGAATTTGTAATATTGTTCCATTAAAGTGTTTTTTATTCAATTGAGTCCATTACTTGTATTTTTTATAGATTAACATATTCAAATAATATGCATCTCAATCCATTTAAAATGAAAGGGCATTAACAAAACATTAAAATATCAAAACATTGCATGTTTTCAATCCTCAGAATTTTACAATCATATAGGGATAAATGCGTTGTTAATAATCAGTCAAATTTAAATTTTGTAAATTTCTTAACTATCTCCATTGCCTTAATGCAATTTGTAATGATTTCTATAATTTTAGTCTAGAAACATCTTACTTAAGAAAAAGCAAATATAGTGGACCCTAATAAGAAGTTTTCCCACTCCCCTCTAGAGATATATGGTTGACCCAACATTGAAGTTTAGGATTCAAATTTGTAATATTCTTCCACTAAATTGTTTTTTATTCAATTAAGTCCATTGCTTGTATTTTTGATAGATTAACATATTTAAATAATATGCTTTTCAATCCATTTAAAATGAAAGGGCATTAACAATACATTAAAATATCAAAACATTGCATATTTTCAATCCTCAGAATTTTACAGTCATGTAGGGACAAATGCATTGTTAATAATCAGTTAAATTTAAATTTTGTAAATTTCTTAATTATCTCTATTGCCACAATGCAATTTGAAATGATTTGTATAATTTTAGTCTAGAAACATCTTACTTAAGAAAAAGCAAATATAGTGGACCCTAATAAGAAGTTTTCCCACTACCTTCTAGAGATATATGCTTGACCCAACATTGAAGCTTAGGATTCGAATTTGTAACATTCTTCCACTAAAGTGTTTTTTATTCAATTGAGTCCATTACTTGTATTTTTGTTGAATTAACACATTCAAATATTTTGCTTTTCACTCCATTTAAGATGAAAGGGCATTAACGATATATTAAAAAAAAGTCCAAACTTTGCATTTTCTCAATTTTTAGAATTCTATAGTCTTATAGGGATAAATGCGTTGTTAATAATCAGTTAAATTTAGATTTTGAAATTTTTTATTATCTCCATTGTCACAATGCAATTTGTAATGATTTCTACAATTTTAGTCTAGAAACATCTTACTTAAGAAAGTGCAAATACAATGGACCTTAATAAGAACTTTTCCCACCCCCCTCTACAGATATATGCTTGACCCAACATTGAAGTTTAGGATTCCAATTTGTAAGATTCATTCACTAAAGTGTTTTTTATTCAATTGACTCCATTACTTGTATTTTTGTTGAATTAACATATTCAAATATTATGCTTTTAACACCATTTAAGATGAAAGGGCATCAACAATGTACTAAAAAAATGAAAACATTGCATTTTTGTAATTATCAGAATTTGATAGTCTTATATGGATAAATGTGATGTTAATAATAAGTTAAATTTAAATTTTGTAAATTACTTAATTATCTCCTTTGCCACAATGTAATTTGTAATGATTAGAATAATTTTAGTTCGTAAACATATTACGTAAGAAAAAACAAACGCAATGGACTCTAATAAGAAGTTTTCCCAATTCCCTCTACAGATAAATGCTTGACCCAACATTGAAGTTTAGGACTCGAATTTGTAATATTCTTCCACTAAAGTGTTTTTCATTCAATTGAGTCCATTACTTATATTTTTGTTGAATTAACGTATTCAAATATTATACTTTTGACTCCATTTAAGATGAAAAGGCATTAACATTATATCAAAAAAATCAAAACATTGCATTTTTTCAATTTTCAGAATTTTATTGTCTTATAGGGATAAATGCATTGTTAATAATCAATTAAATTTAGATTTTTAAAATTTTTTAATTATCTCTATTGCGACAATGCCATTTGTAATGATTTATATAATTTTAGTCTAGAAACATTTTACCTAAGAATAAGCAAATACAATGGACCCTAATAAGAAGTTTTCCCACTCCCCTCTAGAGATATATGTTTGACCCAACATTGAAGCTTAGGATTCCAATTTGTAATATTCATTCACTAACGTGTTTTTTTATTGAATTGACTCCATTACTTGTATTTTTGTTGAATTAACATATTCAAATATTATACTTTTGACTTGATGTAAGATGAAAGGGCATTAATAATGTACTAAAAAAAATCAAAATATTGCATTTTTGTAATTCTTAGAATTTGATAGTCTTATAAGGGTAAATGAAATGTTAATAATAAGTTAAATTGAAATTTTGTGAATTACTTAATTATCTCCTTTGCCACAATGCAATTTCTAATGATTTCTATAATTTTAACCCGCAAACATATTACATAAGAAAAAACAACCGCAATGGACTCTAATAACAAGTTTTCCCACTCCCTTCTTTAGGTATATGCTTGACTCAACATTGAAGGTTAGGTTTCTAATTTGTAATATTCTTCCATTACAATGTTTTTTATTCAATTGAGTCCATTACTTGTATTTTTGTTGAATTAACATATTCAAATATTATGCTTTTGACTCCCTTTAAGATGAAAGTGCATTAACAATATATCAAAAAAATCAAAACATTGCATTTTTTCATTTTTCAGAATTTTATTGTCTTATAATGATAAATGCATTGTTAATAATCAATTAAATTTAGATTTTGTAAATTTTTTAATTATCTCCTTTGCCACAATGCAATTTCTAATGATTTCTATAACTTTAGTCCGTAAACATATTACTTAAGAAAAACAAACGTAATAAGTTGAATTTAAATTTTGTAAATTACTTAGTTATCTCTTTTGCCACAATGCAATTTCTAATGATTTCTATAATTTTAGTTCGCAAACATATTACTTAAGAAAAAACAAACACAATGGACTCTAATAAGAAGTTTTCTCACACCCTCTAGAGATATATGCTTGACCCAACATTGAAACTTAGGATTCGAATTTGTAATATTCTTCCACTAAAGTGTTTTTTATTCAATTGAGTCCATTACTTGTATTTTTGATAGATTAGCATATTCAAATAATATACTTTTCACTCCATTTAAAATGAAAGGGCATTAACAATAAATTAAAATATCAAAAAATTGCATGTTTTCAATCCTCAGAATTTTACAATCTTATAAGGATAAATGCATTGTTAATAATCATTTGAATTTAGATTTTGTAAAATTCTTAATTATCTCCATCGCCACAATGCAATTTGTAATGATTTATATAATTTTAGAGTACATACATCTTACTTACGAAAAAGCAAATACAATGGGCCCAAATAAGAAGTTTTCTCACTCCCTTATATAGATATATGCATGACCCAACATTGAAGTTTAGGATTCCAATTTATAATACTCATCTGCTGAAGTGTTTTTCTTTCAATTGAGTCCACTACTTGAATTTTTGTTGAATTAACATATTCAAATATTATGCTTTTAACTCCATTTAAGATGAAAGAGCATTAATCATATATTAAAAAAAATCCAAACATTGCATTTTTTCAATTTTCAGAATTTTATAGTCTTCTAGGGATAAGTGCGTTGTTAATAATCAATTGAATTTAAATTTTATAAATATCTTAACTATCTCCATTCCCACAATGCAATTTGTAATGATATCTATAATTTTAGTCTATAAACATCCTACTTAAGAAAAAGCAAATACGATGGACCTTAATAAGACTTTTTCCCACTTGCCTTTAGAGATATATGCTTAACCCAACATTGAAGCTTACAAAGTGTTTTTTATTCAATTAAGTCCATTGCTTGAATTTTTGTTGAATTAACATATTCAAATATTATGCTTTTGACTCCATTTAAGATGAAAGGGCATTAAAAATATAGTAAAAAAATCAAAACATTGCATTCTTTCAAATTTCAGAATTTTATAATCTTATAGGGATAAATGCGTTGTTAATGATCAGTTAAATTTAGATTTTGTAAATTTCTTAATTATCTCTATTGCCATAACGCAATTTGTAATGATTTCTCCAATTTTAGTCTATAAACATCTTACTTAAGAAAAAGCAAATACAATGGACCATAATAAGAAGTTTTCCCACTCCCCTCTAGAGATATATGCTTAACCCAACATTGAAACTTGGGATTCCAATTTGTAATATTCATCCACTAAAGTGTTTTTTATTCAATCGACTTCATTACTTGTATTTTTGTTGAATTAACATATTCAAATATTATGCTTTTAACACCATTTAAGATGAAAGGCCATCAACAACGTATTAAAAAAAATCAAAACATTGCGTTTTTGCAATTATCAGAATTTGATAGTCTTACAGAGATAAATGTGATATTAATAATAAGTAAAATTTAAATTTTGTAAATTACTTAATTATCTCCTTTGCCACAATGCAATTTCTAATGATTTCTATAATTTAAGTCCGCAAACATATTACTTAAGAAAAAACAAATGCAATAGACTCTAATAAGAAGTTTTCCCACTCCCCTCTAGAGATATATGCTTGACCCAACATTAAAGCTTAGGATTTGAATTTGTTATATTCTTCCACTCAAGTGTTTTTATTCAATTGACTCCATTACTTGTATTTTTGTTGAATTGTCATATTGAAATATTATGATTTTGGCTCCATGTAAGATGAAAGGGTGTTAAGAATGTACTAAAAAAAACAAAACATTGCATTTTTGAAATTATCAGAATTTTATAGTCTTATAGGGATAAATGTGATGTTAATAATAAGTTAAATTTAAATTTTGCAAATTACTTAATTATCTCATTTGCCACAATGCAATTTCTACTGATTTCTATAATTTTTGTCCGTAAACATATTACTTAAGAAAAAACAAATGCAATGAACTCTAACAAGAAGTTTTCCCACTCCCCTATAGAGATATATGCCTGAACCAACATTGAAGTTTAGGATTCAAATTCGTAATATTGTTCCACTAAAGTGTTTTTTATTCAATTGACTCCATTACTTGTATTTTTGTTGAATTAATATATTCAAATATTATGTTTTTCACTCCATTTAAGATGAAAGGGAATTAACAATATATTAAAAAAATCCAAACATTGCATTTTTTCAATTTTCAGAATTTTATAGTCTTATAGAGATAAATACGTTGTTGATAATCTTCTGAATTTAAATTTTGTAAATTTCTTAATTGTCTACTTTGCTAGAATGCAATTTGTAATGATTTCTATAATTTTCGTCTACATACATCTTACTTGATAAAAAGCGAATACAATGGACCCTACTAAGAAGTTTTTCCACACCCTTCTATAAATATATGCTTGACCCAACATTGATGTTTAGGATTCCAATTTATAATATTCATCCACTAAAGTCTTTTTTATTCAATTGAGTCCATTACTTGTATTTTTGTTGAATTAACATATTCAAATATTATGCTTTTCACTCCATTTAAAATCAAAGGGCATTAAGAATATATTTAAAAAATCAAAACATTGCATGTTTTCAAATTTTAGAATTTTATAGTCTTATAAGGATAAATACGTTGTTAATAATCAGTTAAATTTAGATTTTGTAAATTTCTTAATTATCTCCATTACTACAATACAATTGCTAATGATTTCTATAATTTTAGTCTAGAAAAATCTTACTTAAGAAAAAGCAAATACAATGGACCCTAATAAGAAGTTTTCCCACTCCCCTCTAGAGATATATGCTTAACCCAACATTGAAACTTGGGATTCCAATTTGTAATATTCATCCACTAAAGTGTTTTTTATTCAATCGACTTCATTACTTGTATTTTTGTTGAATTAACATATTCAAATATTATGCTTTTGACACCATTTAAGATGAAAGGCCATCAACAATTTACTAAAAAAAATCAAAACATTGCATTTTTGCAATTATCATAATATGATAGTCTTATAGAGATAAATGTGATCTTAATAATAAGTAAAATTTAAATTTTGTAAATTACTTAATTATCTCCTTTGTCACAATGCAATTTCTAATGATTTCTATAATTTTTGTCCGCAAACATATTACTTAAGAAAAAACAAACGCAATGGACACTAATAAGAAGTTTTCCCACTCCCCTCTAGAGATATATGCTTGACCCAACATTAAAGCTTAGGATTCGAATTTGTTATATTCTTCCACTAAAGTTTTGTTTTTTATTCAATTGAGTCCATTACTTATATTTTTGATGAATTAACATATTCAAATATTATGCTTTTGACTCCCTTTAAGATGAAAGGGCATTAACAATGCTTTAAAAAAATCAAAACATTGCATTTTTGCAATTATCAGAATTTTATAGTCTTATAGGGATAAATGTGATCTTAATAATAAGTTAAATTTAAATTTTGTAAATTACTTAATTATCTCCTTTGCCATAATGCAATTTTTAATGATTTCTATAATTTTAGTCCGCAAACATATTATTTAAGAAAAAACAGCCGCAATGGACTCTTATAAGAAGTTTTCCCACTCCCCTCCCTAGATATATGATTAGCCCAACATTAAAGCTTAGGATTCGAATTTGTAATATTCTTCCAATAAAACGTTTTTTATTCATTTGAGTCCATTACTTGTATTTTTGTTGAATTAACATATTCAAATATTATGCTTTTCACTCCATTTAAAATCAAAGGGCATTAAGAATATATTAAAAAAATCAAAACATTACATTTTTTCAATTTTTAGAATTTTATAGTCTTATAAGGATAAATGCGTTGTTAATAATCAGTTAAATTTAGATTTTGTAAATTTCTTAATTATCTCCATTGCTACAATACAATTTCTAATGATTTCTATAATTTTAGTCTAGAAACATCTTACCTAAGAAAAAGCTTTGACAATGGACCCTAATAAGAAGTTTTCCCATACCTTTTTAGATATATATGCTTGACCCAACATTGAAACTTAGGATTCCAATTTGTAATATTCATCCACTAAAGTGTTTTTTATTCAATTGAGTTCATAACTTATATTATTGTTGATTTAACATATTCAAATATTATGCTTTTCACTCCATTTAAAATCAAAGGGCATTAAGAATATATTAAAAAAATTAAAACATTGCATTTTTTTAATTTTCAAAATTTTATAGTCTTATAAGGATAAATGCGTTGTTAATAATCAATTAAATTTAGATTTTGTAAATTTCTTAATTATCTCCATTGCTACAATACAATTTCTAATGATTTCTATAATTTTACTCTAAAAACATCTTACTTAAGAAAAAGCATATATAATGGACCTTAATAAGAAGTTTTCCCGCACCTTTCTAGAGATATACGCTTGACTCAACATTGAAGCTTAGGATTCCAATTTGTAATATTCATCCACTAAAGTGTTTTTTATTCAATTGACTCCGTTACTTGTATTTTTGTTGAATTGACATATTGAAATATTATGATTTTGGCTTCATTTAAGATGAATGGGCATTAACAATGTGCTAAAAAATCAAAACATTGCATTTTTGCAATTATCAGAATTTTATAGTCTTATAGGGATAAATGTGATGTTAATAATAAGTTAAATTTAAAGTTTGCAAATTACTTAATTATCTCCTTTGCCACAATGCAATTTTTACAGATTTCTATAATTTTTGTCCATAAACATATTACTTAAGAAAAAACAAACGCAATGGACTCTAATAAGAAGTTTTCCCACTCCTCTATAGAGATATATACTTGAACTAACATTAAAGTTTAAGATTCAAATTTGTAATATTCTTCCACTAAAGTGTTTTTTATTCAATTGACTCCATTACTTTTATTTTTGTTGAATTAACATATTCAAATATTATGCTTTTCACTCGATTCAAGATGAAATGGCATTGAGAACATAATGAAAAAAATCAAAACATTGCATTTTTTCAATTTTCAAAATTTTATAGTCTTATAGGGATAAATGCGTTGTTAATAATAAGTTAAATTTAGATTTTGCGAATTTCTTAATTATCTTCATTGCCACAATGCAATTTCTAATGATTTATATAATTTTAGTCTAGAAACATCTTACTTAAGAAAAAGCAAATACAATTGACCCTAATAAGAAGTTTTCCCACTCCCCTCTAGAGATATATGCTTAACCCAACATTGAAACTTAGGATTCCAATTTGTAATATTCATCCACTAAAGTGTTTTTTATTCAATGGACTTCATTACTTGTATTTTTATTGAATTAACATATTCAAATATTATGCTTTTGACTCCATTTGAGATGAAAGGGCATCAACAATGTACTAAAAAAAATCAAATTATTGCATTTTTGCAGTTATCAGAATTTGATAGTCGTATAAGGATAAATGTGATGTTAATAATAAGTTAAATTTAAATTTTGTAAATTACATAAGTATCTACTTTGCCACAATGTAATTTGTAATGCTTTCAATAATTTTAGTCTATAAACATATTACTTAAGAAAAAATAAATGCAATGGATTCTAATAAGAAGTTTTCCCACTCCCCTCTAGAGATAAATACTTGACCCAACATTAAAGTTTAGGATTCAAATTTGTAATATTCTTCCACTAAAGTGTTCTCGATTCAATTGACTCCATTATTTGTATTTTTATTCAATTAACATATTCAAATACTATGCTTTTCACTCCATTTAAGATCAAAGGGCATTAAGAATATATTAAAAAATTCAAAATATTGCATTTTTTCAATTTTCAGAATTTTATAGCCTCATAAGAATAAATGTGTTGTTAATAATCAGTTACATTTAGATTTTGTAAATTTATTAATTATCTCCATTACTACAATACAATTTCAAATGATTTTTATAATTTTAGTCTAGAAACATCCTACTTAGGAAAAAGCAAATACAATGGACCCTAATTACAAGTTTTCCCACTCCCCTCTAGAGATATATGCTTGACCCAACATTAAAGTTGAGGATTCCAATTTGTAATATTCATCCACTAAAGCGTTTTTCATTCAATTGAATCCATTACTTGTATTTTTGTTGAATTGACATATTTAAATATTATGATTTTGACTCCATTTAAGATGAAAAGGCATTAAGAATGTACTAAAAAAAATCAAAACATTGCATTTTTTCAATTATTAGAATTTTATAGTCTTGTAGGGATAAAAGTGATGTTAATCATAAGTTAAATTTAGATTTTGTAAATTACGTAATTATCTCCTTTGCCATAATGTAATTTGTAATGCCTTCTATAATTTTAGTCTGCAAACACATTACTTAAGAAAAAACAAACGCAATGAACTCTAATAAGAAGTTTTCCCATTCCCCTCTAGAGATATATGCTTGAACCAACATTGAAACTTAGGATTCGAATTTGTAATATTCTTCCACTAAAGTGACTTTTATTCAATTGAATCCATTACTTGTATTTTTGTTGAATTAACATATTTAAATATTATGTTTTTTACTCCATTTAAGATGAAAGGGCATTAACAATATATGAAAAAAATCAAAACATTACATTTTTTCAATTTTCAGAATTTTATAGTCTTATAAGGATAAATGCATTGTTCAAAATCAGTTGAATTTAAATTTTGTAAATTTCTTAATTATCTCCATTGTCACAATGTAATTTGTAATGATTTCTATAATTTTAGCCTACGCACATCTTACTTAAGAAAAAGCAAATATAATGGACCCTAATAAGTAGTTTTGCCACTCCCCTCTAGAAATATATGTTTGGCCCAACATTGAAGCTTAGGATTCCAATTTGTATTATTCATCCACTAAATTTTTTTTATTCAATTAAAACCATTACTTGTATTTTTATTGAATTAACATATTCACATATTATGATTTTCACTCCATTTAAAATTAAATGGTATTAACAATATATTACAAAAATCAAAAGATTTTATTTTTTCAATTTTCAGAATTTTATAGTCTTATAAGGATAAATGTGATGGTAATATTCAGTTAAATTTAAATTTTGAAAATTTCATAATTATCTCCTTCGCCACAACGCAATTTCTAAAGATTTGTATAATTTTTGTCCACAAACATATTACTTAAGAAAAAACAAACGCAAAGGACTCTAATAAAAAGTTTTCCCAGCCCCCTCTAAAGATATATACTTGCCCCAACATTAAATCTTAGGATTCCAATTTGTAATATTCATCCACTAAAGTGTTTTATATTCAATTAAGTCCATTACTTGTATTTTTCTTGAATTAACATATTCAAATATTATGCTTTTCACTCCATTTAAGATGAAAGGGATTAACAATATATTTTGAAAATCAGAGCATTGCATTTTTTAAATTTTTAGAATTTTATAATCTTATGAGGATAAATACATTGTTAATAATCAATTGAATTTAGATTTTCTAAATTTCTTAATTATCTCCATCGCTATCAAGCAATTTGTAATGATTTCTATAATTTTAGCATAACAACATCTTACTTAAGAAAAAGCAAATACAATAAACCCTAATAAGAAGTTGTCCCACTCCCTTATATAGATATATGTCTGACCTAACACTAAAATTTAGGATTTGAATTTGTAATATTCATCCACTAAAGTGTTTTACATTCAATTGAGTCCATTACTTGTATTTTTGTTGTTGAATTAACATATTTAAATATTATGCTTTTTACTCCATTTATGATAAAAGGGCATTAACAATATATTAAAAAAATCAAAACATTGCATTTTCTCAATTTTCAATATTTTATAGTCTTACAGGGATAAATGCGTTGTTACTAGTCAGTTGAATTTATATTTTGTAAATTTGTTAATTATCTCCATTACCACAGAGGACTTTGTAATGATTTTTATAATTTTAGTCTACATACATCTTACTTAAGAAAAAGCAATTACAATAGACCTTAGTAAGAAGTTTCCCCACTCCTTTATATAGATATATGCATGACCTGACATTGAAGTTTAGGATTCAAATTTGAAATATTCATCTATTAAAGTTTTTTTTATTCAATTAAATCCATTACTTGTATTCTTTTTTTTTGAATTAACATATTCACATTTTATGCTTTTCACTCCATTGAAAATGAAAAGGCATCAACAATATATTACAAAAATCAAAAGATTGCATTTTTTTCATTTCTCAGAATTTGATAGTCTTATAGGGATAAATGTGATGGTAATATTCAGTTTAATTTAAATTTTTAAAATTTCATAATTATGTCCTTTACCATAACGCAATTTGTAATGATTTCTATAATTTTAGTTTACATACATCTTACATAAGAGAAAGCAAATACAATGGATTCTAATAAGAAATTTTCCCACTTCCCTCTAGAGAGATATGCTTGACTCAACATTAAAGCTTAGTATTCCAATTTGTAATATTCTTCCACTAAACTATTTTTTATTCAATTGAGTCAATTACTTGTATTTTTCTTGAATTAACATATTCAAATATCATGCTTTTCACTCAATTTAAAATGAAAGGCATTAACAATATATTAAAAAAAAATCAAAAGATTACATTTTGTCAATTTTCAGAATTTTATAGTCTTATAGGGATAAATGCGATGTTAATAATCAGTTAAATTTAAATTTTGTAAATTTCATAATTATCTCCATTGCCACAATGCAATTTGTAATGATTTCTATAATTTTAATCTACATACATCTTATTTAAGAAAAAAACAAATACAATGGACCCTAATAAGAAGTTTTCCCATTTCCCTCTAGAGATATATGCTTGACCCAACATTGAAGTTTGGGATTCTAATTTCTAATATTCATCCACTAAAGTGTTTTTTATTCAATTGAGTCCATCACTTGCATTTTTGTTAAATTTAACATATTCAAATATTATTCTTTTGACTCCATTTAAGATAAAAGGGCATTAACAATATATTAAAAAAATCAGAGCATTGCATTTTTTAAATTTTTACAATTTTACAGTCTTATAAGGATAAATACGTTGTTAATAATCAATTGAATTTAGATTTTGTAAATTTCTTAATTATCTCCATTGCCACAATGGAATTTGTAATGATTTTTATAATTTTAGTCTACATACATCTTACTTAAGTAAAAGCAAATACAATGGACCCTAGTAAGAAGTTTTCTCACTCCCTCATATATATATATATGCATGACCTAACATTAACATTTAGGATTCCTATTTGAAATATTCATCCACTAAAGTTTTTTTATTCAATTAAATCCATTACTTCTATTTTTGTTGAATTAACATATTCACATATTATGCTTTTCGCTCCATTTAAAATGAAAAGGCATTAACAATATATTACTAAAATCAAAGGATTGCATTTTTTCAATTTTCACAATTTTATATTGTTATAGGGATAAATGTGATGGTAATATTCATTTAAATTTAAAATTTCAAAAATTTCATAATTATCTCCTTTGCCACAATGCAATTTGTAACAATTTCTATAATTTTAGTTTACATACATCATACTTAAGAAAAAGCAAATACAATGGACCCTAATAAGAAATTTTCCTACTCCCCTCTAGAGATATATGTTTGACCCAACATTGAAGTTTAGGATTCCAATTTATAATATTCATCTACTAAAGTGTTTTTATTCAATTAAGTCCATTACTTGTATTTTTCTTGAATTAACACATTCAAATATTATGTTTTTGACTCCATTTAAGATGAAAGGGCATTAACAATATTTTAAAAAAATCAGAGCATTGCATTTTTTAAATTTTTACAATTTTATATTCTTTTGAGGATAAATACGTTGTTAATAATTAGTTGAATTTACATTTTGTAAATTTGTTAATTATCTCCATTGCCACAAAGGAATTTGTAATGATTTCTATAATTTCAGTTTACATACATCTCACTTAAGAAAAAGCAAATACGGTAGACCCTAGTAAGAAATTTTCCCACCCCCCTATATAGATATATGCATGATCCAATGTCGAAGTTTAGGATTCCAATTAGTAATATTCATCCACTAAAGTTTTTTTTTATTCAATTACATCAATTACTTGTATTTTTGTTGAATTAACATATTCACATATTATGCTTTGCTCTCCATTTAAAATGAAAGGGCATTAACAATATATTATAAAAATCAAAACATTGCATTTTTTCAATTTTTAGAATTTTATACTCTTATAAGGATAAATGCGTTGTTCATAATCAGTTGAATTTCAATTTTGTAAATTTCCTAATTATCTCCATTGTCACAATGCAATTTGTAATGATTTCTATATTTTTAGTCTACAAACATCTTACCTAAGAAAAAGCAAAAACAATGGACCATAATAAGAAGTTTTCCCACTCCCTTATATAGATATATGCATGACCCAACACTGAAGTTTAGGATTCCAATTTGTAATATTCATCCACTAATATGTTTTATATTCAATTGAGTCCATTACTTGTATTTTTGTTGAATAAACCTATTCAAATATTATACTTTTTACTCCATTTAAGATGAAAGGGTATTAACAATATATTACAAAAATCAAAACATTGCATTTTTTCAATTTTCAGAATTTTATAGTCTTATAGGGATAAATGTGTTGGTAATATTAAGTTAAATTTAAATTTTGAAAATTTCATAATTATCTCCTATGCCACAATGGAATTTCTAAAGATTTGTATAATTTTTGTCTGTAAACATATTATTTAAGAAAAAACAAACGCAATGGATACTAATAAGAAGTTTTCCCACTCCCCTCTAGAGATATATGCTTGCCCCAACATTAAAGCTTAGGATTCCAATTTATAATCTTCATCCACTAAAGTGTTTTATATTCAATTAAGTCCATTACTTGTATTTTTGTTGAATTAACATATTCAAATATTATACTTTTCACTCCATTTAAGATGAAAGGGCATTAATAATATATTTTAAAAATCAGAGCATTCCATTTTTTAAATTTTTAGAATTTTACAGTCTTTTTAGAATAAATGCATTGTTACTAATTAGTTGAATTTAGATTTTGTAAATTCCTTCATTATCTCCCTTGTCACAAAGCAATTTGTAATGATTTCTATAATTTTAGTCTACAAACATCTTACTTAAGAAAAAACAAATACAATGGACCATAATAAAAAGTTTTCCCACTCCCTTATATAGATATATGCTTGACCCAACACTGAAGTTTAGGATTCAAATTTGTAATATTTATCCACTAAAGTATTTTACATTTAATTGAGTCTATTACTTGTATTTTTGTTGAATTAACATATTCAAATATTATGCTTTTCACTCCATTTAAGATAAAAGGGCATTAACAATATATT
The DNA here is from genome assembly GCA_020883675.1 of Bruguiera gymnorhiza. Classification (NCBI taxonomy): domain Eukaryota; kingdom Viridiplantae; phylum Streptophyta; class Magnoliopsida; order Malpighiales; family Rhizophoraceae; genus Bruguiera; species Bruguiera gymnorhiza. The sequence goes on from JAIRCJ010000184.1 coordinate 68,586, forward strand.
AAAAAAAATTAAAACATTGCATTTTTTCAATTTTCAGAATTTTATAGTCTTATAAGGATAAATGCATTGTTAATAATCAGTTGAATTTAGATTTTGTAAATTTGTTAATTATCTCCATTACCACAAAGCAATTTGTAATGATTTCTATAATTTTTATTTACATACATCTTATTTAAGAAAAAGTAAATACAATTGACCCTAAAAAGAAGTTTTCCCACTTCCTTTTGGAGATATATGCTAGGCCCAACATTGAAACTTAGGATTCCAATTTGTAATATTCATCCACCAAAGATTTTTTTATTTAATTGAGTCCATTGCTTGTATTTTTCTTTAATTACCATATTCAAATATTACGCTTTTGACTCCATTTAAGATAAAAGGGCATTAACAATATATTAAAAAAAATCAAAATATTGCATTTTTTCAATTTTCAGAATTTTATAGTCTTATAAGGATAAATGTGTTGTTAATAATCAATTTAATTTAGATTTTGTAAATTTCTTAATTATCTCCATTGGCATAATATCCATGACCCCTATATAGATATATCCATGACCTGACATTGAAGTTTAGGATTCTAATTTGAAATATTCATCCACTAAAGTTTTTTTTACTTAACTAAATCCATTACTTGTATTTTGGTTGAATTTAACATATTCAAATATTATGCCTTTGACTCCATTTAAGATGAAAGAGCATTAACAATATATTACAAAAATCAAAAGATTGTATTTTTTCAATTTTCAGAATTTTATAGTCTTATAGGGATAAATGTGATGGTACTATTCAGTTAAATTTAAATTTTTAAAATTTCATAATTATCTCCTTTGCCATAATGGAATTTCGAAGGATTTGTATAATTTTTATTTGGAAACATATTACTTAAGAGAAAACAAACGCAATGGACTCTAATAAAAAGTCTTCCCACTCCCCTCTAGATATATATGCTTGCCTCAACATTGAAACTTAGGATTCCAATTTGTAATATTCATCCACTAAACCATTTTTTATTCACTTGAGGCCATTAATTGTTTTTTGCTTGAATTAACATATTAAAATATTACACTTTTCACTCCATTTAAAATGAAAAGACATTAACAATATATTAAAAAAAATCAAAAGATTGCATTTTTTCAATTTTCAGAATTTTATAATCTTATAGGGATAAATGTGATGTTAATAATCAGTTAAATTTAAATTTTGTAAATTTCATAATTATCTCCATTGCCACAATGCAATTTGTAATGATTTCTATAATTTTAGTCTACATACATCTTACTTAAGAAAAAGCAAATACAATAGACCCTAGTAAGAAGTTTTCCCACTCCCCTATATAGATATATGCATGACCTGACATTGAAATTTAGGATTCTAATTTGAAATATTCATCCACTAAAGTTTTTTTTATTCAACTAAATCCATTACTTGTATTTTGGTTGAATTTAACATATTCAAATATTATGCTTTTGACTCCATTTAAGATGAAAGGGCATTAACAATATATTGAAAAAATCATAGCATTGCATTTTTTAAATTTTTACAATGTTATAATCTTATGAGGATAAATATGTTATTAATAATCAGATGAATTTAAATTTTGTAAACTTCTTAATTATCTCCATTGCCACAATGCAATTTGTAATGATTTCTATAATTTTAGTCTACATACATCTTACTTAAGTAAAAGCAAATACAATGGACTCTAGTAAAAAGTTTTCCCACTCCCTTATATAGATATATGCATGACCTGACATTGAAGTTTAGGATTCCAATTTGAAATATTCATCCACTAAAGTTTTTTTTTATTCAATTAAATCCATTACTTGTATTTTTGTTGAATTGACATATTCACATATTATGCTTTGCACTCTATTTAAAATGAAAAGGCATTAGCAATATATTACTACAATCAAAAGATTGCATTTTTTCAATTTTCACAATTTTATAGTATTGTAGGGATAAATGTGATGGAAATATTCAGTTAAATTTAAATTTTCAAAATTTCATAATTATCTCCTTTGCCACAATGTAATTTGTAATGATTTCTATAATTTTAGTCTACATTCATCTTACTTAAGAAAAAACAAATACAATAGACCCTAATAAGAAGTTTTCCCACTTCCCTCTAGAGATATATGCTTGACCCAACATTGAAGTTTAGGATTCCAATTTGTGATATTTATCCACTAAAGTGTTTTTTTATTCAATTGAGTCCATTACTTGTATTTTTGTTGAATTAACATATTCAAATATTATGCTTTTGACTCCATTTAAGATGAAAAGGCATTTTCAATATATTAAAAAAATCATAGCATTGCATTTTTTAAATTTTTACAATTTTACAGTCTTATGAGCATAAATACATTGTGAATAATCAGTTGAATTTAGATTTTGTAAATTTCTTAATTATCTCCATTCCCACAATGGAATTTGTAATGATTTCTATAATTTTAGTCTACGTACATCTTGGTTAAGAGAAAGCAAATACAATGGACCCTAGTAACAAGTTTTCCCACTCCCCTATATAGATATATAGATGAACTGACATTGAAGTTTAGGATTGCAATTTGAAATATTCATTCACTAAAGTTTTTTTTGTTCTATAAAATCCATTACTTGTATTTTTGTTGAATTAACATATTCACATATTATGTTTTTCTCTCCTTTTAAAATGAAAAGGCATTAACAATATATTACAAAAATCAAAGGATTGCATTTTTTCAATTTTTAGAATTTTATAGTCTTCTAAAGATCAATGCGTTGTTAATAATTAGTAGAATTTAGATTTTGTAAATTTCTTAATTATCTCCATTACCACAATGCAATTTGTAATGATTTCTATAGTTTTAGTCTACATACATCTTACTTAAGAAAAAGCAAATATGATGGACTCTAATAAGAAATTTTCCCACTCCTCTTTAGAGATACGCTTGACCCAACATTGAAGTTTAAGATTCCAATTTGTAATATTCATCCACTAAATTGTTTTTTATTCAATTGAGTTCATTACTTGTATTTTTCTTGAATTAATATATTCAAATATTATACTTTTGAATCCATTTAAGATGAAAGGGTATTAACAATATATTAAAAAAATCAGAGCATTGCATTTTTTATATTTATGGAATTTTCTAGTCTTATGATCATAAATACGTTGTTAATAATCAGTTAAATTTACATTTTGTAAATTTGTTAATCATCTTCATTGCCACAAAGCAATTTGTAATGATTTCTATAATTTCAGTCTCCATACATCTTACTTAAGAAAAAGCAAATACGATGGACCCTAGTAAGAAATTTTCCCACCCCTCTATATAGATATATGCATGACCCAACATTGAAGTTTAGGATTCCAATTTGTAATATTCATCCACTAAAGTTTTTTTTATTCAATTAAATCCATTACTTGTATTTTTGTTGAATTAACATATTCACATATTATGCTTTTCACTCCATTTAAAATGAAAGGGCATTAACAATATGTTACAAAAATCAAAATATTGCATTTTTTCAATTTTCAGAATTTTATACTCTTATAGGGATAAATGTGACGGTAATAATCAGTTAAATTTAAATTTTGAAAATTTCATAATTATCTCCATTGCCATAATGCAATATCTAAAGATTTGAATAATTTTTGTCCGCAAACATATTACTTAAGAAAAAACAAATGCAAAGGACTCTAAGAAGATGTTTTCCCACTCCCCTCTGGAGATATATGCTTGTTCCAACATTGAAGCATAGGATTCCAATTTGTAATATTCATCCACTAAAGTGTTTTATATTCAATTGAGTCCATTACTTGTATTTTTGTTGAATAATCAAATTCAAATATTATGCTTTTCAGTCCATATAAGATGAAAGGGCACTTACAATATATTAAGCAAATCAAAACATTGCATTTTTTCAATTTTTAGAATTTTATAGTTTTATAGGGATAAATGTGTTGTTAAAAATCAGTTGAATTTAAATTTTGTAAATTTCTTAATTATCTCCATTGCCACAATGCAATTTGTAATGATTTCTATAATTTTAGTCTACAAACATCTTACTTAAGAAAAAGCAAATACAATGGACCCTAATAAGAAGTTTTCTCACTCCCCTATATAGATATATGCATGACCTAACACCGAAATTTTGGATTCCAATTTATAATATTCATCCACTAATGTGTTTTATATTCAATTGAGTCCATTACTTGTATTTTTCTTGAATAAACCTATTCAAATATTATACTTTTTACTCCATTTAAGATTAAAGGGTATTAATAATATATTACAAATATCAAAAGATTGCATTTTTTCAATTTTCAGAATTTTATAATCTTATAGGGATAAATCTGATGTTAATAATCAGTTAAATTTAAATTTTGTAAATTTCATAATTATCTGTATTGCCATAATGCAATTTGTAATGATTTATATAATTTTAATCTACATACATCTTACTTAAGAAAAAGCAAATACAATGGACCCTAGTAAAAAATTTTCCCACACCCCTATATAGATATATGCATGACTTGACATTGAAGTTTAGAATTCCAATTTGAAATATTCATCTACTAAATTTTTTTTTATTCAATTAAATCCATTACTCATATTTTTGTTGAATTAACATATTCACATATTATACTTTTCACTCCTTTGAAATTGAAAAGGCATCAATAATATATTACAAAAATCCAAAGATTATATTTTTTCAATTTTCACAATTTTGTAGTGTGATAGGGATAAATCTAATGGTAATATTTAGTTAAATTTAAATTTTCAAAATTTCATAATTATCTCCTTCGCCACAATGCAATTTGTAATAATTTCTAGAATTTTAGTCTACATACATCTTACTTAAGAAAAAGCAAATACAATGGACCCTAATAAGAAAATTTCCCACTTCCCTATAGAGATATATGCTTGACCAAACATTGAAACTTAGGATTTCAATTTGTAATATTCATCCACTAAACTGTTTTGTATTCAATTGAGTCCATTACTTGTATTTTTGTTCAATTAACATATTCAAATATTATGCTTTTGACTCCATTTAAGATGAAAGTGTATTAACAATATATTAAAAAAATCAAACCATTGCATTTTTGAAATTTTTACAATTTTACAGTCTTATGAGGATAAATACGTTGTTAATAACCAATTGAATTTAGATTTTGTAAATTTCTTAATTATCTTTATTGCCACAATGGAATTTGTAATGATTTCTATAATTTTAGACTTTGTACATATTGGTTAAGAAAAAGCAAATATAATGGACCCTAGTAAGAAGTTTTCCCACACCCCTATATAGATATATGCATGACCCAACATCAAAGTTTAGGATTCCAATTTGTAATATTCATCCACTAAAGTTCTTTTTATTCAATTAAATCCATTACTTGTATTTTTTTTTGAATTAACATATTCACATATTATACTTTTCACTCCATTTAAAATGAAAAGGCATTAACAATATATTACAAAAATCAAAAGATTGGATTTTTTCAATTTTCTGAATTTTATAATCTTATGGGGATAAATGTGATGGTAATATTCAGTTAAATTTAAATTTTAAAAATTTCATAATTATATCCTTTGCCACAATGCAATTTCTAAGGATTTGTATAATTTTTCTCTGCAAACATATTACTTAAGAAAAAACAAACGCAATGGACTTTAATAAGAAGTTTTCCTATTCCCTTCTAGAGATATATGCTTGCCTCAACATTGAAACTTAAGATTCCAATTTATAATATTCATCTGCTAAATTGTTTTTTATTCAATTAAGTCCATTACTTGTATTTTTCTTGAATTAACATTTCAAATATTATACTTTCCACTCCATTTAAAATGAAAGGGCATTAACAATATATTAAAAAAAATCAAAAAATTGCATTTTTTCAATTTTCAGAATTTTATAGCCTTATATGGATGAATGTGATGTTAATAATCAGTTAAATTTAAATTTTGTAAATTTCATAATTATCTCCATTGCCATAGTGCAATTTGTAATGATTTCAATAATTTTAGTCTACATACATCTTACTTAAGAAAAAACAAATACAATGGACCCTAATAAGAAGTTTTCCACTTCCCACTAGGGATATATGCTGGACCCAACATTGAAACTCAGGATTCCAATTTGTAATATTCATCCAGTAAAGTGTTTTTTATTTAATTAAGTCCATTACTTGTATTTTTGTTGAAAGAACATATTTAAATATTATACTTTTGAATCCATTTAAGATGAAAGGACATTAACAATATATTACAAAAATCTTACCATTGAATTTTTTAAATTTTTACAATTTTACAGTATTATGAGGATAAATACATTGTTAATAATCATGTGAATTTAGATTTTGTAAATTTCTTAATTATCTTCATTGTCACAATGCAATTTGTAATGATTTCTATAATTTTAGTCTACATACATCTTGGTTTAGAAAAGGCAAATACAATGGACCCTAGTAAGAAGTTTTCCCACTCCTCTATATAGATATATGTAAGACCCCACACCCAAGTTGAGGATTCCAATTTGTAATATTCATCCACTAAACTGTTTTTTATTCAATTAAGTCCATTACTTGTATTTTTCTTGAGTTATCATATTGAAATATTATGCTTTTGACTCCATTTACGATGAAAGGGCATTAACAATATATTATAAAAATCAAAGCTTTGCATTTTTTAAATTTTTACAATTTTATAATCTTATGAGTATAAATACGTTGTTAATAATCAGTTGAATTTAGATTTTGTAAATTTCTTAACTATCTCTATTGCCACAATGGAACTTGTAATGATTTTTTTAATTTTAGTCTACGTACATCTTTGTGAAGAAAAAGCAAATACAATGGACCCTAGTAAGAAGTTTTCCCACTCCCTTATATAGATATATGCATGACTTGACATTGAAGTTTAAGATTGCAATTTGAAATATTCATCCACTAAAGTTTTTTTTATTCAATTATATCCATTACTTGTATTTTTGTTGAATTAACATATTCACATATTATGCTTTTTACTCCATTTAAAATGAAAAGGCATTAACAATTTATTACAAAAATCAAAAGATTGCATTTTTTCAATTTTCACAATTTTATAGTATTATAGGGATAAATGTGATGGTAATATTCAGTTAAATTTTAATTTTCAAAATTTCATAATTATCTCTTTTGTCACAATGCAATTTGTAATGATTTCTACAATTTTAGTCTACATACATCTTACTTAAGAAAAAACAAATTTAATGGACTCTAATAAGAAGTTTTGCCACTTCCCTTCAAAGATATATGCTTGACCCAATATTGAAACTTAGGATTCCAATTTGTAATATTCATCCACTAAAGTGTTTTTTATTCAACTGAGTCTATTACTTGTATTTTTGTTGAATTAACATATTCAAATATTATACTTTTAACTCCATTTAAGATGAAAGGGCATTAACAATATATTAAAAAAATCAAAGCATTGCATTTTTTAAATTTTTACAATTTTACAATCTTATGAGGATAAATACGTTGTTAATAATCAGTTGAATTTATATTTTGTAAATTTCTTAATTATCTCGATTGTCACAATGGAATTTGTAATGATTTTTATAATTTTAGTCTACGTACATCTTGGTTAAGAAAAAGCAAATATAATGGACCTTAATAAGAAGTTTTCCTACTCCCCTATACAGATATATGCATGACTTGACATTGAGGTTTAGGATTCCAATTTGAGATATTCATCCGCTAAAGTTTTTTTTTATTCAATTAAATCCATTACTTGTATTTTTGTTGAATTAACTTATTCACATATTATGCTTTTCACTCCGTTTAAAATGAAAAGGGATTAACAATATATTAAAAAAATCAAAAGATTACATTTTTCAATTTTCACAATTTTATAGTGTTATAGGGATAAATGTGATGGTAATATTCAATTAAAATTAAAATTTCAAAATTTCATAATTATCTTCTTTGCCACAATGCAATTTCTAATGATTTCTATAATTTTAGTCTACATACATCTTAAGAAAAAGCAAATACAATGGACCCTAATAAGAAGTTTTCCCACTTCCCTCTAAAGATATATGCATGACCCAACATTGATGCTTAGGATTCCAATTTGTAATATTCATCCCCTAAAGTGTTTTTTATTCAATTAAGTCCATTACTTGTATTTTTGTTGAATTAACATATTCAAATATTGTGCTTTTGACTCCATTTAAGATGAAAGGGCATTAACAATATATTAAAAAAATTAAAGCATTGCATTTTTTAAAATTTTACTATTTTACGGTCTTATGAGGAAAAATACATGGTTAATCATCAGTTGAATTTAGATTTTGTAAATTTCTTAATTATCTCCATTGCCACAATGGAATTTGTAATGATTTTTATAATTTTAGTCTACGTACTTCTTGGTTAAGAAAAAGCCAATACAATGGATCTTAGTAAGAAGCTTTCCCACTCCCCTATACAGATATATGCATGACATGACATTGAAGATTAGGATTCCAATTTGAAATATTCATCCACTAAAGTTTTTTTTATTCAATTAAATCCATTACTTATATTTTTGTTGAATTAACATATTCATATATTATGCTTGTCACTCCATTGAAAATGAAAAGGCATCAACAATATATTACAAAAATCAAAAGATTGCATTTTTTCAATTTTCAGAATTTTATAGTCTTATAGGGATAAATGTGATGGTAGTATTCAGTTAAATTTAAATTTTGAAAATTTCATAATTATCTGCTTTGCCACAATGCAATTTCTAAAGATTTGTATAATTTTTGTCTGCAAACATATTACGTAAGAAAAAACAAATGCAATGGACTCTAATAAGACGTTTTCCCACTCCCCTTTAGAGATATATGCTTGCCCCAACATTGAAGCTTCGGATTCCAATTTGTAATATTCATCCACTAAACTGTTTTTTATTCAATTAAGTGCATTACTTGTATTTTTGTTGAATTAACATATTGAAATATTATGCTTTTGACTCCATTTAAGATGAAAGGGCATTAACAATATATTAAAAAAATTAAAGTATTGCATTTTTTAAATTTTTACAATCTTACAGTCTTATGAAGATAAATAGATTGTTAATAATCAGTTGAATTTAGATTTTGTAAATTTCTTAATTATCTTCGTTGTCACAATGCAATTTGTAATGATTTCTATAATTTTAGTCTACATACATTTTTCTTAAGAAAAAGCAAATACGATGGACCCTAGTAAGAAGTTTTCCCACTCCCCTATATAGATATATGCATGACCCAACATTGAAGTTTAGGATTCCAATTTGTAATATTCATCCACTAAACTATTTTTTGTTCAATTAAGTCGAGTACTTGTATTTTTCTTGAATTAACATATTCAAATATTATGCTTTTGACTCCATTTAAGATGAAAGGGCGTTAACAATATATTAAAAAATGAAAACATTGCATTTTTTCAATTTTCAGAATTTTATAGTGTTATAAGGATAAATGTGTTATTAATAATCAGTGGAATTTAGATTTTGTAAATTTCTCAATTATCCTCATTGCCACAAAGCAATTTGTAATGATTTCTATAATTTTTGTCTACAAACATCTTAGTTAAGGAAAAGGAAATACAATAGAACCTAATAAGAAGTTTTCCGACTCCCCTAAATAGATAAATGCATGACCCAACACCGAAGTTTAGGATTCCAATTTGTAATATTCATCCACTAAAGTGGTTTATATTCATTTGGGTCCATTACTTGTATTTTTGTTGAATTAATATATTCAAATATTATACTTTTCACTCCACTTAAGATGAAAGGACATTAACAATATAATGAAAAAATCAAAACATTGCATTTTTTCAATTTTCAGAATTTTATAATCTTATAGGGATAAATGCGTTGTTAATAATCAATTGAATTTACATTTTGTAAATTTCTTAATTTTCTCCATTGCTACAAAGCAATTTGTAATGATTTCTATAATTTTTGTCTACAAGCATCTTACTTAAGAAAAAGCAAATACAGTGGACCCTAATAAGAAGCTTTCCCACTCCCCTATATAGATATACGCATGACCTAACACTGATGTTTAGAATACCAATTTGTAATATTCATCCACTAAAGTGTTTTATATTCAATTGAGTCCATTACTTGTATTTTTGTTGAATTAACATATTCAAATATTAAACTTTTCACTCCATTTAAGATGAAAGGGCATAATAATATATTGAAAATAATCAAAACATTGCATTTTTTCAATTTTTAGAATTTTATAATCTTATAGGGATAAATGCGTTTTTAATAATCAGTTAAATTTACATTTTGTAAATTTCTTATTTATCTCCATTGCCAAGAAGCAATTTGTAATGATTTTAATAATTTTAGTCTACAAGCATCTTACTTAAGAAAAAGCAAATTCAATAGACCCTAATAAAAAGTTTTCCTACTCCCCTATATATATATATGCATGACCCAACACCGAAATTTTGGATTCCAATTTGTAATATTCATCCACTAAAGTATTTTATATTCAATTGAGTCCATTACTTATATTTTTGTTGAATTAATCTATTCAAATATTAAGCTTTTTACTCCATTTAAGATGAAATGGCACTAACAATATATTAAACAAATCAAAACATTACATTCTTTCAATTTCCAGAAATTTATAGTCTTATAGTGATAAATGCATTGTTAATAAACAGACAAATTTAAATTTTGTAAATTTGTCAACAATCTCCATTGCCACGATTCAATTTGTAATGATTTTTATAATATTAGTCTACAAACATCTTACTTAAGAAAAAACAAATACAATGGACCCTAATAAGAAGTGTTCCCACGCTCCTATATAGATATATGCCTAACACAACACTGAAGTTTAGGATTCCAATTTGTAATATTCATCCACTAAAGTGTTTTATATTCAATTGAGTCCATTATTTGTATTTTTGTTGAATTAACATATTCAAATGTTACACTTTGGACTCCATTTAAGGTGAAAGGGCATTAACAATATATTACAAAAATTAGAGTATTGCATTTTTTAAATTTTTAGAATTTTCGAGTTTGATGATGATAAATACGTTGTTAATAATTAGTTGAATTTAGATTTTGTAAATTTCTTAATTGTCTCCATTGCCACAAGGCAATTTGTAATGATTTATATAATTTTAGTCTACATACATCTTACTTAAGAAAAAACAAATATAATGGATCTTATTAAGAACTTTTCCCACTCCCTTCTAGAGATATATGTTTGACCCAACATTGAAGCCTAGAATTCCAATTTGTAATATTCATCCGCTAAAGTGTTTTTTATTCAATTAAGTCCATGAGTTGTCTTTTTGTTGAATTAACATATTCAAATATTCTGCTTTTGACTCCATTTAAGATGAAAGGACATTAACAATATATTAAAAATATCAGAGTATTGCATTTTTTAAATTTTTTGAATTTTACAGTCTTATGAGAATAAATATGTTGTTAATAATCATTAGAATTTAGATTTGGTAAATTTCTTAATTATCTCCATTGCCACAATGCAATTTGTAATGATTTCTATAATTTTAGTCTACAAACACCTTACTTAAGAAAAAGCAAATACAATGGACCCTAATATGAAGTTTTCTCACTCCCCTATATAGATAAATGCATGACCCAACACTGAAATTTAGGATTCCAATTTGTAATATTCATCCACTAATGTATTTTATATTCAATTGAGTTCATTACTTGTATTTTTGTTGAATTAACATATTCAAATATTACACTTTTTACTTCATTTAAGATGAAAGGGCATTAACAATATATTAAAAAAAGTCAAAACATTGCATTTTTTCAATTTTTAGAATTGTATAGTCTTATAAGGATAAATGCGTTGTTAATATTTAGTTGAATTTAGATTTTGTAAATTTCTTAATTATCTCCTTTGCCATAATGCAATTTCTAAAGATTTGTATAATTTTTGTCCGCAAACATATTACTTAAGAAAAAACAAAAGCAATGGACCCTAATAAGAAGTTTTCCAACTCCCCTCTAGAGATATATGCTTGCCCCAACATTGAAACTCAGGGTTTCAATTTGTAATATTCATCCCCTAAAGTGTTTTTTATTCAATTGACTCCATTACTTGTATTTTTGTTGAATTAACATATTCAAAAATTATACTTTTCACTCTATTTAGGATGAAAGGGCATTAGCAATATATTAAAAAAATCAAAACATTGCATTGTTTTAATTTGCAGAATTTTATAGTCTTATAAGGATAAATGTGTTGTTAATAATCAGTTGAATTTAGATTTTGTAAATTTCTTAATTATCTCCATTGCCACAATGCAATTTGTAATGATTTATGTAATTTTAATCTAGATACATCTTACTAAAGAAAAAGCAAAAACAATGGATTTTAATAAGAAATTTTCCCACTCCCCTCTAGAGATATATGCTTGACCAAACATTGAAACTTAGGATTTCAATTTGTAATATTAATCCACTAAAGTGTTTTTTATTCAATTGAGTCCATTACTTCTTTTTTTGTTGAATTAGCATATTCAAATATTACGCTTTTGACTCTATTTAAGATGAAAGGGTATTAACAATATATTAAAAAAAATCAAAACATTGCTTTTTTTCAATTTTCAGAATTTTATAGTCTTATGAGGGTAAATGCGTTGTTAATAATCAGTTGAATTTAGATTTTGTAAATTTCTTAATTATCTCCATTGCCACAATGCAATTTGTAATGATTTCTATAATTTTAGTTTACAAACATTTTTCTTAAGAAAAAGCAAATACGATGGATCCTAGTAATAAGTTTTCCCACTCCCCTATATAGATATATGCATGACCCAACATTGACGTTTAGAATTCCAATTTGAAATATTCATCCACTAAAGTTTTTTTTATTCAATTAAATCTATTACTTGTATTTTTGTTGAATTAATATATTCACATATTATAATTTTCACTCCATTTAAAATAAAAGGGCGTTAACAATATATTAAAAAATCAAAACATTGTATTTTTTCAATTTTCAGAATTTTATAGTCTTATAAGGATAAATGTGTTGTTAATAATTAGTTGGATTTAAATTTTGTAAATTTCTTAATTATCTCCATTTCCACAATGCAATTTGTAATGATTTCTATAATTTTCGTCTACAAACATCTTATTTACGAAAAAGCAAATACAATGGGCCCTAGTAAGAAGTTTTCCCACTCCCCTATATAGATATATGCATGACCCAACATTGAAGTTTCGGATTCCAATTTGTAATATTCATCCATTAAAGTGTTTTATATTCAATTGAGTCTATTACTTGTATTTTTGTTCAATTAACATATTCAAATATTATGCTTTTGACTCCATTTATGATGAAAGGGCATTAACAATATATTAAACAAATCAAGACATTTCATTTTTTCAATTTTCAGAATTTTATAGTCTTATAGGGATAAATGTGTTCTTATTAATCAATTGAATTTAAATTTTGTAAATTTGTTAACTATCTCCATTGCCACAATGAAATTTGTAATGATTTCTATAATTTGAGTTTACAAACATCTTACATAAGAAAAATCAAAAATAATGGACCCTACTAAGAAGTTTTCCCACTCTCTTATATAGATATATACATGACCCAACATTGATGTTTAGGATACAAATTTGTAATATTCATCCACTAAAATGTTTTATATTCAATTAAGTCCATTATTTGTATTTTTGTTGAATTAACATATTCAAATGTTACACTTTTGACTCCATTTAAGATGAAAGAGCCTTAACAATAAATTAAAAAAAATCAGAGCATTGCATTTTTTAAAATTTTAGAATTTTCCAGTCTTATGAGGATAAATATGTTGTTAATAATTAGTTGAATTTAGATTTTGTAAATTCCTTAATTGTCTCTATTGCCACAATGCAATTTGTAATGATTTATATAATTTTAGTCTGCATACATCTTATTTAAGAAAAAACAAATATAATGGACCCTAATAAGAACTTTTCCTACTCCCTTATAGAGATATATGCTTGACCCAACTTTGAAACTTAGGATTCCAATTTGTAATATTCATCCACTAAAGTGTTTTTTATTCAATTGTGCCTATTACTTGTATTTTTGTTCGAATTAACATATTCAAATATTATACTTTTGACTCCATTTTAGATGTAAGGACATTAACAATATATTAAAAAAATCAGAGCATTGCATTTTTTAAATTTTTAGAATTTTACAGTCTTATGAGGATAAATATGTTGTTAATAATTAGTTGAATTTAGATTTGGTAAATTTCTTAATTATCTTTATTGTCACGATGCAATTTGTAATGATATCTATAATTTTAGTCTACAAACACCTTATTTAAGAAAAAGCAAATACAATGGACCCTAATAAGAAGTTTTCCCACTCCCCTATATAGATAAATGCATGACCCATCACCAAAGTTTAGGATTCCAATTTGTTGTATTCATCCATTAATGTGTTTTATATTCAATTGAGTCCATTACTTGTATTTTTGTTGAATTAACATATTCAAATATTATACTTTTGACTCCATTTAAGATGAAAGGGCATTAACAATATATTACAAAAAATCAAAACATTGCATTTTTTCAATTTTCAGAATTTTATAGTTTTATAAGGATAAATGCATTATTAATAATCAGTTGAATATAGATTTTGTAAATTTCTTAATTATGCTCTTTGCCATAATGCAATTTCTAAAGTTTTGTATAATTTTTGTCCGCAAACATATCACTGAAGAAAAAACAAAAGCAATGGACTCTAATAAGAAGTTTTCCCACTCCCCTCTAGAGATATATGCTTGCCCCAACATTGAAACTTATGATTCCAATTTGTAATATTCATCCACCAAAGTGTTTTATATTTAATTGAGTCCATTACTTGTATTTTTGTTGAATTAACATATTCAAATATTACACTTTTCACTCCATTTAAGATGAAAAGGTGTTAACAATATATTAAAAAAATCAGAGCATTGTATTTTTTAAATTTTTAGAATTTTACAGTTTTATGAGGATAAATACGTTGTCAATAATTAGTTGAATTTAGATTTAGTAAATTTCTTAATTATCTCCATTAGCATAATGAATAATGATTTCTATAATTTTAGAGTACATACATCTTATTTGAGAAAAAGCAAATACAATGGACCCTAATAAGAAGTTTTCCCACTCCCCTATGTAGATATATGCATGACCCAACATTGAAGTTTAGGATTCCAATTTGTAATATTCATCCACTAAAGTTTTGTTTTTATTCAATTCAATCCATTACTTGTATTTTTGTTGAATTAACATATTCACATAATATGCTTTTCTCTCCATTTAAGATGAAAGGGCATTAACAATATGTTAAAAAAATCATAACATTGCTTTTTTTCAATTTTTAGAATTTCATAGTCTTATAAGGATAAATACATTGTTAATAATTAGTTGAATTTAAAATTTTGAAATTTCTTACTTATCTCCATTGCCACAAAGCAATTTGGAATGATTTTTATAATTTTAGTTTACAAACATCTTCCTTAGGAAAAAGCAAATACAATGGACCCTAATAAGAAGTTTTCCCACTCCACTATATAAATATATGCTTGACCTAACACTAAAGTTTAGGATTCCAATTTGTAATATTCATCCACTAAAGTGTTTTCCATTCAATTGAGTCCATTACTTGTATTTTTGTTGACTTAACATATTCAAATATTCTATTCTTGACTCCATCTAAGATGAAAAGGCACTAACAAAATATTAAAAAAATCAAAGCTTTGCATTTTTTACATTTTTGGAATTTTCTAGTCATATAAGGATAAATACGTTGTTGTTAATAATCAATTGAATTTAGATTTTGTAAATTTCTTAATTGTCTTCATTGCCACAAAGCATAATATTCATCCACTAAAGTGTTTTTCATTCAATTGAGTCCATTACTTGTATTTTTGTTGACTTAACATATTCATATATTATGCTTTTCATTCCATTTAAGATAAAATGACATTCATAATATATTAAAAAAAAATCAAAACATTGCATTTTTTCAATTTTTAGAATTTTATAATTTTATAAGGATAAATGCACTGTTAATAATCAGTTGGATTTAAATTTTGTAAATTTCTTAATTATCTCCATTGCCACAATGCAATTTGAAATGATTTCTATAATTTTAGTCTACAAACATCTTACTTAAGAAAAAGCAAATACAAGGGACCTTAATAAGAAGTTTTCCCACTCCCCTATATAGATATATGCTTGACCTAACACTAAAGTTTAGGATTCTCATTTGTAATATTCATCCACAAAAGTGTTTTACATTCAATTGAGTCTATTACTTGTATTTTTGTTGAATTAATATATTCAAATATTATACTTTTCACTCCATTTAAGATAAAAGGGCATTAAGAATATATTAAAAAACTCAAAACATTGCATTTTTTCAATTTTTAGAATTTTATAGTCTTATAGGGATAAATGTGTTATTAATAATCAGTTGGATTTAAATTTTGTAAATTTCTTAATTATCTTTGTTGCCACAATGCAATTTGAATTGATTTCGATAATTTTAGTCTACAAACATCTTACTTAAGAAAAAGCAAATACAATGGACCCAAATAAGAACTTTTCCCACTCCCTTATATAGATATATGCTTGACCCAACATCGAGGTTTAGGGTTACAATTTGTAATATTCATGCACTAATGTGTGTTATATTTGAGTGAGTCCATTACTTGTATTTTTGTTGAATTAACATATTCAAATATTACGCTTTTCAGTCAATTTAGGATAAAAGGGCAATAACAATATATTAAAAAAATCAAAACGTTGCATTTTTTTGATTTTCAGAATTTTATACTCTTATAGGGACAAAAGCGTTGTTAATAATTAGTTGAATTTAGATTTTCTAAATTTGTTAATTATCTCCGTTACCACAAAGCAATTTCTAATGATTTATATAATTTTAGTCTACATACATCTTACTTAAGAAAAAGCAAATACAATGGACCCTAGTAAGAAGTTTTCCCACTCCCCTTTAGAGATATGTGCTTAGCCTAACATTAAAACTTAGGATTCCAATTTGTAATATTCATCCACTAAAGTGTTTTTTATTGAATTGAGTCCATTACTTGTATTTTTCTTCAACTAACATATTCAAATATTATGCTTTTGACCCCATTTAAGATGAAAGGGCATTACGAATATATTAAAAAAAAATCAAAGTATTGCATTTTTTAAATTTTCATAATTTTATAGTTTTATAAAGATAAATGCGTTGTTAATAATCAGTTGAATTTATATTTTGTAAATTTCTTAATTATCTTTATTGCCACAATGCAATTTGTAATAATTTCTATAAATTTATTCTACAAACATCTTACTTAAGAAAAAGCAAATATAATTGACCCTAATAAGAAGTTTTCCCACTCCCCTATATAGATATTTACATGACCCAACACCGAAGTTTAGGATTCCAATTTGTAATAATCATCCACTAAACTGTTTTATATTCAATTGAGTCCATTACTTGTATTTTTGTTAAATAAACCTATTCAAATATTATGCTTTTTACTCCATTTAAGATGAAAGGGTATTAACAATATAATAAAAAAATCATAATATTGCATTTCTTCAATTTTCAGAATTTTATTCTCTTATAAGGATAAATGCGTTGTTAATAATTAGTTGAATTTAGATTTTGTAAATTTCTTAATTATCTCCATTGTCGCAATGCAATTTGTAATGATTTCTATAATTTTAGTTTACAAATATTTTACTGAAGAAAAGCAAATCAATGGACCTTAATAAGAATTTTTCCCACTCTCTTCTAGAGATATATGCTTGACCCAACAATGAAAATTATGATTGCTATTTATAATATTCATCCACTAAAGTGTATTTTATATAATTGAGTTCATCACTTGTATTTTTGTTGAATTAACATATTCAAATATTTTACTTTTCACTCCATATAAAATGAAATGGCATTAATGATATATTAAAGAAATCAGAGTATTGCATTTTTAGAATTTTTAGAATTTTACAGTCTTATGAGGATAATTACATTGTTAATAATCAGTAGAATTTAAATTTTCTAAATTTCTTAATTATGTTCTTCGCCACAATGCAATTTCTAATGATTTCCATAATTTTGGTCTACAAACATATTACTTAAGAAAAAAACAAATACAATGGATTCTAATATGAAGTTTTCCCACTCCACTCTAAATATATATGCTTGACCCAACATTAATACTTAGGATTCCAATTTGTAATGCTCATCCACTAAAGTGTTTTTTATTCAATTGTGTCCATTACTTGTATTTTTGTTAAATTAACATATTCAAATATTATACTTTTGACTCCATTTAAGATCAAAGGGCATTAACAATATTTTAAAAAAATCAGAACATTGCATTTTTTGAATTTTTAGAATTTTACAGTCTAATGAGTATAAATACGTTGTTAATAATCAGTTGAATTTAGATTTTGTAAATTTCTTAATTGTCTCCTTTGCCACAATACAATTTGTAATGATTTTTATAATTTTAGCCTACACACATCTTACTTAAGAAAAAGCAAATACTTTGGACCCTAATAAGAAGTTTTCCCACTCCTCTCTAAAGATATATGCTTTGCCTAACATTGAAGTTTAAGATTCCAATTTGTAATATTTATCCACTAAAGTGTTTTTTCTTCAATTGAGTCCATTACTTGTATTTTTGTTGAATTAACATATTCAAATATTATGCTTTTGAGATCAAAGGGCACTAACAATATATTAAAAAATTAGAGCATTGCATTTTTTGAATTTTTAGAATTTTATAGTCTTATGAGGATAAATAAGTTGTTAATAATCAGTTGAATTTAGATTTTGCAAATTTCTTAATTATCTCCATTGCCACAACGCAATTTATAATGATTTTTATAATTTTAGTCTACACACATCTTACTTAAGAAAAAGAAAAAACTATGGACCTTAAAAAGAAATTTTCCCACTCCCTTAAAGAGATATATGCTTGACCTGACATTGAAGCTGAGGATTTCAATTTGTAATATTCATCCATTAAAGTGTTTTATATTCAACTAAGTCTCTTACATGTATTTTTGTTGAATTAACATTGTCAAATATTATGTTGTTGACTCCATTTAAGATGAAAGGGCATTAATAATATATTAAAAAATCAAAATATTGCATTTTTTCAATTTTCAGAATTTTATAGTTTTATAAGGATAAATGCATTGCTAATAATCATCTGAATTTAAATTTTGTAAATTTCTTAATTGTCTCATTTGCCACAATGCAATTTGCAATGATTTCTATAATTTTAGTTTACATACATCTTACTTAAGAAAAAGCAAATACATTGGACCCTAATAAGATATTTTCCCACTCTCCTCTAGAGATATATGTTTTGCCTAATATTGAAGCTTAGGATTCCAATTTATAATATTCATCCACTAAAGTGTTTTTTATTCAATTGAGTCCATTACTTGTATTTTTGTTGAATTAACATATTCAAATATTATACTTTTGACTCCATTTAAGATCAAAGGGCATTAACAATATTTTAAAAAAAATCAGAACATTACATTTTTTGAATTTTTAGAATTTTACAGTCTTATGAGTATAAGTACATTGTTAATAATCAGTTGAATTTAGATTTTGTAAATTTCTTAATTATCTCCATTGCCACAATGCAATTTCTAATGATTTCTATAATTTTAGTCTAGATACATCTTACTTATGAAAAAGCAAATATAGTGGACCCTAATAAGAAGTTCTCCAACTTCGTTATATAGATATATGTATGACCTAACATTGAAGTTTAGGATTCCAATTTGTAATATTCATCTACTAAAGTGTTTTATATTCAATTGAGTTCATTACTTGTATTTTTGTTGAATTAAAATTTTCAAATATTATGCTTTTGACTCCATTTAAGATGAAAGGGCATTAACAATATATTAAAAAAAATCAAAAAATTGCATTTTTTCAATTTTCAGAATTTTATAGTCTTATAAGGATAAATACGTTGTTAATAATCATCTAAATTTAAAATTTGTAAATTTATTAATTGTCTCCTTTGCCACAATGCAATTTGTAATGATTTTTATAATTTTAGTCTACATACATCTTACTTAAGAAAAAGCAAATAAAATGGACCCTAATAAGAAGTTTTCCCACTCCCTTATATAGATATATCAATGACCCAACATTGAAGTTTAGGATTCCAATTTGTAATATTCATCCACTAAAGTTTTTTTTTTATTCAATTAAATTAGTTGTATTTTTGTTGAATTAACATATTCACATATTATGCTTTTCACTCCATTTAAAATGAAAGGGCATTAATAATATATTAAAAGAATCAAAAGATTGCATTTTTTCAATTTTCAATTTTCCCACTCTCCTATATAGATATTTGCATGACCCAACACCGAAGTTAGGATTCCAATTTGTAATATTCATCCACTAAACTTTTCTATATTCAATTGAGTGCATTACTTGTATTTTTGGTGAATTAACATTTTCAAATGTTACGCTTTTGACTCCATTTAAGATGAAAGGGCATTAACAATATATGAAAAAAACCAGAGCATTGTATGTTTTAAATTTTTAGAATTTTACAATCTTATGACGATAAATACTTTGTCAATAATCAATTGAATTTAGATTTTGTAATTTTCTTAATTGTCTCCATTGCCACAATGCAATTTGTAATGATTTCTATAATTTTTGTCTACATACATCTTACTTAAGAAAAGCAAATACTATGAACCCAAATAAGAACTTTTCCTACTCCCCTTAAGAGATATATGCTTGGGCCAACGTTGAAGCTTAGGATTTCAATTTGTAATATTCATCCACTAAAGCGTTTTTTTTTAATTGAGTCCATTACTTGTATTTTTGTTAATTTAACATATTCAAATAATATGCTTTTGACTCCATTTAAGATGAAAGGGCATTAACAATATATTAAAAAAATCAGAGCATTGCATTTTTTAAATTTTTAGAATTTTACAATCTTATGAGGATAAATACGTTGTTAATAATCAATTGAATTTAGATTTGGTAAATTTCTTAATTATCTCCATTACCACAATGCAATTTGTAATGATTTCTATAATTTTAGACTACATATATCTTATTTAAGAAAAAACAAATACAAGGGACCCCACTAAGAAGTTTTCCCACTCCCCCATATAGATATATGCATAACCTAACATTGAAGTTTAGGATTTCAATTTGTAATATTCACCCACTAAAGTGTTTTATATTCAACTGAGTCCATTACTTGTATTTTTTTTGAATTAACATTTTCAAATATTATACTTTTCCCTCAATTTAGGATGAAAGGGCATTAATAATATATCAAAAAAAATCAAAACATTGCATTTTTTCAATTTTCAGAATTTTATAGTCTTATAAGGATAAACACATTGTTAATAATCAACTGAATTTAGATTTTGTAAATTTCTTAATCATCTCTATTGCCACAATGCAATTTGTAATGATTTTTATAATTTTACTCTACATACATCTTACTTAAGAAAAAGCAAATGCAATGGACTCTAATAAAAAGTTTTCTCATTGCCCTCTAGAGATATATGCTTCCTCCAACATTGAAGCTTAGGATTCCAATTTGTAATATTCATCCACTAAAGTGCTTTTTATTCAATTATGTCCATTACTTGTATTTTTGTTGAATTAACATATTCAAATATTATACTTTTCACTCCATTTAAGATGAAAGGGAGTTAACAATATATTAAAAAAATTAGAGCATTGCATTTTTTAAATTTTAGAATTTTCCAGTCTTATGAGGATAAATACGTTGTTAATAATCAATTGAATTTAGATTTGGTAAATTTCTTAATTATCTCCCTTGTCACAATGCAATTTGTAATGATTTCTATAATTTTAGTCTACATAGATCTTAATTAAGAAAAAACAAATACAATGGACTATAATAAAAAGTTTTCCCACTCCCCTATAGAGATATATGCTTTTCCCAACATTGAAACTTAGGATTCCAATTTGTAATATTCATCCACTAAAGTGTTTTTTATTCAATTAAGTCCACTACTTCTATTTTTGTTGAATTAACATATTCAAATATTATACTTTTGACTCCCTTTAAGATCAAAGGGATTTAATAATATATTAAAAAATTCAAAATATTGCATTTTTGAATTTTTAGAATTTTACAGTCTTATGAGGATAAATATGTTGTTAATAATCAGTTGAATTTAGATTTTGCAAATTCCTTAATTATCTCCATTGCCACCATGCAATTTGTAATGATTTCTATAATTTTAGTCTGGATACATCTTACTTAAGAAAAATCAAATACAGTGGACCCTAATAAGAAGTTCTCCCACTCCCTTATATAGATATATGCATGACCCAACATCGAAGTTTAGGATTCCAATTTGTAATATTCATCCATTAAACTATTTTATATTCAACTGAATCCATTACTTGCATTTTTGTTAAATTAAAATTTTCAAATATTATACTTTTCACCTCATTTAAGATGAAAGGGCATTAACAATATATTAAAAAAATCAAAACATTGCATTTTTGCAATTATCACCTCATTAAGCCACGTCTTTTTGGGGTTTTCCGTATCAGTTGGTATCAGAGCCTGGCTCTAAATCAGGTTGAATCCACTCACTCTTCAATTTTCTACCTTGTGATTTATTTATTTCGATTCAATTTGTCTATTACAATTCAAATGCACAAATCTGTTTACTTGCAATCCTTCTCAACGTGCTAATTTCAATTCCAATTGCTGTATCTAAGTGTTCTACTGTTGTTTTGTGTTGAGCAAAAGAAAAAGGAAAAAAAAGAAAAAAAAAGAAGGATCAACGAAAAAAAAAAAAAAACAAAGAAAGAAAAAGAACAAGAAAAAGAAGAAAAGAAAGGAAACATCAAATTCAAGTTATTGATAAAGTTAACAGTTTGGTCATATTGGCCACAATAATAACAAAGTTTTCTTGCTCAACTCCAATTCTGCCATCCATTTTCCTATCTTGTTATCCAAGTTTGTCCTCTAAATTTAACTTCCCTTATCCTTATTCTTTTTGTGAGTTTAGTTCATTAAAATTGTTTACCTTGATATCCTTTTTCGTTTTTTTTTTGATTCCTTGTTCTCCAATTTGTTCAATTCTACACCATTTATCTTATTCTGTTCAAAATCAATACTCTTGATTTACCTTCTTTAGTTCTTTATAGAGCTGAAAGGAGAAATCCGAGTGGTAAAAGGCAAGAGTGAAAGTTCATATAAAGAAAAAGCCATAAAGAGTGTAAACACGAGAGAGTGTGACACCTTCTTTTGAGTGAAACACGTGAGGGAGTGCTCTGTGAGGTATCTTATTATTTTGTGTAGAAGTAATACTATGACATCCAAAGACAAAGGTGCAGCTCAGGAGGGAGCTGGTGATGTGTCCTTCATGATCAAAGCTATGCAACAACAATTTGAGCGTATGAATACCAGATTTGATGATATGAGGGAAAGGATGGAGGAGCAATCTAATACTATAGCAGAGTTGCAAAGGAGGCATGGGGAGTATGAGGCTCCTAAAGCAAGAAGGCAGTTGAGACGTGCCTATGACCATGAAGATGATGTAGAAGATGATGAAATTGATGATCAAACTACTGCGGTCCGAACTGCTAACAATAGAAGGGATCAAAGAGAATTTGGGAGGCAAGGCACCTATGACCATAATTTGGGCAGTATTAAAATGACACTTCCTCCATTCCAAGGTAAGAATGATCCTGATGCATACCTAGAATGGGAGAAGAAGGTTGAGTTGGTTTTTGATTGCCACAACTATTCCGAGGAGAAAAAGGTAAAGCTTGCTGCAGTTGAATTCACTGATTATGCTATTATTTGGTGGGATCAACTTGTTTTGACTAGGAGAAGGAATCGTGAGCGGCCTATTGATACATGGGAGGAGATGAAGGCTATCATGAGGAGGAGGTTTGTCCCTAATCACTATTACAGGGAGTTGTACCAAAGGCTGCAAGGGCTCACTCAGGGCACCAAAAGTGTGGAGGATTACCACAAGGAGATGGAGATTACCATGATTCGGGCGAATGTAGAAGAAGATAGAGAAGCAACCATGGCTCGATTTCTGCAAGGGCTAAATGGGGACATAGCAAACGTGGTTGAATTGCAACACTATGTGGAATTAGAAGACATGGTACACATGGCCATGAAAGTTGAAAGGCAACTCAAACGAAAGGGTTCCACACGGTTTGGGCAGAACTCAGGATCTACCTCATCTTGGAAGCCAAATTGGAATAAAAGGGACGAGATGACCAACTACAAGTCCAAAGCCGAGCTATCCAAGTACAAGAATGTGGGTTCTAGCAAGGAGGCAGGTAATTCTGACCCCCAACCAAGTAGAAATAGAGATGTTAAATGTTTTAAGTGTTTGGGCAGGGGTCACATTGCATCTCGATGTCCAAATAAGCGTGCAATGATCTTGAGAAGTAATGGTGAAGTTGAAACTGAAAGTGAATCAGATGATGATTCTATGCCATCATCAGAGGGTGAAAGTGATGGAGAAGAGTATCTAGTTAATGGAGTAGCTCTTGTTACAAGGCGAGCATTGAATGTGCAAGTAAAGGAAGAAAATGAGGTGCAACGAGATAACATCTTTCAGACGAGGTGTCTCATCAAAGATAAGGTATGTAGTATGATTATTGATGGTGGGAGTTGCACTAATGTTGCTAGCACAACTATGGTTAAGAAGTTGGATTTACCTACTATGAACCATCCTAGGCCATATAAGCTTCAATGGCTGAATGACAGTGGTGAAGTCAAGGTAAATAAGCAAGTGCTCATATCATTTTCTATCGGAAGGTACCGTGATGAAATTTTATGTGATGTTGTACCTATGCATGTGGGCCATATTCTATTAGGAAGACCATGGCAATTTGATAGGCGAGTTATGCATGATGGCTTCAAGAACCGATATTCCTTTGTAATGAATAAAAAACCCGTCACTCTTGTACCATTATCACCTCAACAAGCTTATGAGGATCAATTAAGGATTAAAAATGAGAGTGAACAGAAAAGAAAGATTGATATAAGAGAAAGTTTCTATGCAAAAGGGAGTGATGTCAAAAGAGCATTCTATGCCAAACAACCTATGATCGTACTTCTGTACAAGGAGGCTTATTTTAACACTAACAAGTTTGACCCATCTTTGCCTAGTGTTGTTGTTGCTCTATTGCAGGAATTTGAAGATGTATTCCCCGATGATGTTCCAAGTGGATTGCCACCTAATAGAGGAATTGAGCATCAAATTGATTTCATCCCAGGTGCATCCATCCCTAACCGGCCAGCATATAAGAGTAATCCTGAGGAGACAAAGGAGCTTCAAAGGCAGGTTGAGGAGCTTATTTCCAAAGGATATGTGAGGGAAAGCATGAGTCCATGTGCTGTTCCTGTCCTACTTGTACCCAAGAAAGATGGGACTTGGAGGATGTGTGTTGATTGTCGAGCAATCAACAAAATCACTGTAAAGTATCGTCACCCCATACCTAGATTAGATGACATGTTGGATGAATTGCATGGTTCCTGTGTCTTTTCTAAGATTGATTTGAAAAGCGGATATCATCAGATTAGGATGAGAGAGGGAGATGAGTGGAAAACAGCTTTCAAAACTAAGTACGGTCTGTATGAATGGCTTGTTATGCCATTTGGTCTCACTAATGCACCAAGCACTTTTATGCGACTAATGAATCATGTTTTGCATCCATTCATTGGTAAATTTGTGGTTGTGTATTTTGATGATATTTTGGTCTATAGTAAAACCCTAGAAGAGCATCTTGATCATTTACGTTCTATTGTAAGTGTTTTACGTTCTGAAAAATTGTATGCTAACTTAAGGAAATGTTCCTTTTGTACTAATCAGATCACATTTCTTGGCTATGTGGTGAGTTCTAAAGGTGTTGAGGTTGACGAGGAAAAAGTTAAGGCAATTCGTGATTGGCCTACACCTAAGTCAATTAGTGATGTGCATAGCTTTCATGGTCTAGCTAGTTTTTATAGACGCTTTGTTAGGGACTTTAGCACCATTGCTGCACCACTCACTGAGCTTATAAAAAAGAACACGAGTTTTAGGTGGGGTAGTGACCAAGACAAGGCTTTTAATTGCATAAATGAAAAATTAAGTTCTGCACCCCTACTTGCTTTACCTAACTTTGAAAAAGCTTTCGAGATTGAGTGTGATGCTTCAGGTATTGGCATTGGAGCTGTTTTGATGCAGGAAAGGCGCCCAATTGCTTACTTCAGTGAAAAGCTAAGTGGAGCAAGCCTTAATTATCCTACTTATGATAAAGAGATGTATGCATTGGTACGGGCTTTGGAGACATGGCAACATTACCTTTGGCCCAAGGAGTTTGTCATCCATACTGACCATGAATCGTTGAAGCACTTGAAGGGACAAGGAAAGTTGAACAAAAGACATGCTAAGTGGATTGAATTTATTGAGACCTTTCCCTACAACATCAAATATAAACAAGGTAAGGACAATGTGGTAGCTGATGCATTATCTCGCAGGTATGCCCTTATCTCTACACTTACTGCAAACTTATTAGGATTTGAACATATTAAAGATTTATATGTGAATGATCCGGACTTTGCTAACGTGTATGGAGCATGTGAGAAGTCAGCCTTTGAGAAGTTTTATAGGCATAAGGGTTTCTTATTTAGGGAAAATCGTTTATGCATGCCTATGAGTTCTTTAAGGGAGTTGGTTGTAAGAGAAGCTCATGAGGGTGGTTTAATGGGTCATTTCGGAGTTAGAAAAACCCTAGATGTCCTAAATGAACACTTCTTTTGGCCACGCATGAAACGAGATGTTGAGAGGATATGTGAGAAATGCATAACATGCAAACAGGCTAAATCTAGAGTTTTACCCCATGGCTTGTATACCCCTTTACCCATACCTAACCATCCCTGGGTTGATTTATCCATGGACTTTGTACTGGGATTGCCACGAACAAAACGGGGTAGGGATTCTGTATTTGTTGTTGTTGATAGATTTTCAAAGATGGCACACTTCATCCCATGCCATAAAACTGATGATGCAAATAATGTGGCTGACTTGTTCTTTAGAGAAGTAATGCGTTTGCATGGCATGCCACGGAGCATTGTTTCAGACTGAGATACAAAGTTCTTAAGCTACTTCTGGAAGACTTTGTGGGGTAAGTTAGGTACTAAACTATTGTTTTCAACTACTTGTCATCCACAAACTGATGGGCAGACTGAGGTGGTTAATCGAACTCTTTCTACCCTTTTGCGTGCTATTATTCAAACAAATTTGAAAACATGGGAAGATTGTTTACCACATGTCGAGTTTGCATATAATAGAAGTGTTCATTCTACTACTAGCTACTCTCCATTTGAAATTGTATATGGTTTTAATCCATTGACTCCTCTGGATTTGGTACCTATACCTGTCAATGAGTATGCCAACGTTGATGGTGAACGCAAAGCTGACATGATAAAAAAATTGCATGAGAAGGTGCGACAACATATTGAAAAACGAACTGAGCAATACGCATCCCATGTCAACAAGGGACGAAAGAAGGTGGTATTTGAACCTGGTGATTGGGTTTGGGTGCATATGTGCAAGGAACGATTCCCAGCTCAGAGACGTTCAAAGCTACAACCTAGAGGAGATGGTCCCTTCCAAGTTCTAGCACGAATTAATGACAATGCTTATAAGTTGGAACTTCCTGGTGAGTATAATGTGAGTGCAACATTTAACGTTTCTGACCTTTCCCCTTTTGATGTAGGTGATGATTCGAGGGCGAATCCTTTTGAGGAAGGGGGGAATGATGAGAACCATGGACATGATGGGTGGAAGGCTTCAATAGATGCAAGAAGTCCATTGCCCATTCCAGAAGGCCCAATAACACAAGCTAGAGCTTCAATGGATGCAAGAGGTCCATTGCACATTCCAGAAGGCCCAATAACACGAGCTAGGGCCAAAAAGATTAAAGAAGCACTAAATGGGCTGATTCAGGACATTCAAGCCAAGCAAGCTTCAAATGGTGCGAATTCAAGTTCTAAAGAGAGCCCAGGCCTAATTAATATAATTGGACTACTTAATGGGTCAGACTAAGTGATAGCATTCACTCCTAAATAGGAGTTCATTGTATGTGCTGGAATTAGTCCGAAATTCCTCCAAAATAGGGATTTCTCCTAAATAGGAATTTTGCCTCTTTAGGATTGCTATCTAAGCCTATAAATAGGCACCCCTTGTAAGCTTTGGAAATCAGACAACTTTCAGTGAAATAGAAAGCAAGGGTTTCTCCTTCGGTTCTTTTGAGAACTAAAGAACTTATCAAGAGGTTTTCTTCTTGTGGCGTTCAAACCGACTTATCACTCCCAATTCCTTCCTCTTCTGGAGTGTGGCGTCCATATCCATCTTGAATACCCTAGGTTCGTGTTCCTTCGAATTTTGGGTCTAGGGTTTGTGTTATTAAACCCTAATTTAGCTTTCCTGGTTGTTCTTTGATTCATTGTGTGCGTTGGGTCCCTAAGCCACGTCTTTTTGGGGTTTTCCGCATCACTTAACATTGAAAATTATGATTGCTATTTATAATATTCATCCATTAAAGTATATTTTATACAATTGAGCTCATCACTTGTATTTTTGTTGAATTACCATATTCTAATATGTTGCTTTTCACTCCATGTAAAATGAAATGGCATTCACAATATATGAAAAAAAATAAAAGCATTGCATTTTTTGAATTTTTAGAAATTTACAGTCTTATGAGGATAAATATGTTGTTAATAATTAGTTAAATTTAAATTTTCCAAAATTCTCCATTATGTTCTTCGCCACAATGCGATTTCTAATGATTTCCATAATTTTAGTCTGCAAACATATTACTTTAGAAAAAACAAATGCAATGGACTCTAATAAGATGTTTTCCCACTCCCTTCTAGAGATGTATGCTTGAACCAAAATTAATGCTTAGGATTCCAATATGTAATGTTCATCCAATAAAGTGTTTTTTATTCAATTGAGTCCATTACTTGTATTTTTGTTGAATTAACATATTCAAATATTATGCTTTTCACTCCATTTAAGATGAAAGGGCATTAAAAAAATGAAAACATTGCATTTTTTCAATTTTCAGAATTTTATAGTCTTATAGGGATAAATGCGTTATTAATAATCAATTGAATTTAGATTTTGTAAATTTCTTGATTATCTTCATTACCACAATGCAATTTGTAATGATTTATATAATTTTAGTCTACATACATCTCACTTAAGAAAAAGCAAATAAAATGGACCCTAATAAGAAGTTTTCCCACTCCGTTCTAGAGATATATGCTTGCCCCAACATTGATGCTTAGGATTTCAATTTGTAATATTCATCCTCTAAAGTATTTTTTATTTGATTGAGTCCATTACTTGTATTTTTGTTGAATTAACATATTCAAATATTATACTTTTCACTCCATTTAAGATGAAAGGGCATTAATAATGTATTAAAAAAATCAAAACATTGCATTTTTGCAATTATCAGAATTTGATAGTTTTATAGGGATAAATGTGATGTTCATAATAAGTTAAATTTAAATTTTGTAAATTACTTAATTATCTTCATTGTCCTAATGCAATTTGTAATGATTTCTATAATTTTAGTCTACAAACATCTTACTTAAGAAAAAGCAAATACAATGAACCTTAATAAGAAGTATTGCCACTCCCCTATATAAATATATGCATGACCCAACATTGAACTTTAGGATTCAAATTTGCAATATTCATCCATTAAAGTGTTTTATATTTAATTGAATCCATTACTTGTATTTTTGTTGAGTTAACATATTCAAATATTATGCTTTTCACTCCATTTAAAATGAAAGGGCATTAAGAATATATTAAAAAAAAATCAAAACATTGCATTTTGTCAAAATTTAGAATTTTATAGTTTTATAAGGATAAATGTGTTGTTAATAATCAGTTGAATTTAAATCTTGTGAATTTCTTAATTATCTCCATTGCCATAAAGCAATTTGTAATGATTTCTTTAATTTTAGTCTACAAACATCTTACTTAAGAAAAAGCAAATACAATGGACCTTAATAAGAATTATGATTGCTATTTATAATATTCATCCACTAAAGTATATTTTATACAATTAAGTTCATCACTTGTATTTTTGTTGAATTAACATATTCTAACATTTTTCTTTTCACTCCATGTAAAATGAAATGACATTAACAATATATTAAAAAAATCAGAGCATTGCATTTTTTTGAATTTGTAGAATTTTACTGTCTTATGAGGATAAATACACTGTTAAAAATCAGTTGAATTTAAATTTTCTAAATTTTTTAATTGCATTCTTCACCATAATTCAATTTCTAATGATTTCCATAATTTTAGTTTACAAACATTTTACTTAAGAAAAAACAAATGCAATGAAGTCTAATAAGATATTTTCCCAATCCCCTCTAGAGATATATGCGTGACCTAAGATTCCAATTTGTAATGTTCATTTACTAAATTGTTTTTTATTCAATTGAGTCCATTACTTGTATTTTTGTTGAATTAACATATTCAAATATTATACTTTTCACTTCACTTAAAATGAAAGGGCATTAACAATATATTAAAAAATTCAAAACATTACATTTTTTCAATTTTTATAATTCTATAGTCTTATAGGGATAAATGCGTTGTTAATAATCATTTGAATTTAAATTTTGTAAAATTCTTAATTGACTCCTTTGCCACAATGCAATTTGTAATGATTTCTATAATTTTCGTCTATATACATCTTATTTAAGAAAAAGTGAATACAATGGACCCTAATAAGAATTTTTCCCACACCCCTCTAGAGATATATGCTTGACCCAACATTGAAGTTTAGGATTTCAATTTATAATATTCATCTATTAAAATGTTTTTTATTCAATTGAGTCCATTACTTGTATTTTTTATGAATTAACATATTAAAATATTATGCTTTTCACTCTATTTAAGATGAAAGGACATTAACAATATATTACAAAAATCAAAATATTGTATTTTTTCAATTTTCAAAATTTTATAGGGATAAATGCGTTGTTAATAACCAGTTGAATTGAAATTTTGTAAATTTCTTTATTATCTCCATTGCCACAATGCAATTTGTAATGATTTTTATAATTTTATCTGCAAACATCTTACTTAAGAACAAGCAAATACAATGAAGCCTAATAAGAAGTTTTCCCACTCCCCTATATAGATATATGCTTGACCCAACACCGAGGTTTAGGATTCTAATTTGTAATATTCATCCATTAAAGTGTGTTATATCTAATTAAGTCCATTACTTGTATTTTTGTTGAATTAACATATTCAAATATTACACTTTTCACTCCATTTATAATGAAAGGGCAATAATAATATATTAAAAAAATCAAAACGTTGCATTTTTTCAATTTTCATAATTTTATACTCTTATAGGGATAAAGCGTTGTTAATAATTAGTTGAATTTAGATTTTGTAAATTATTTAATTATCTCCATTACCACAAAGCAATTTGTAATGATTTCGATAATTTTAGTCTACATACATGTTACTTAAGAAAAAGCAAATACAATGGACCCTAATAAGAAGTTTTCCCACTCCCTTATATAAATATATATATGACCTAACATTGAAAGTTTAGGATTCCAATTTGTAATAGTCATCCACTAATTTCTTTTTTCAATTAAATCCATTACTTGTATTTTTGTTGAATTAACATATTCAAATATTATGCATTTCACTCCATTTAAAATGAAAAGGCATTTACAATATATTAAAAAAATGGAAAGAATGCATGTTTTCAATTTTTAGAATTTTAGTCTTATAGGGATAAATGTGATCTTCATAATCAGTTAAATTTAAATTTTGTAAATTTTTTAATTATCTCCTTTGCCAAAATGCAATTTCAAAGGATTTCTATAATTTTTGTCCGCAAACATATTACTTAAGAAAAAATGAACACAATGGACTTTAATAAGAAGTTTTCCCACTCCCCTTTAGAGATATATGCTTGACCCAACATTGAAGTTTAGGATTCAAATTTGTAATATTCTTCCACTAAAGTGTTTTTTTATTCAATTGAATCCATTACTTGTATTTCTATTGAATTAACATATTCAAATATTATGCTTTTCACTCCATTTAAGATGAAAGGGCATTAACAATATATTAAAAAAATGGAAAGAATGCATGTTTTCAATTTTCAGAATTTTATAGTCTTATAGGGATAAATGTGATCTTCATAATCAGTTAAATTTAAATTTTGTAAATTTTTTAATTATCTCCTTTGCCAAAATGCAATTTCGAAAAATTTATATAATTTTTGTCCGCAAACATATTACTTAAGAAAAAATGAACGCAATGGACTTTAATAAGAAGTTTTCCCACTGCCCTATAGAGATATATGCTTGACCCAACATTAAAGCTTAGGATTTGAATTTGTAATATTCTTCCACTAAAGTGTTTTTTATTCAATTGAATCCATTACTTGTACTTTTGTTGAATTAACATATTCAAATGTTATACTTTTGACTCCATTTAAGATGAAAGGGCATTAACAATATATTAAAAAAAATCAAAACATTGGATTTTTTCAATTTTCAGTATTTTATACTCTCATAGGGATAAATGCATTGTTAATAATCAGTTGAATTTAAATTTTTTAAAATTCCTAATTGTTTCTATTGCCACATTGCAATTTGTAATAATTTCTATAATTTTAGTCTACAAACATCTTACTTAAGAAGAAGCAAACAAAATGGACCCTAATAAGAAGTTTTCCCACTCCCCTCTAGAGTTATATACTTGCCCCAACATTGATGTTTAGGATTTCAATCTGTAATATTCATCCACTAAAGTGTTTTTTATTCAATTGACTCCATTACTTGTATTTTTATTGAATTAACATATTCAAATATTATGCTTTTCACCCCATTTAAGATGAAAACGCATTAAGAATATATTAAAAAAATCAAAACATTGCATTTTTTCAATTTTTAGAATTTTATAGTCTTATCAAGATAAATGCGTTGTTAATAATCAGTTCAATTTAAATTTTGTAGATTTCTTAATTATCTCCATTGTCACATTGCAATTTGTAATGATTTTTATAATTTGAATCTAGAAATATCTTACTTAAGAAAAAGCAAATACAATGAACCCTAATAAGAAGTTTTTTCACTCCCCTCTAGAGATATATGCTTGACCCAACATTGAAACTTAGGATTCGAATTTGTCATATTCTTTCGCTAAAGTTTTTTTTATTCAATTAACTCCATTACTTGTATTTTTGTGAAATTAACATATTCAAATATTATGCTTTTGACTCCATTTAAGATTAAAGGACATTAACAATGTACTAAAAAAAGTCTAAACATTGCATTTTTGCAATTATCAGAATTTGATAGTCTTATAGGAATAAATGTGATGTTAATAATAAGTTAAATTTAAATTTTGTAAATTACTCAATTATCTGCTTTACCACAATGCAATTTGTAACGATTTCTATAATTGTAGTCCGCAAACATATTATTTAAGAAAAAACAAATGCAATAGACTCTAATAAGAAGTTTTCCCACTCCCCTATAAAAATATATACTTGACCCAACATTGAGGCTTAGGATTCAAATTTGTAATATTCATCCCCTAAAGTGTTTTTTATTCAATTGACTCCATTACTTGTACTTTTGTTGAATTAACATATTCAAATATTATACTTTTGACTCCACTTAAGATGAAAGGGCATTAACAATATATTAAAAAATTCAAAACATTGGATTTTTTCAATTTTCAGAATTTTATAGTTTTATAAGGATAAATGCGTTGTTAATAATCAGTTGAATTTAGATTTTGCAAAATTCTTAATTGTCTTCATTGCTACAATGCAATTTGTAATGATTTCTATCATTTTAGTCTACATACATCTTACTTAAGAAAAAGCAAACAAAATGGACCCTAACAAGAAGTTTTCCCATTCTCCTCTAAAGCTATATACTTGCCCCAACATTGATGCTTAGGATTTCAATTTGTAATATTCATCCACTAAAGTGTTTTTTATTCAATTGACTCCATTACTTGTATTTTTGTTGAATTAACATATTCAAATATTATGCTTTTGACTCCCTTTAAGATGAAAGGGCATTAATAATATATGAAAAAAAATCAAAATATTGCATTTTTTCAATCTTTAGAATTTTATAGTCTTATAGGGATACATGCGTTGTTAATAATTAGTTGAATTTATATTTTGTAAAATTCTTAATTATCTCCATTGTCACAATGCAATTTGTAATGATTTTTATAATTTTAGTCCACAAACATATTACTTAAGAAGAAACAAACGCAATGGATTGTAATAAGAAGTTTTCCCACTCCCCTTTAGAGATATATGCTTGACCCAACATTGAAACTTAGGATTCGAATTTGTAATATTCTTCCACTAAAGTGTTTTTTATTCAATTGACTCCTTTAATTGTGTTTTTGTTGAATTAACATATGCAAAT
The DNA here is from genome assembly GCA_020883675.1 of Bruguiera gymnorhiza. NCBI lineage: Eukaryota > Viridiplantae > Streptophyta > Magnoliopsida > Malpighiales > Rhizophoraceae > Bruguiera > Bruguiera gymnorhiza. The sequence goes on from JAIRCJ010000184.1 coordinate 103,153, forward strand.
ATTATCCTTTTGACTCCATTTAAGATGAAAGGGCATTAACAATGTACTAAAAAAAATCAAAACTTTGCATTTTTGCAATTATTAGAATTTGATAGTCTTATAGGGATAAATGTGATGTTAATAATAAGTTAAATTTAAATTTTGGAAATTACTTAATTATATTCTTTGCCACAATGCAATTTCTAATGATTTATACAATCTTAGTTCGCAAACATATTACTTAAGAAAAAAGAAACACAATGGAGTCTTATAAGAAGTTTACCCACTCCCTTTTAGAGACATATTCTTGACCCAACATTAAAGCTTAGGATTTGAATTTGTAATATTCTTCCATTAAAGTGTTTTTTATTCAATTCAGTATATTACTTGTATTTTTGTTGAATTAACAAATTCAAATATTATGCTTTTAACTCCATTTAAGAAGAAAGGGCATTAACAATATATTAAAAAAAATCAAAACATTGGATTTTTTCAATTTTCAGAATTTTATAATCTTATAGGGATAAATGTGTTATTAATAATTAGTTGAATTAAGATTTTCTAACATTCTTAATTGTTTCCATTGCCACATTGCAATTTGTAATGATTTCTATAATTTTAGTCTACAAAGATGTTACATAAGAAAAAGCAAACAAAATGGACCCTAATAAGAGGTTTTCCCACTCCCCTCTAGAGCTATATGCTTGCCCCAACATTAATGCTTAGGATTTCAGTTTGTAATATTCATCCACATAAGTGTTTTTTATTCAATTGACTCCATTACTTGTTTTTTTGTTGAACTAAGATATTCAAATATTATACTTTTCACTACATTTAAGATGAAAGTGCATTAAGAATATCTTAAAAAAATCAAAACAGTGCATTTTTTCAATTTTCAGAATTTTATAGTCTTATAGAGATAAATGCGTTGTTAATAATCAATTGAATTTATATTTTGTAAATTTCTTAATTATCTCCATTACCACAATGCAATTTGTAATGATTTTTATAATTTTGGTCTAGAAACATCTTCCATTAGAAAAAGCAAATACAATAGACCCTAATAAGAAGTTTTCCCACTCCCCTCTAGAGATATATGCTTAAACCAACATTGAAGCTTATGACTCAAATTTGTAATATTCATCCACTAAAGTGTTTTTTATTCAATTGACTCCATTACTTGTATTTTTGTTGAATTAACATAGTCAAATATTATGCTTTTCACTCCATTTAAGATGAAAGTGCATTAGGAATATATTAAAAAAATCAAAATATTACATTTTTTCAATTTTCAGAATTTTATAGTCTTATAAGGATAAATGTGTTGTTAACAATCAATTAAATTTAGATTTTGTAAATTTTTTAATTATCTCTATTACTACAATGCAATGTGTAATGATTTTTATAATTTTAGTCTAGAAACTTCATACTTAAGAAAAAACAAATACAAGGGACCCTAATAAGAAGTTTTCCTACTCACCTATAGGGATATATGCTTGACCTAACATTAAAGCTTGGGATTCCGATTTGTAATATTCATCCAATAAAGTTTTTTGTATTCAATTGACTCCATTAATTGTATTTTTGTTCAATTAACAAATTCAAATATTATACTTTTGACTCCATTTAAGATGAAAGGGCATTAACAATGTACTAAAAAAATCGAAATATTGAATTTTTCCAATTATTAGAATTTGATAGTCTTATTGGGATAAATATGATGTTAATAATAAGTTAAATATAAACTTTGTAAATTACCTAATTATCTTCTTTGCCACAATGCAATTTCTAATGATTTCTATAATTTCAGTCCGCAAACATATTACTTAAGAAAAAGCTAGCACAATGAACTCCAAGAACAAGTTTTCTCACCCCCATATAGAGATATATGTTTGACCCAACATTGAACCTTAGGACTCAAATTTGTAATATTCATCCACTAAAGTGTTTTTTATTCAATTGACTCCATTACTTGTATCTTTGTTGAATTAACATATTCAAATATTATGACTTTCACTTCATTTAAGATAAAAAGGCATTAACAATATATTAAAAAAAAAATCAAAACATTGGATTTTTTCAATTTTCAGAATTTTATAGTCTTATAGGAATAAATGCGTTATTAATCATTAGTTGAATTTAGATTTTGTAAAATTCTTAATTGTCTACATTGCCACAATGCATTTTGTAATGATTTCTATAATTTTAGTCTACAGACATCTTACTTAAGAAGAAGCAAACAAAATGGACCCTAATAAGAAGTTTTCCCACTCCCTTCTAGAGTTATATGCTTACCCCAACATTGATGCTTAGAATTTCAATCTGTAATATTCATCTACTAAAGTGTTTCTTATTCAATTGAGTCCATTACTTGTATTTTTGTTGAATTAACATATTCAAATATTACGCTTTTCACTCCATTTAAGATAAAAGCGCATTAAGAATATATTAAAAAAAATCAAAACATTGCATTTTTTCAATTTTCAAAATTTTATAGTCTTATAAGGATAAATGAGTTGTTAACAATTAGTTAAATTTATATTTTGTAAATTTCTTAAATATCTCCATTGCCACAATGCAATTTGTAATGATTTTTATAATTTTACTCTAAAAACATCTGACTAAGGAAAAAGCAAATACAATGGACCCTAATAAGAAGTTTTCCCACTCCCCTCTAGAGACATATGCTTAACCCAACATTGAAGCTTAGGATTCAAATTTGAAATATTCTTCCACTAAAGTGTTTTTTACTCAATTGACTCAATTACTTGTATTTTTCTTGAATTAACATATTCAAATATTATGCCTTTGACTCCATTTAAGATGAAAGGGCTTTAACAATGTACTAAAAAAATCAAAACATTGCATTTTTGCAATTATCAAAATTTGATAGTCTTATAGGGATAAATGTGATGTTAATAATAAGTTAAATTTAAATTTTGTAAATTACTTAATTATCTGCTTTGCCACAATGCAATTTCTAATGATTTCTATAATTTTTGTCTGCAAACATATTACTTGAGAAAAAAAACTAACACAATGGACTCTAATAAGAAGTTTCCCCACTCCCCTCTAAAGTTATATGCTTGACCCAAGATTGAAGTTTAGGATTCGAATTTGTAATATTCTTCCGCTAAAGTGTTTTTCTATTCAATTGAGTACATTACTAGTATTTTTGTTGAATTAAAATATTCAAATATTACGCTTTTGACTCCACATAAGATGAAAGGGCATTAACAATGTACTAAAAAAATCAAAACATTGCATTTTTCCAATTATCAGAATTTGATAGTCTTATAAGGATAAATGTGATGTTAATAATAAGATAAATTTAAATTTTGGAAATTACTTAGTTATCTTCTTTTCCACAATGCAATTTCTAATGATTTTTATAATTTCAGTCTACAAACATATTACTTAAGAAAGAGCAAACGCAATGGACTCTAATAAGAAGTTTTCCCACTACCCTCTAGAGATATATGCTTGACCCAACGTGCAAGCTTAGGATTCGAATTTGTAATATTCTTCCACTAAAATGTTTTTTATTCAATTAAGTCCATTACTTGTATTTTTGTTGAATTAACATATTCAAATATTATACTTTTGACTCCATTTAAGATGAAGGGCATTAACAATATATTAAAAAAATCAAAACATTGGATTTTTTCAATTTTCAGAATTTTATAGTCTTATAGGGATAAATGCGTTGCTAATAATCAGTTGAATTTAGATATTGAAAATTTTTTAATTGTCTCCATTGCCACAATGTAATTGGTAATGATTTCTATAATTTTAGTCTACATACATCTTACTTAAGAAAAAGCAAACAAAATGGATCCTAATAAGAAGTTTTCTCACTCCCTTTTAGAGTTATATGCTTGCCCTAACATTGATGCTTAGGATTTTAATTTGTAATATTCATCCATTAAAGTATTTTTTATTCAATTGACTCCATTACTTGTATTTTTGTTGAGTTAACATATTCAAATATTATGCTTTTCACTCCATTTAAGATGAAAGCGCATTAAGAATATATTACAAAAAATCAAAATCTTGCATTTTTTTAATTTTCAAAATTTTATAGTATTATAGGGATAAATGCGTTGTTAACAATCAGTTAAATTTAAATTTTGTAAATTTCTTACTTATCTCCATTGCCACAATGCAATTTGTAATGATTTTTATAATTTTAGTCGAGAAACATCTTACTTAACAAAAAAGCAAATACAATGGACCTTAATAAGAAGTTTTCCCTCTCCCCTGTAGAGATATATACTTGACCAAACATTGAAACTTAGGATTCCAATTTGTAATATTCATCCACTAAAATGTTTTTTATTCAATTGACTCCATTACTTGTATTTTTGTTTAATTAACATATTCAAATATTATGCTTTTGACTCCATTTAAGGTGAAAGGGCATTAACAATGTACTAAAAAAAGTCAAAACATTGCATTTTTGCAATTATCAGAATTTGATAGTTTTATAAGGATAAATGTGACGTTAATAATAAGTTAAATTTAAATTTTGTAAATTGCTTAATTATCTGTTTTTCCACAATGCAATTTCTAATAATTTCTATAATTTTAGTTCGCAAACATATTACTTCCAAAACAAAAACAAACAAAATCAACTCTAATAAGAAGTTTTCCCACTCCCCTTTAAAGTTATATGCTTGACCCAAGATTGAAACTTAGGAATCGAATTTGTAATATTCTTCCTATAAAGTGTTTTTTTATTCAATTGAATCCATTACTTGTATTTTTGTTTAATTAACATATTCAAATATTATGCTTTTGCCTCCATTTAAGATGAAAGGGCATTAACAATATATTAAAAAAAATCAAAAAATTGGATTTTTTCAATATATTAAATAACTTAATTATCTTCTTTGCCACAATGCAATTTCTAATGATTTCTATAATTTCAGTCTGCAAACATAATACTTAAGAAAGAGCAAACGCAATGGACTCTAAAAAGAAGTTTTCCCACTCTCCTCTAAAGATATATGCTTAACTCAACATTGAAACTTAGGATTCGAATTTGTAATACTCATTCACTAAAGTGTTTTTTATTCAATTGAGTCCATTACTTATATTTTTGTTGAATTAACATATTCAAATATTATACTTTTCACTCCATTTAAGATGGAAGCGCATTAAGAATATATTAAGAAAAATCAAAACATTGCATTTTTTTAATTTTCATAATTTTATAGTCTTATAGGGATAAATGCATTGTTAACAATTAGTTAAATTTAGATTTTGTAAATTTGAGAATTATCTCCATTGCCACAATGCAATTTGTAATGATTTTTATAATTTTAGTTTAGAAACATCTTACTTAACAAAAAAGCAAATATAATGGACCCTAATAAGAAGTTTTCCCACTCCCCTCTAGAGATATATACTTGACCAAACATTGAAGTTTTGGATTCCAATTTGTAATATTCATCCACTAAAGTGTTTTTTTATTCAATTTACTCCATTACTTGTATTTTTGTTCAATTAACCTATTCAAATATTATGCTTTTGACTCCATTTAAGATGAAAGGGCATTAACAATGTACTAAAAAAATCAAAACATTGCATTTTTCCAATTATTAGAATTTGATCGTCTTATGGGGATAAATGTGATGTTAATAATAAGTTAAATTTAAATTTTGTAAATTACTTGATTATCTGCTTTACCACAATACAATTTCTAATGAATTCTATAATTTTAGTTCGCAAACATATTACTTTAGAAAAAACAAACGCAATAAACTCTAATAAGAAGTTTTCCCACTCCCCTCTAGAGTTATATGTTTGACCCAACATTGAAGCTTAGGATTCCAATTTGTAATATTCTTCCACTAAAGTGTTTTTTATTCAATTGAGTCTATTACGTGTATTTTATTGAATTAACATATTCAAATATTATGCTTTTGACTCCATTTAAGATGAAAGGGCATTAACAATATATTAAAAAAATCAAAACATTGGATTTTTTCAATTTTCAGAATTTTATAGTCTTATAGGGATAAATGTGATGTTAATAATAAGTTAAATTTAAATTTTGTAAATTACTTAATTATCTTCTTTACCACAATGCAATTTTTAATGATTTCTATAATTTCAGTCCGCAAACATATTACTTAAGAAAAAACAAACGCAATGGACTCTAATAAGAAGTTTTCCCACTCCTCTCTAGAGATATATGCTAGACCCAACATTGAAGTTTAGGATTCAAATTTCTAATATTCTTCCACTAAAGTGTTTTTTATTTAATTAAGTTCATTACTTGTATTTTTGTTGAATTAACATATTTAAATATAATGCTCTTCACTCCATTTAAGATGAAAGAGCATTAACAATATATTAAAAAAATCAAAACATTGCATTTTTTCAATTTTCAAAATTTTATAATCTTATAGGGATAAATACGTTGCTAATAATCAGTTGAGTTTAAATTTTGTAAATTTCTTAATTATCTCCATTGCCACATTACAATTTGTAATGATTTCTATAATTTTAGTCTATATACATCTTTCTTTAGAAAAAGCAAATAAAATGGACCCTAATAAGAAGTTTTCCCACTCCCCTCTACAAATATATGCTTGCCCCAACATTGATGCTTAGGATTCCAATTTGTAATATTCATCCACTAAAGTGTTTTTTATTCAATTGAGTCTATTACTTGTATTTTTGTTGAATTAACATATTCAAATATTATGTTTTTCACTTCGTTTCAGATGAAAGGGCATTAACAATACATTAAAAAAATCAAAACATCGTATTTTTTTCAATTCTCAGAATTTTATAGTCTTATAGGGATAAATATGTTGTTAATAATCAATTGAATTTAGATTTTGTAAATTTCTTAATTATCTCCATTGCCACATTACAATTTGTAATGATTTTTATAATTTTAGTCTACATACATTTTTCTTAAGAAAAAGCAAATAAAATGGACGCTAATAAGAAGTTTTCCCACTCCCCCCTAGAGATATATGCTTGCCTAACATTGATGCTTGGGATTCCAATTTGTAATATTTATCCACTAAAGTGGTTTTTATTCAATTGACTCCATTACTCATATTTTTGTTGAATTAACATATTTAAATGTTATACTTTTCACCCCATTTAAGATGAAAGCACATTAAGAATATATTAAAAAAGTCAAAACATTACATTTTTTCAATTTTCAGAATTTTATAGTCTTATAGGGATAAATATGTTGTTAACAATCAATTAAATTTAGATTTTGTAAATTTCTTAATTATCCCTATTGCCACAATGCAATTTGTAATGATTTTTATAATTTTAGTCTAGAAACATTTTACTTAAGAAAAAGCAAATATAGTGGACCCTAATAAGAAGTTTTCCCACTCCCCTCTAGAGATATATGCTTGACCTAACATTGAAGCTTAGGATTCGAATTGGTAATATTTATCCACTAAAGTGTTTTTTATTCATTTGACTCCATTGCTTGTATTTTGTTGAATTAACATTGTTGTTCCCATAACCTTATAAGGGTTGTAATTGTTGTCAACTAGGCGTTAAGTGTGCAAGAAAGTGAAGCCACATGGAAAGGACAAAAAAGTAAATCCGCCGCGTAAGGGTAAAAACGTAAATCTGCCACGTAAGCCCTATTAGGGTTTCATGGAAGAGAGTATATAAAGGCCTTGGAAGACAAAACTGGTCAAGGCCAACACAATTGAATAAATGGCAACCCTACAACAACCAGCCAAAAAGAAGAGAAAAGCAAACCAGAAACGCATAAACAGCAAGAGGAGAAATAAGAAACAGACCACCCCAGAAGAGAAGATAGCAGACCTGGTATCTGTAAGACCACTCGAAAGAGAAGACAGCAGACCTGGTATCCGTGAGACCACCCGGAAGAGAGAACATCATACCTAGTATCTGTTGAGCCACCCATAAAGAGAAGACAACAGACCTGGTATCCGTAGGACCACCCAGAAGAAGAAACAATAGACCAGAACGTTTAAGGCGAGGCCGAAAGACGTGAACCAGAAAAACCAGTAACGTGAGGCAAGCCAAGAGACNTACCTAGTATCTGTGAGACCACCCATAAGAGAAGACAACAGACCTGGTATCCGTAAGACCACCCAGAAGAGAAGACAATAGACCAGAAGTGTAAGGCAGGCCGAAAGACGTGAACCAGAAAAACCAGTAACGTGAGGCAAGCCAAGAGACGTGAATGGCAAACCAGAAGCATGGGTGTACGTCAGGAGACGGCGTGAGACCAGAACATGCCAATGACATGACAGACCAGAAGCGTGAGGACAGGCCGTGAAATAGTAAGACCGTGAAATAGGAGACGGGTGAGACCGTGAGACAGTGAAAGCAGGAGCTGTGTGAGACAACCTAAAGAAGGAATTCGGCGAAGCATCGGAAAGAACTCAATGTATTTCCAGATTTCTTCAAGAGAGGTTAGAGAGCGTTGCTTTCAATTCAATAGAGGCAAGACAAGTTAGAAGAAGGGTAGACACAGTAAGTGACACTCTTTGTATTGTACTTGCTTAGTAATTGTAATTGTAATAGTGAAAGGAGTAGAAGATTAAGACATCCATTGTAACTGGAATTCTTAAGTATAGTGGATAGTCTCGATAAGGGAGAGTCCCTACCACCATGGATGTACGTCACGTTGACGGAACCACGTAAATCTCGTGTGTCCTTAATTTGCTTTACGTTATGTGTTTTGAATTGAGTTGTGAACGCAGTTAAAGTATCAGCCAACCCATAACCTAACGAAGACCTAAACAAGAACATTTGAATTGTCTATTATGCAAGGTGTCTGAAAGGTGACTTTGGGGACTATTGTGATTAGTAGGTAGCAATAGATCTACCTTAGTCAAATCTAAGAAAGAGTTTGCTTTTAAGAAGAGATTGAAGTTGTTCACTTACCTGTAAATTGCGAATTGTGGTGATACTGATTCACCCCCTCTCAGCATCATAAACTAGTAGATCCTAGGGTGAAGTTGGGAACTTCAATTGGTATCAGAGCACAGGTTCACCAGGATAAAGCTTAACAGCTTGGTGTACTAGTTTGAAGAGCTCCAGAAGTTTTAACTTGTTCAGCATACTGAGAAATGGACGTTGGTACCAGCACCAACACTACTTACAGCAAGAAGGTTCCAATCTTCAACGGAACCAACTACCATATGTGGAGAGCAAGAATGCAGGTGGTATTTGAAACCATAGGCATGAACGTGGTTAAATCTGTACAGGAGGGTTTTAAGCCTCCAAAGGAATTAAGACAGTTTGAGATAAATGGGAAGGCCTCAAACGTCATCATTTCAGCATTGATAGATGCTGAATATGCTAAAGTTATGGACTGCAAATCTGCCAAGGAGATATGGGACAGATTGCAGAAAGTCTATGAAGGTGATGGCAGAATGAAGGAGGCCAAGCTTCAAGTTTTCAAGGAAAGGTATGAATCTCTCAGAATGCAAAAAAATGAGACAGTCCAAGAGTTCTTCACTAGGGTTATTGATGTTGTAAACGATCTTAGAAGTCATGGGAAGAATAAGAAGGACTCATCTATTGTGAAGAAAATTCTGAGAATTCTGCCTGAGAGGTTTGCCTCAAAGGTGGCAGCCATAGAGGAGAGTAGAGATCTCAAGTCTATGTCTCTGCATGATCTCCAGTGCAATCTCATTGCATATGAGATGAGAATAAAGTCAATTAAGAGCTCCTCAACGTCAAAGGTATCAAAGGAGGCAGCTTTCAAAGTTATGAAACACTTGAAGATAAAAGAAGAGGAAGAATCATCCAGTGAGGATGATGATGATGATGAGGAAGAAAGTGAAGGTGAAGTGTTGGCATACTTCACAAGGAAGTTCAAAAAGGGGTCTAAGAAGGGAAAAAGACAATTGTCCTTGAGATATTATTGCTGTGGATAGACTGGACACTTTGCTTCTCAGTGCAAAGTGAAACTTGATGATAAAGATGAGGATGGTGATGATGAAGATGAAGATGGTGATGATAAGCCGAATTCAAAATGGAGAAGACCATCATTCAAATCAAAGAAGTCCATTAAGAAGACTGCCAACCCACAGAAGAAGAAGAGAGGCTCATTCAAGAGTTATGTGAGTCAGATAAAAGAAGCTGATGAGGAGGAAGATGAAGAATCATCAGATGAGCATGCCTTTATGGCATCAGCTCAAGGTGGTAGTTCAACCTCTGAAGAGGAAGAGGAGGTTGATGAAGAAGAACTAGATCTTGAAGCAGAGTTAGAAGCAGCTTCAAAGGAGATAATCAAAAGGGGTAGAACCATAAAAAGGTTGGAGGCCCATATAAAACAAGTTGAAGCAAAGTCTAAGGAAGCTAAAAGTCAAAAGGATGAAATAAGGGCTGAACATATTGACTTGAAGAGAAGATTTGAAAAACAGATCAAAATATGTGAAGACCTTACAATGGAGCTTGGCTCAAGGACTTCAAAATTTGAAGGAATGGAGAAAGAGTTGTTGAGACTTCAGCAACAACTCAAAAGGAGTGAAGAGAACGTGCAGAAGCTTGAAATGATAGGAGAAACAAGTTTTGCAAGAGAAAAGAAGAATGAAGAGAAAGTGCAGCAATCTGAGGCTGTATTGCCTAAAGATAATAAGAATGTGCCACAGAAGTTGAAAGAGAAGGTTGTGACTCAGGAGAAGATAGCTGAGAATAAAGAGGATTTGAAGAAGCAACCTAGGGTGGCAAACAAAAATGAAGAAAAGAAAGTCAGCCAGCAAAGAGCTACAGCTGAACAGAAGAAGGAGAAGAAGGTGGCTGAAATGAAAGCCACACAAGCAAAGAAGCCAGCCACCTTGCCTACACAGCAAGTAATGAACAAAAGAAAACAAGTTGTGATTAAACCCAAGAAGAGGCAGTTTCAAGGTCACTATCTTTATTGTGGAGTTTGGGGTCATAAGGCAAGTAACTGCTAGTGGAGAAGGCCAATATATGTCTCCAACTTGAGAAGATACGATGCTGCATACAGGGGGAGACAATACAAAATTCAGAGGAGAACACCTATCGTGAGTTCTTGCACATACTGTAAAAAGCAAAGACACACTAATAAGGAGTGTTGGTGGAAGCCCAAACCAGCGGTTTCAAAGAATAAGTTTGCTGTATTGGCAGACTTAGAACAGTGTGAAAGGTGCGGGCAGGATGACCATAATGCCAAGAGATGTATGACACTTCTCCCTGAGCAAGAGAAGGCACTCAATGGCACTGTGAAAACAAGCGGTGTAGTCAAAGCTGAGAAAAAGGAGAAAGCTATTTTCTAGCCAGTTCAAAAGAAGGAATATAAAGCTAAAAGGGAGGTGGCTAATATAGCTGAAATTGCACTCAAAGTTGACTACAAGGATAAGTAGTGGATCCTTGACAGTGGATGCACTTCACATATGATGAGAGACAAGAGTAAATTGTCAAAGCTAAACAAGTCAATAGAAGGCAGAGTCAAGTTTGGCAATGATGATTCACTCAACATCAATGGTCAGAGGCCAATAAACATTGGAAGAGGAAAGCTGAAAGCTGTTATGCACGTTAAAGGACTCAGATAGAAGCTAGCATCTGTTAGCAAACTATGCAATGAAGACCATAAGGTAATATTCACAAAAACAGGTTGTCAGGTAAAGAGTAAAAAAGGCAATATTGTTGCAGCCGGGAAGAGAACAGCTGGAAATTTGTATGTGATTGATGAAGAAAGAGATCCTCTTGCAACTAAAACTGTGCAAGAAAGAAAGCCAAAGAAAACATGGACCAGTGCTCATCAAGAAAATCAGATCAAAGGTGACCCATCAACAAGAGTTACAACAAGAAGAAGAATTGTGGGAGCTACTGCTTTACTCTCACAAGTTGAACCTAAATCTATTGAAGAGGCTACATAAGATCTAACTAAATCTCTGTCCACAAAACTATTTGAAAAGTACAGAATGAGTCTGTTTATGCAAATGCCTCCTTAAGCCTGAAAATCAAGTGAATCCTTCATCTCTACTTTGCGAGTTTTTCAGATTTGTAATTGGTTGGCAAAGGGAGAGAGAAGCAACAGTGCAGGGGGAGCTGTTAAGGAAGGGGGAGTGCATATTTAGAGGGAGTTGTAATCCATCTGCTTCTGGATTATTACTCTAAGAAGATTATGAAGGACTGCTGCATAATGGCTTTTGTTATGAGTGTTGCCAACAATTACAAAAGGGGAGATTGTTGTTCCCACAGCCTTGTATGGGTTGTAATTGTTGTCAACTAGGGTTAAGTGTGCAAGAAAGTAAAGCCACATGGAAGGGCAAAAAAGTAAATCCACCGTGTAAGGGCAAGAACGTAAATCTGCCATGTAAGCCCTATTAGGGTTTCATGGAAGAGAGTATATAAAGGCCTTGGAAGACAAAACTGGTCAAGGCCAACACAATTGAATAAATGGCAACCCTACAACAACCAGCCAAAAAGAAGAGAAAAGCAAACCAAAAACGCCTCCTGCAAGCAAACCAGAAATGTACAACCAGCAAGAGGAGAAATAAGAAACAGACCACCCGGAAGAGAAGACAGCAGACCTGGTATCTGTGAGACCACCCGGAAGAGAAGACAGCAGACCTGGTATCCGTGAGACCACCCAGAAGAGAAGACAGCAAACCTGGTATCTGTGAGACCACCCGGAAGAGAAGACAGCAAACCTGGTATCCATAAGACCACCTGGAAGAGAAGACAGTAGACCAGAAGCATAAGGTAGGCCAAAAGACGTGAACCAGAAAAACCAGTAGCGTGAGGCAGGCCAAGAGACGTGAAACGGCAGACCAGAAGCGTGGGTGTACGTCAGGAGATGGCGTGAGACCAGAAGGTGCAACGGCGTGACAGACCAGAAGTGTGAGGACAGGCCGTGAAATAGGAGACAGGTGAGACCGTGAGACGGTGAAAGCAGGAGTTGTGTGAGACAACCTAGAGAAGGAATTCGGCGAAGCATCGGAAAGAACTCAACGTATTTCCAGATTTCTTCAAGAGAGGTTAGAGAGCATTGTGGTGAACTTCTAAGCGGTAGTGGAGCAGCCTTTCAATTCAACAGAGGCAAGACAAGCTAAAAGAAGGGTAGACACAGTAAGTGACACTCTTTGTATTGTACTTGCTTAGTAATTGCAATAGTGGAAGGAGTAAAAGATTAAGACATCCATTGTAACTGGAATTCTTAAGTATAGTGGATAGTCTTGGTAAGGGAGAGTCCTTACCACCGTGGATGTACGTCACATTGACGGAACCACATAAATCTCGTGTGTCCTTAATTTGCTTTACGTTATGTGTTTTGAATTGAGTTGTGAATCCAGCTAAAGTATCAGCCAACCCATAACCTAACGAAGACCTAAACAAGAACATCTGAATTGTCTATTAGGCAAGGCGTCTGAAAGGTGACTTTAGGGACTATTGTGATTAGTAGGTAGCAATAGATCTACCTTAGTCGAATCTGAGAAAGAGCTCGCTTTTAAGAAGAGCTTGAAGTTGTTCACTTACCTGCAAATTGCGAATTGTGGTGATACTGATTCACCCCCCTCTTAGTATCACAAACTAGTAGATCCTAGGGTGAAGTTGGGAACTTCAAACATATTTAAATATTATGCTTTTGACTCCATTTAAGATAAAAGGGCATTAAAAATGTATTAAAAAAATCAAAATATTACATTTTTGCAATTATCAGAATTTGATAGTCTTATAGGGATAAATGTGATGTTAATAATAAGTTAAATTTAAATTTTGTAAATTACTTAATTATCTTCTTTGTCACACTGTAATTTCTAATGATTTCTATAACTTCAGTCCGCAAACATATTAGTTAAGAAAAAACAAACGCAATGGACTATAATAAGAAGTTTTCCCACTCCCCTCTAGAGATATATGCTTGACCTAACATTAAAACTTATGATTCGAATTTGTAATATTCTTCCGCTAAATTATTTTTTATTCAATTGAGTCCATTACTTGTATTTTTGTTGAATTAACATATTCAAATATTATACTTTTGACTCCATTTAAGATGAAAGGGCATTAAAAATGTATTAACAAAATCAAAACTTTCCATTTTTGCAATTATCAGAATTTGACAGTCTTATAGGAATAAATGTGATGTTAATAATAAGTTAAATTTAAATATTGTAAATTACTTAATTATCTCCTTTGTCACAATGCAATTTCTAATGATTTTTATAATTTTTGTCCGCAAACATATTACTTAAGAAAAAACAAACACAATGGACTCTAATAAGAAGTTTTCCCACTCCCTTCTAGAGATACATGCTTGACCCAACATTGAAACTTAGAATTTGAATTTGTAATATTCTTCCACTAAAGTGTTTTTTATTCAATTAAGTCCATTACTTGTCTTTTTGTTGAATTAACATATTCAAATATTATGCTTTTGACTCCATTTAAGATGAAAGGGCATTAACAATATATTAAAAAAATCAAAACATTGGATGCTTTCAATTTTTAGAATTTTATAGTCTTATAGGGATAAATGCGTTGTTAATAATTAGTTGAATTTAGATTTTGTAAAATTCTTAATTGTCTCCATTGCCACAATGCATTTTGTAATGATTTTTATAATTTTAGTCTACATCCATCTTACTTAAGAAAAAGCAGATAAAATGGACCCTAATAAGATGTTTTCCCACTACCCTTTAGAAATACATGCTTGACCCAACATTGAAACTTAGGATTCAAATTTGTAATATTCTTCCACTAAAGTGTTTTTTATTCAATTGAGTCCATTACTTGTCTTTTTGTTGAATTAACATATTCAAATATTATGCTTTTGACTCCATTTAAGATGAAAGGGCATTAACAATATATTAAAAAAATCAAAACATTGGATTTTTTCAATTTTTAGAATTTTATTGTCTTATAGGGATAAATGCGTTGTTAATAATCAGTTGAATTTAGATTTTGTAAATTTCTTAATTATTTCCAATGCCACAATGCAATTTTTAATGATTTTTATAATTTTAGTCTACATACATCTTACTTAAAAAAAGGCAAATACAATGGACCTTAATAAGAAATTCTCCCACTCCCTTATATAGTTATATGTAGACCCAACATTGAAGTTTAGGATTCCATTTTGTAATATTCATCCACTAATGTTTTTTTTATTCAATTAAATCCATTTCTTGTATTTTTGTTGAATTAAGAAATTTGCATATTATGCTTTTCACTCCATTTAAAATGAAAGGGTATTAACAATATATTAAAAAAATCAAAAGATTGTATTTTTTTAATTTCCAGAATTTTAAAATCTTATTGGGATAAATGATATGTTAATAATCAGTTAAATTCAAATTTTGTAAATTTCGTAATTATCTCCTTTGTCACAATGCAATTTTTAAAGATTTCTATAATTTTTGTCCGCAAACATAGTACTTAAGAAAAAATAAACGCAATGCACTCTAATAAGAAGTTTTTCCACTCCCCTTTAGAGATATATGCTTTCCCCAACATTGAAACTTAGGATTCCAATTTGTAATATTCATCCACTAAAGTGTTTTATATGCAATTGAGTGCATTACTTGTATTTTTGTTGAATTAACATATTCAAATATTATACTTTTCACTCTATTTAAGATGAAAGGGCATTAACAATTTATTTTAAAAATCAAAGCATTGCATTTTTTTAATTTTTAGAATTTTATAGTCTTATGAGGATAAAAACCTTGTTAATAATCAGTTGAATTTAGATTTTGTAAATTTCTTAATTATCTCCATTGCCACAAAGCTATTTGTAATGATTTTTATAATTTTAGTCTACAAACATTTTACTGAAGAAAAAGCAAATACAATGGACCCTTATAAGAAGTTTCCTGACTCCCCTATATAGATATATTGAGGACCCAAAATTGAAGTTTAGGATTCCAATTTGTAATATTCATCCACTAAAATTTTTTATATTCAATTGAGTGTATTACTTGTATTTTTATTGAATTAACATATTCAAATATTATGTTCTTCACTTGATTTAAAATGAAAGGGCATTAACAATATATTAAAAAATCAAAAAATTGCATTTTTTCAATTTTCAGAATTTTATAATTTTATAAGGATAAATGTGATGTTAATAATCGGTGAAATTTAAATTTTGTAAATTTCATAATTATCTCCTTTGCCACAATGCAATTTGTAATGATTTATATAATTTTAGTCTATATACATCTTACATAAGAAAGAGCAAATACAATGAACCCTAATAAAAAGTTTTCCCACTCCCCTCTAGAGATATATGCTTGACCCAACATTGAAGCTTAGGATTCCAATTTGTAATATGCTTGACCCAACATTGAAGCTTAGGATTCCAATTTGTAATATTCATCCACTAAAATGTTTTTTATTCAATTGAGTCAATTACTTGTATTTTTGTTGAATTAACAAATTCAAATATTATGCTTTCGAATCCATTTAAGATGAAAGGGCATTAACAATATATTAAAAAAATTAACACATTGCGTTTTTTCAATTTTCAGAATTTTATAATCTTATAGGAATAAATGCATTGTTAATAATAAGTTGAACTTAGATTTTGTAAATTTCTTAATTATCTTCATTACCACAATGCAATTTGTAATGATTTCTATAATTTTAGTCTACATACATCTTAATTGAGAAAAGGCAAACAAAATGGACTCTAATAAGAAGTTTTCCCACTCCCCTCGAGAGATATATGCTTGCCCCAACATTGATGCTTAGGATTCCAATTTGTAATATTCATCCACTAAAGTGTTTTTTATTCAATTGAGTCCAGTACTTGTATTTTTGTTGAATTTACATATTCAAATATTATGCTTTCCACTCCATTTAAAATGAAAGGGCATTAACAATATATTAAAAAATGAAAACATTGCATTTTCTCAATTTTCAGAATTTTATAGCCTTATAGAGATAAATGCGTTGTTAAAAATAATCTGAATTTAAATTTTGTAAATTTCTTAATTATCTCTTTTGCCACAATGCAATTTGTAATAATTTCTATAATTTTAGTCTACATACATCTTACTTAAGAAAAAGCAAATACAATGCACCCTAATAAGAAGTTGTCGCACTCCCTTATATAGATATTTGCATGACCCAACTTTGAAGTTTAGGATTCCATTTTGTAATATTCATCCACTAAAGTTTTTTTTTATTGAATTAAATCCATTTCTTGTATTTTTGTTGAATTAAGAAATTCAAATATTATACTTTTCACTCCATTTAAAATGAAAGGGCATTAACAATATATTAAAAAAATTAAAAGATTGCATTTTTTCAATTTTCAGAATTCTATAGTCTTATAGGAATAGATGATATGTTAATAATTAGTTAAATTTAAATTTTGTAAATTTCATAATTATCTCTTTTGTCACAATGCAATTTCTAAAGAATTCTATAATTTTTGTCTGCAAACATATTACTTAAGAAAAAACAAATGCAATGAACTCTAATAAGAACTTTTCCCACTCTCCTCTAAAGATATATGCTTGCCCCAACATTGATACTTAGGATTCCAATTTGTAATATTCATCTACCAAAGTGTTTATATTCAATTGAGTTCATTTCTTGTATTTTTGTTGAATTAACATATTTAAATATTATGCTTTTCACACCATTTAAGATGAATGGACATTAATAATATATTAAAAAAATCAAAACATTACATTTTTTCAATTTTTAGAATTTTATAGTCTTATAGGAATAAATGCGTTGTTAATAATCAGGTGAATTTAGATTTTGTAAATTTCTTAATTATCTCCAATGCCACAATGCAATTTGTAATGATTTCTATAATTTTAATCTACATACATCTTACATAAGAAGGAGCAAATACAATGGACTCTAATAAGAAGTTTTCCCACTCCCCTCTAGAGATATATGCTTGACGCAACATTAAAGCTTAGGATTCCAATTTGTAATATTCACCCACTAAGGTGTTTTTTATTCAATTGAGTCCATTACTTGTATTTTTATTGAATTAACAAATTCAAATATTATGCTTTCGACTCCATTTAAGATAAAAGGGCATTAACAATATATTAAAAAAATTAACACATTACGTTTTTTCAATTTTTAGAATTTTATAATCATATAGGGATAAATGTATTGTTAATAATTAGTTGAACTTATATATTGTAAATTTCTTAATTATCTCCATTGTCACAATGCAATTTTTAATGATTTCTATAATTTTAGTCTACATACATCTTACTTAAGAAAAAGCAAATACAATGGACCCTAATAAGAAATTTTCCCACTCCCCTCTAGAGATATATGCTTGACCCAACATTGAAGCTTAGTATTCCAATTTTTAATATTCATCTACTAAAGTTTTTTTTATTCAATTGAGTCCATTACTTATATTTTTGTTGAATTTAACATAATCAAATATTATACTTTTGACACCACTTAAGATGAAAGGGCATTAACAATATATTAAAAAAAATCAGTGTATTGCATTTTTTAAATTTTTACAATTTTACAGTCTTATGAGGATAAATATGTTGTTAATAATCAGTTGAATTTAGATATTGTAAATTTCTTAATTATCTCCTTTGCCACAATTCAATTTGTAATGACTTCTATAATTTCAGTTTACATACATCTTACTTAAGAAAAAGCAAATACAATGGACCCTAATAAGAAAATTTCCCACCCCCTTACATAGATATATGCATCGCCCAACATTGAAGTTTAGGATTCCAATTTGTAATATTCAACCACTAAAGTTATTTTTATTCAATTGAGTCCATTACTTGTATTTTTCTTGAAATAACATATTCAAATATTGTGCTTTTGATTCCATTTAAGATGAAGGGGCATTAACAATATATTAAAAAAATCAAAGCGTTGTATTTTTTAAATTTTTACAATTTTACAGTCTTATGAGGATAAATATGTTATTAATAGTCAGTTGAATTTAGATTTTGTAAATTTCTTAATTATCTCCATTGCCACAATGTAATTTGTAATGATTTCTATAATTTCAGTCTACATACATCTTACATAAGAAAAAGCAAATACAATGGACCTTAGTAAGTAGTATTCCCACATCCCTACATAGATATATGCATCGCCTAACATTGAAGTTTAGGATTCCAATTTGTAATATTCATCCACTAAAGTGTTTTATATGCAATTGAGTCTGTTACTTGTATTTTTGTTGAATTAACATATTTAAATATTATGCTTTTCACTCCATTTAAGATGAAAGGGCATTAACAATATATTACAAAAATCAAAAAATTGCATTTTTTCAATTTTCAGAATTTTATAATCTTATAGGGATAAATGTGATGGTAATATTCAGTTAAATCTAAATTTTTAAAATTCCATAATTATGTCCTTTGCCACAATGCAATTTGTAATGATTTTTATAATTTTAGCCTACATACATCTTACATAAGAAAAAGCAAATACAATGGACCCTAATAAGAAGTTTTCTCACGTCCTTCTAAAGAGATATGCTTGACCCAACATTAAAGTTTAAGATTTCAATTTGTAATATTCATCCACTAAAGTGTTTTTTATTCAATTGAGCCCATTACTTGTATTTTTGTTACTTGTATTTGTGTTGAATTAACATATTCAAATGTTATACTTTTGACTCCATTTAAGATGAAAGGGCATTAACAATATATTAAAAAAATATGAGTATTGCATTTTTTTAATTTTTACAATTTTACAGTCTTATGAGGATAAATACGTTGTTAATAATCAGTTGGATTTAAATTTTGTAAATTTCTTCATTATCTCCATTGCCACAATGCAATTTGTAATGATTTCTTTAATTTTAGTCCACATACATCTTGGTTAAGAAAAGGCAAATACAATGGATTCTAGTAAGCAGTTTACCCACTCCCTTACATAGATATATGCATGACCTGACATTCAAGTTTAGGATTCCAATTTGAAATATTCATCCACTAAAGTTTTTTTTATTCAATTAAATCCATTACTTGTATTTTTGTTGAATTAACATATTCACATATTATCCTTTTCACTCCATTGAAAATGAAAAGGCGTCAACAATATATTACAAAAATCAAAAGATTGCATTTTTTCAATTTTTAGAATTTTATAGTTTTATTGGGATAAATGTGATGGTAATATTCAGTTAAATTTAAATTTTTAAAATTTCATAATTACCTCCTTTGCCACAATACAATTTGTAAAGATTTGTATAATTTTAGTCTGCAAACATATTACTTAAGAAAAAACAAACGCAATGGACTTTAATAAGAAGTTTTCCCACTGTTCTCTAGAGATATATGCCTGCCCCAACGTTGAAGTTTAGGATTCCAATTTGTAATATTCATCCACTAAACTGTTTTTTATTCAATTGAGTCCATTACTTGTATTTTTCTTGAATTAACATATTCAAATATTATACTTTTCACTCAATTTGAAATGAAAAGGCATTAACAATATGTTAAAAAAAATCAAAAGATTGCATTTTTACAATTTTTAGAATTTTATAGCCTTATAGGGATAAATGTGATGTTAATAATCAATTAAATTTAAATATTGTAAATTTCATAATTATCTCCATTGCCACAATTCAATTTGTAATGATTTCTATAATTTTAGTCTACATACATCTTACTTAAGAAAAAGGAAATACAATGGATCCTAATAAGTTTTCCTACTTCCCTCTAGAGATATATGTTTAACCCAACATTAAAGCCTAGGATTCCAATTTGTAATATTCATCCACTAAAGTGTTTTTTATTCAATTGAGTCCATTACTTGTATTTTGTTGAATGAACATATTCAAATATTATGCTTTTGACTCTATTTAAGATGAAAGGGTATTAACAATATATTAAAAAAATCATAGCATTGCATTTTTTAAATTTTTACAATTTGACAATCTTATGAGGATAAATACGTTGTTAATAATCAGTTGAATTTAAATTTTGTAAATTTCTTAATTATCTCCATTGCCACAATGCAATTTGTAATGATTTCTTTAATTTTAGTCTACATACATCTCGGTTAAGAAAAAGTAAATACAATGGACCCTAGTAAGAAGTTTACCCACTCCCCTATATAGATAGATGCATGACCTAACATTGAAGTTTAGGATTCCAATTTGAAATATTCATCTACTAAAGTTTTGTTTTATTCAATTAAATCCATTACTTGTATTTTCGTTGAATTAACATATTCACATATTATGCTTTTCACTCCATTTAAAATGAAAAGGCATTAACAATATATTACAAAAATCAAAAGATCACATTTTTTCAATTTTCAGAATTTTATAGTCTTATAGGGATAAATGTGATGGTAATATTCAGTTAAATTTAAATTTTTAAAATTTCATAACTATCTCCTTTCCCACAATACAATTTCTAAAGATTTGTATAACTTTAGTCTGCAAACATAATACTTAAGAAAAAACAAACACAATTAACTCTAATAAGAAGTTTTCCCACTCTCCTCTAGAGATTTATGCTTGCACCAACATTGATGCTTAGGATTCCAATTTGTAATATTCATCCACTAAAGTGTTTTGTATTCAATTGAGTCCATTACTTGTATTTTCCTTGAATTAACATATCCAAATATTATACTTTTCACTCCATTTAAGATGAAAGGGCATTAACAATATATTTTAAAAATCAGAGCATTGCATTTTTTAAATTTTTAGAATTTTACAATCTTATGAGGATAAATACGTTGTTAATAATCTGTTGAATTTAGATTTTGTAAATTTCTTAATTATCTCCATTGCCATAAAACAATTTGTAATGATTTCTATAATTTTAGCCTACAAACATCTTACTTAAGAAAAAGCAAATACAATGGACCCTAATAAGAAGTTGTCCCACTCCCCTATATAGATATATGCCTGACCTAACATTGAAGTTTAGGATTCGAATTTGTAATATTCGTCTACTAAAGTGTGTTACATTCAATTGAGTCCATTACTTGTATTTTTGTTGAATTAACATATTCAAATATGATGCTTTTCACTCCATTTAAGATAAAAGGGCATTAACAATATATTAAAAAAAATCAAAACATTGCATTTTTTCAATTTTCAGTATTTTATATTCTTATAGGGATAAACGCGTTGTTAATAATCAGTTGAAATTAGATTTTGTAAATTTGTTAATTATCTCCTTTACCACAAAGCAATTTGTAATGATTTTTATAATTTTAGCCTATATACCTCTTACTGAAGAAAGAGCAAATACAATGGACCTTAAAAAGAAGTTTTTCCACTCCCTTCTAGAGATATATGCTTGGCCCAGCATTGAAACTTAGGATTCCAATTTGTAATATTCATCCACTAAACTGTTTTTTATTCAATTAAGTCCATTACTTGTATTTTTCTTGAATTAACATATTCAAAGATTACGCTTTTGACTCCATTTAAAATGAAAGGGCATTAACAATATATTAAAAAAATCAAAACATTACATTTTTTCAATTTTTAGAATTTTATTGTCTTATAGGAATAATTGTGATGGCAATATTCAGTTAAATTTAGATTTTCAAAATTTCATAATTATCTCCTTTGCCACAATGTAATTTGTAAAGATTTGTATAATTTTAGTCTGCAAACATATTACTTAAGAAAAAACAAACACAATGAACTGTAATAAGAAGTTTTCTCACTCCCCTCTAGAGATATATGCTTGCCCCAACATTGAGGCTTAGAACTCCAATATGTAATAATCATCCACTAAACTGTTTTTTATTCAATTGAGTCCATTACTTCTATTTTTCTTGAATTAACGTATTCAAATATTACACTTTTGACTCATTTAAAATGAAAGGGCATTAACAATATATTAAAAAAATCAAAACATTGCATTTTTTCAATTTTCAGGATTTTATAGTCTTATAAGGATAAATGTGTTGTTAATAATGAGTTAAATTTAAATTTTGTAAATTTCTTAATTATCTTCCTTACCATAAAGCACTTTGTAATGAGTTCTATAATTTTAGTCTGCGAACATCTTACTCAAGAAAAAGCAAATACAATGAACTCCAATAAGAAGTTTTGCCACTCTCCTATATAGATATATGCTTGCCCCAACATTGATGCTTAGGATTCCAATTTGCAATATTCATCCACTAAACTGTTTTTTATTCACTTAAGTCCATTACTTGTATTTTTCTTGAGTTAACATATTCAAATATTACGCTTTTCACTCCATTTAAAATGAAAAGGCATTAACAATATATTAAAAAAATCAAAAGATTGCATTTATTCAATTTTAACAATTTTATAGTGTTATAGGGATAAATGTGATGGTAATATTCAGTTAAATTTAAATTTTCAAAATTTCATAATTATCTCCTTTGTCACAATGTAATTTGTAATGATTTTTATAATTTTAGTCTACATACATCTTAATTAAGAAAAAACAAATATAATGGACTCTAATAAGAAGTTTTCCCACTTCCCTTTAGAATATATGCTTGACCAAACATTGAAGTTTAGGATTCCAATTCGTAATATTCTTCCACTAAAGTGTTTTTTATTCAATTGAGTCCATTACTTGTATTTTTGTTGAATTAACATATTCAAATATTATGCTTTTGACTCCATTTAAGATGAAAGGGCATTAACAATATATTAAAAAAATTATAGCATTGCATTTTTTAAATTTTTACAATTTTAGTCTTATGAGGTTAAATACATTGTTTATAATCAGTTGAATTTAAATTTTGTAAATTTCTTAATTATCTCCATTGTCACAATGCAATTTGTAATGATTTCTATAATTTTAGTTTACAAATATCTTACTCAAGAAAAAGCAAATACAATGGACCCTAATAAGAAGTTTTCCCACTCCCCTATACAGATATATGCAAGACCTAACACCGAAGTTTAGGATTCCAATTTGTAATATTCATCCACTAATGCATTTTATATTCAATTGAGTCCATTACTTGTATTTTTGTTGAATAAACCTTTTCAAATATTATCCTTTTTACTCCATTTCAGATGAAAGGGCATTAACAATATATTATAAAAATCAAAAGATTGCATTTTTTCAATTTTTAGAATTTTATAGTCTTATAGGGATAAATGTGATGGTAATATTCAGTTAAATTTAAATTTTCAAAATTTCATAATTATCTCCTTTGCCACAGTGCAATTTCTAAAGATTTGTATAATTTTTGTCTGCAAACGTATTACTTAAGAAAAAACAAACGCAATGGACACTAATAAGAAGTTTTCCCACACCTCTCTAGTGATATATGCTCGCACCAACATTGAAGTTTAGGATTCCAATTTGTAATATTCATCCACTAAACTGTTTTTTTTTTCAATTAAGTCGATTACTTGTATTTTTCTTGAATTAACATATTTAAATATTATACTTTTCACTCCATTTAAAATGAAAGGGTATTAACAATATATTAAAAAAAAAAATCAAAAGATCGCATTTTTTCAATTTTCAGAATTTTATAGTCTTATAGAGATAAAATGCGATGTTAATAATCAGTTAAATTTAAATTTTGTAAATTTCATAATTATCTCCATTACCACAGTGCAATTGGTAATGATTTCAATAATTTTAGTCTATATACATCTTACTTAAGAAAAACCAAATACAATAGACCCTAATAAGAAGTTTTCCCACTTGCCACTAGGGATATATGCTTGACCCAACATTGAAGTTTAGGATTCCAATTTGTAATGTTCATCCAATAAAGTGTTTTTTATTCAATTAAGTCCATTACTTGTATTTTTGTTGAATTAACATATTCAAATATTATGTGTTTGACTCCATTTAAGATGAAAGGGCATTAACAATATATTAAAAAAATCAGAGCATTGCATTTTTTAAATTTTTACAATTTTACAGTCTTATGAGGATAAATACATTGTTAATAATCAGTTGAATTTAGATTTTTTAAATTTCATAATTATCTCCATTGCCATAATGGAATTTGTAATAATTTCTATAATTTTAGTCTACATACATCTTACTTAAGAAAAAGCAAATACAATGGACTCTAGTAAGAAGTTTTCCCACTCCTCTATATAGATATATACATGACCCAACACCGAAGTTTAGGATTCCAATTTGTAATATTCATCAACTAATGTGTTTTATATTCAATTGAGTCCATTACTTGTATTTTTGTTTGAATTAACCTGTTCAAATGTTATACTTTTTACACCATTTAAGACGAAAGGGCATTAACAATATATTAAAAAAATAAAGACATTCCATTTTTTCAATTTTCAGAATTTTATTAGTCTTATAGGGATAAATGCGTTATTAATAATTAGTTGAATTTAAATTTTATAAATCTCTTAGTTATCTCCATTGCTACAATGTAATTTGTAATGATTTCTATAATTTTAGTCTATAAACATCTTACTTAAGAAAAAGCAAATACAATGGACCCTAATAAGAAAATTTCCCACTCCCTTATATAGATATATGCATGACCTGACATTAATGTTTAGGATCTCAAATTAAAATATTCATCCACTAAAGTTTTTTTCATTCAATTAAATCCATTACTTGTATTTTTGCCGAATTAACATATTCACATAATACGCTTTTCACTCCATTTAAAATGAAAAGGCATTAACATTATATTACAAAAATCAAAAGATTGCATTTTTTCAATTTTCAAAATTTTATAGTCTTATGGGGATAAATGTGATAGTAATATTCAGTTAAATTTAAATTTTCAAAATTTCATAATTATCCCTTTTGCCACAATAAAATTTCTAAAAATTTGTATAATTTTTGTCTACAAACATACTACATAAGAAAAAAAACAAATGCAATGGACTCTAATAAGGCGTTTTCCCACTCCCCTCTAGAGATACATGTTTGCCTTAACATTGAAGCTTAGGATTCCAATTTGTAATATTCATCCACTAAACTGTTTTTTTTTTTTCAATTAAGTCGATTACTTGTATTTTTCTTGAATTAACATATTCAAATATTATACTTTTCACTCCATTTAAAATGAAAGAGTATTAACAATATATTAAAAAAATAAAAACATTCCATTTTTACAATTTTCAGAATTTTATAGTCTTATATGGATATATGCGTTGTTAATAATCAATTGAATTTAAATTTTGTAAATTTCTTAATTATCTCCATTACCACAATGCAATTTGTAATGATTTCTATAATTTTAGTCTACAAACATCTTACTTAAGAAAGAGCAAATACAATGGACTCTAATAAGAAGTTTTCCCACTCATCTATATAGATATATGCATGACCCAACACTGATGTTTAGGATACCAATTTGTAATATTCATCCACTAAAGTGTTTTATATTCAATTGAGTCCATCACTTGTATTTTTGTTGAGTTAACCTATTCAAATATTATATTTTTTACACCATTTCAAACGAAAAGGCATTAACAATATATTAAATAAAGACATTGCATTTTTTCAATTTTTAGAATTTTATTGTCTTATAGGGATAAATGCATTGTTAATAATCAGTTGAATTCAAATTTTGTAAATCTCTTAGTTATCTCCATTGCCACAATGTAATTTGTAATGATTTCTATAATTTTAGTCTACAAACATCTTACTTAAGAAAAAACAAATACAATAGACCCTAATAAGAAATTTTCCCACTCCCTTATATAGATATATGCATGACCTGACATTGATGTTTAGGATTCCAATTTGAAATATTCATCCACTAAAGTTTTTTTCATTCAATTAAATCTATTACTTGTATTTTTGCTGAATTAACATATTCACATAATATACTTTTCACTCCATTTAAAATGAAAAGGCATTAACATTATATTACAAAAATCAAAAGATTGCATTTTTTCAATTTTCAGAATTTCATAATCTTATAGGGATAAATGTGATAGTAATATTCAGTTAAATTTAAATTTTCAAAATTTCATAATTATCCCTTTTGCCACAATGTAATTTCTAAAAATTTGTATAATTTTTGTCTACAAACATACTACAAAAGAAAAAAAAAATGCAATGGACTCAAATAAGGCATTTTCCCACTCCCCTCTAGAGATACATGCTTGCCTTAACATTGAAGCTTAGGATTCCAATTTGTAATATTCATCCACTAAACTATTTTTTTTTTCAATTAAGTCGATTACTTGTATTTTTCTTGAATTAACATATTCAAATATTATGTTTTTCACTCCATTTAAAATGAAAGAGTATTAACAATATATTAAAAAAATAAAAACATTGCATTTTTACAATTTTCAGAAGTTTATAGTCTTATAGGGATATATGCATTGTTAATAATCAGTTGAATTTAAATTTTGTAAATTTCTTAATTATCTCCATTGCCACAATGCAATTTGTAATGATTTCTATAATTTTAGTCTACAAACATCTTACTTAAGAAAGAGCAAATACAATGGACTATAATAAGAAGTTTTCCCACTCATCTATATAGATATATGCATGACCCAACATTGATGTTTAGGATACCAATTTGTAATATTCATCCACTAAAGTTTTTTTTCATTCAATTAAATCCATTACTTGTATTTTTGGTGAATTAACATATTCACATAATATGCTTTTCACTCCATTTAAAATGAAAAGGCATTAACATTATATTACAAAAATCAAAAGATTGCATTTTTTCAATTTTTAGAATTTTATAATCTTATGGGGATAAATGTGATAGTAATATTTAGTTAGATTTAAATTTTCAAAATTTCATAATTATCCCCTTTGCCACAATGCAATTTCTAAAAATTTGTATAATTTTTGTCTGCAAACATTCTACATAAGGAAAGACAAATGCAATGGACTTTAATAAGGCGTTTTCCCACTCCCCTCTAGAGATATATGCTTGTCCCAACATTGAAGCTTAGGATTCAAATTTGTAATATTCATCCACTAAACTGTTTTTTATTCAATTGAGTCCATTACTTGTATTTTTGTTGAATTAACATATTCAAATATTATGCTTTTGACTCCATTTAAGATGAAAGGGCATTAACAATATAGTAAAAATATCAGAGCATTACATTTTTTAAATTTTTACAATTTTATAGTCTTATGAGGATAAATACATTGTTAATAATCAGTTGAATTTAGATTTTGTAAATTTCTTAATTATCTCCATTGCCATAATGCAATTTGTAATGATTTCTATCATTTTAGTCTACATATATCTTTCTTACGAAAAAACAAATACAATAGACCCTAGTAAGAAGTTTTCCCACTTCCCTATATGGATATATGCATGGCCTAACATTGAAGTTTAGGATTCCAATTTGTTATATTCATCCATTAAACTATTTTTTATTCAATTGAGTCAATTACTTGTATTTTTCTTGAATTAACATATTCAAATATTATATTTTTCACTCCATTTAAGATGAAAGGGCAATAACAATATATTGAAAAAATAAAAAACATTGCATTGTTTCAATTTTCAAAATTTTATAATCTTATAGGGATAAATGCATTGTTATTAATCAGTTGAATTTAGATTTTGTAAATTTCTTAATCATCTCCATTGCGACAAAGCAATTTGTAATGATTTCTATAATTTTAGTCTACAAACATCTTACTTAAGAAAAAGCAAATACAGTGGACCCTAATAAGAGGTTTTCCTACTCCTATATACAGATATATGCTTCACCTAACACCGATATTTAGGATTCCAATTTGTAATATTCATCCACTAATGTGTTTTATATTCAATTAAGTCCATTACTTGTATCTTTGTCGAATTAACATATTAAAATATTATGCTTTTCACTCCACTTAGGATGAAAGGGCATTAACAATATGTTAAAAAAAATCAAAACATTGCTTTTTTCAATTTTCAGAATTTTATAGTCTTATAGGGAAAAATGCGTTGTTTATAATCAGTTCAATTTAAATTTTGTAAATTTGTTAACTATCTCCATTGCCACAATGCAATTTGTAATGATTTTTGTAATTTTAGTCTACAAACATCGTTCATAAGAAAAAGCCAAAACAATGGACCCTAATAAGAAGTTTTCCCACTCCCTTATATAGATATATCTATGACCCAACACTGATGCTTAGGACACCAATTTGTAATATTCATCGACTAAAGTGTTTTATATTCAATTGAGCCCATTACTTGTACTTTTGTTGAATTAACATATTTAAATATTATGCTTTTCACTCCATTTTAGATGAAAAGGTATTAACAATATATTAAGAAAATCAAAATATTGCATTTTCTTAATTTTCAAAATTTTATAGTCTTACAGGGATAAATACGTTGTTAATAATATGTTAAATTTAGAGTTTGTAGATTTGTTAATTATCTTTATTGCCACAAAGCAATTTGTAATGATTTCTACAATTTTAGTCTACATACATTTTACTTAAGAAAAAGCGAATACCATGGACCCTAATCAGAAGTTTTCCCACTCCCATCTAGAGATATATGCTTGACCCAATATTAAAGCTTAGGATTCCAATTTGTAATTTTCATCCATTAAAGTGTTTTTTATTCATTTAAGTCTATTACTTGTATTTTTGTTGAATTAACATATTCAAATATTATGCTTTTGACTCTATTTAAGGCGAAAGGGCATTAACAATATATTAAAAAAATCAGAGCATTGCACTTTTTAAATTTTTACAATTTTATAGTGTTATGAGGATAAATACGTTGTTAATAATCGGTTGAATTTAGATTTTTCAAATTTCTTAATTATCTCCATTGCCACAATGCAATTTGTAATGATTCCTATAATTTTAGTCTATATACATTTTTCTTAAGAAAAAGCAAGTATAATGGACTCTGGTAAGAAGTTTTCCCACTCCTCTATATAGATATATGCATGACCTAACATTGAAGTTTAGGATTCCAATTTGAAATATTCATCCACTAAATTTTTTTTATTCAATTAAATTCATTACTTGTATTTTTGTTGAATTAACATATTCACATACTATACTTTTCACTCCATTTAAAAAGAAAATGCATTAACAATATAGTACAAAAACCAAAAGATTGCATTTTTTCAATTTTCAGAATTTTATAGTCTTATAGGAATAAATGTGATGGTAATATTCAATTAAATTTAAATTTTCAAAATTTTATAATTATCTCCTTTGCCACAATGCAATTTCTAAAGATTTGTATAATTTTTGTCGACAAACATATTACATAAGAAAAAACAAATGTAATGGACTCTAATAAGACGTTTTCCCACTCGCCTCTAGAGATATATGCTTGCCCCAACATTGAAGCTTAGGATTCCAATTTATAATATTCATCTATTAAACTGTTTTTTATTCAATTGAGTCCATTACTTGCATTTTTGTTAAATTAACAAATTCAAATATTAGGCTTTTGACTCCATTTAAGATGGAAGGGCATTAACAATATATTAAAAAAATCAGAGCATTGCATTTTTTAAATGTTACAATTTTACAGTCTTATGAGGATAAATAGATTGTTAATAATCAGTTGAATTTACATTTTGTAAATTTCTTAATTATCTCTTTTGCCACAATGCAATTTGTAATGATTTTTATAATTTTAATCTGCATACATCTTTCTTTAGAAAAAGCAAACTCGATGGACCCTAGTAAGAAGTTTTCCCACTCCCCTATATAGATATATGCATGACCCAACATTGAAGTTTAGGATTTCAATTTGAAATATTCATCCACTAAAGTCTTTTTTATTCAATTAAATCCATTATTTGTATTTTTGTTGAATTAACTTATTCAAATATTATGCTTTTCACTCCATTTAAAATGAAAAGGCATTAAAAATATATTACAAAAATCAAAAGATTGCATTTTTTCAATATTAAGAATTTTATAGTCTTATAGGAATAAATGTGATGGTAATATTCAGTTAAATTAAAATTTTTAGAATTTCATAATTATCTCCTTTGCCACAATGCAATTTCTAAAGATTTGTATAATTTTTGTCTGCAAACATATTACATATGAAAAAACAAATGCAATGGACTCTAATAAGACATTTTCCCACTCCCCTCTAGAGATATATGCTTGCCCCAACATTAATGTTTAGGATTCCAATTTGTAATATTCACCCATTAAACTGTTTTTTATTCAGTTTAGTTCATTACTTGTATTTTTCTTGAATTAACATATTCAAATATTATACTTTTGATTCTATTTAAGATGAAACGGCATTAACAATATATTAAAAAAATTAAAACATTGCATTTTTTCAATTTTCAGAATTTTATAGTCTTATAAGGATAAATGCATTGTTAATAATCAGTAGGATTTAGATTTTGTAAATTTCTTAATTATCTCTATTGCCACAATACAATTTGTAATGATTTCTATATTTGAGTCTATAAATGTCTTAGTTAAGAAAAAGCAAATACAATGGACCCTAATAAGAAGTTTTCCCACTCCCCTAAATCGATAAATGCAAGACCCAACTCCAAGTTTAGGATTCCAATTTGTAATATTCATTCACTAAAGTGTTTTATATTCAATTGAGTCCATTACTTGTATGCTTGTTGAATTAGCCTATTCAAATATTATGCTTTTTACTCTATTTAAGATGAAAGGACATTAACAATATATTAAAAAGAACAAAACATTACATTTTTTCAATTTTCAGAATTTTATCATCTTATAAGAATAAATGTCTTGTTAATAATCAGTTGAATTTAAATTTTGTAAATTTCTTAATTATCTCCATTACCATAATGCAATTTGTAATGATATCTATAATTTGAGCCTACAAATATCTTAGTTAAGAAAAAGCAAATACAATGGACCCTAATAAGAAGTTTTCCCACTCCCCTAAATAGGTAAATGCATGACCCAACACCGAAGTTTAAGATTCCAATTTGTAATATTTATCCACTAAAGTGTTTTCTATTTAATTAAGTCCATTACTTATATTCTTGTTGAATTAACCTATTAAAATATTATACTTTTTACTCTATTTAAGATGAAAGGGCATTAACAATATATGAAAAAAAAAACAAAATATTGCATTTTTTCAATTTTCAGAATTTTATAGTCTTATAAGGATAAGTACGTTCTTAATAATTAGTTGAATTTAGATTTTATAAATTTCTTAATTATTTCCATTGCCACAATGCAATTTGTAATATTCATCCACTAAAGTGTTTTATATTCAATTGAGTCCATTACTTGTATATTTTTTGAATTAACATATTCAAATATCATGCTTTTTACTCCATTTAAGATGAAAGGACATTAACAATATATTAAAAAAATCAAAGCATTGCATTTTTTAAATTTTTACAATTTTACAGTCTTATGAGAATAAAGAAGCTGTTAATAATCAGTTAAATTTAGATTTTAAAATTTTATTAATTATCTCCATTGTCACAATACAATTTGTAATGATTTCTATAATTTTAGTCTACAGACATCTTTCTTAAGAAAAAGAAAATATGATGGACCCTAGTAAGAAGTTTTCCCACTCCCCTATATAGATATATGCGTGACCCAACACTGATGTTTAGGATTCCAATTTGTAATATTCATCCACTAAAGTGTTTTATATTCAATTAAGTTCATTACTTGTATATTTTTTGAATTAACATATTCAAATATTATGCTTTTTACTCAATTTAAGACGAAAGGACATTAACAATATATTAAAAAAAATCAAAACATTGTATTTTTTTCAATTTTTAGAATTTTATCGTCTCATAAGGATAAATGTGTTGTTAATAATCAGTTAAATTTAGATTTTGTAAATTTCTTAATTATCTCGATTGCCACAATGCAATTTGTAATTATTTCTATAATTTTAGTCTACATACATCTCACTTAAGAAAAGGCAAATATTATGGACTCTAATATGAAGTTTTCCCACTCCCCTATATAGATATATGCATGACCCAACACTGATGTTTAGGATACCAATTTGTAATATTCATCCACTAAAGTGTTTTATCTTCAATTGAGTCCATCACTTGTTTTTTTGTTAAATTGACATATTCAAATATTATACTTTTGACTCTATCTAAGATGAAAGGGCGTTAACAATATATTAAAAAAATTAGAGCTTTGCATTTTTTACATTTATTGAATTTTCTAGTTATATAAGGATAAATACGTTGTTAATAATTAGTTGAATTTAAATTTTGTAAATTTCTTAATTATCTCTATTGCCACAAAGCAATTTGTAATGATTTCTATAATTTTAGTCTACAAACATCTTACATAAGAAAAAGCAAATACAACGGACCCTAATAAGAAGTTTTCCCACTCCCCTCTAGAGATATATGTTTGACCCAACATTGAAGCTTCGGATTCCAATTTGTAATATTCATCCACCAAAGTGTTTTTTATTCAATTGAGTCCGTTACTTGTTTTTTTGTTGAATTAACATATTGAAATATTATACTTTTGACTCCATTTAAGATGAAAGGGCATTAACAATATATTAAAAAAATGAGAGCATTGCGTTTTTTACATTTATGGAATTTTCTAGTCTTATGAGCATAAATACGTTGTTAATAATTAGTTGAATTTAGATTTTGTAAATTTCTTAATTGTCTCCATTGCCACAATGCAATTTGTAATGATTTATATAATGTTAGTCTACATACATCTTACTTAAGAAAAATAAAATACAATGGACCCTAATAAGAACTTTTCCCACTCCCTTCTAGACATATATGCTTGACCCAACATCGAAGCTTAGGTTTCCAATTTGTAATATTCATCAACTAAAGTGTTTTTTATTCAATTGAGTTCATTACTTGTATTTTTGTTGAATTAACATATTCAAGTATTATACTTTTGACTCTATCTAAGATGAAAGGGCATTAACAATATATTAAAAAAATTAGAGCTTTGCATTTTTTACATTTATTGAATTTTCCAGTCTGATAAGGATAAATACGTTGTTAATAATCAATTAAATTTAGATTTTGTAAAGTTCTTAATTATCTCCATTGCCAGAATGCAATTTGTAATGATTTATATAATTTTAGTCTACATACATCTTACTTAAGAAAAAGCAAATGCAATGGACCCTGAGACGAAGTTTTCCCACTTCCCCCTAGAGATGTATGCTTGACTTAACATTGAAGCTTAGGATTCCAATTTGTAATATTCATCCACTAAAGTGTTTTTTATTCAATTGAGTCCATTACTTGTATTTTTCTTGAATTAACATATTAAAATATTATACTTTTGACTCCATTTAAGATGAAAGGGCATTAACAATATATTAAAAAAATGAGAGCATTGCATTTTTTATATTTATGGAATTTTCTAGTCTTATGATCATAAATACGTTGTTAATAATCAATTGAATTTAGATTTTGTAAATTTCTTAATTGTCTCTATCGCCACAATGCAATTTGCAATGATTTATATAACGTTAGTCTACATACATCTTACATAAGAAAAAGCAAATACAATGGACCCTAATAAGAAGTTTTCCCACTCCCCTCTAGAGATATATGCTTGACCAAACATTGAAGCTTAGCATTCCAATTTGTAATATTCATCCACGAAAGTGTTTTTTATTCAATTGAGTCCATTACTTGTTTTTTTGTTGAATTAACATATTCAAATATTACGCTTTTGACTCCATTTAAGAAGAAAGGGCATTAACAATATATTAAAAAAATCAGAGCATTGCATTTTTAAATTTTTATAATTTTACAGTCTTATGAGGATAAACAAGTTGTTAATAATTAGTTGAATTTAGATTTTGTAAATTTCTTAATTATCTCCTTTGTCACAATGCAATTTGTAATGATTTCTATAATTTTAGCCCACATACATCTTACTGAAGAAAAAGCAAATAAAATGGACCTTAGTAAGAAGTTTTCCCACTCCCCTATATAGATATATGCATGACCTGACATTGAAGTTTAGGATTCCAAATTGAAATATTCATCCACTAAAGTTTTTCTTATTCAATTAAATCCATTACTTGTATTTTTGTTGAATTAACATATTCACATATTATGCTTTTCACTCCATTTAAAATGAAAAGCCATTAACAATATATTACAAAAATCAAAAAATTGCATTTTTTCAACTTTCAGAATTTTATAGTTTTATAGGCTTAAATGTGATGGTAATATTCAATTAAATTTAAATTTTTAAAATTTCATAATTATCTCCTTTGCCACAATGCAATTTCTAAAAATTTGTATAATTTTTGTTTGCAAACATATTACTTAAGGAAAAGCAAATGCAATGGGCTCTAATAAGAAGTTGTCCCACTCCCCTATAAAGATATACGCTTACCCCAACATTGAAGCCTAGGTTTCTAATTTGTAATATTCATCCACTAAACTGTTTTTTCTTCAATTGAGGCCATTACTTGTATTTTTCTTGAATTAACATATTCAAATATTATGCTTTTCACTCCATTTAAGATGAAAGGGCGTTAACAATATATTAAAAAATCAAAACATTGCATTTTCTCAATTTTCAGAATTTTATAGTCTTAAAAGGATAAATGTGTTGTTAATAATCAGTTGAATTTAGATTTTATAAATTTCTTAATTATCTCCATTACTATAATGCAATTTGTAATGATTTCTATAATGTTAGTCTACAAACATCTTACTTAAGAAAAAGCAAATACAATGGACCTGAATAAGAAGTTTTCCCACTCCCCTCTAGAGATATACGTTTACCCCAACATTGAAGCCTAGGATTCCAATTTGTAATACTCAACCACTAAGCTATTTTATATTTAATTGAGTCCATTACTTATATTTTTTTTCATTTAACATATTCAAATATTATGCTTTTCACTCCATTTAAGATGAAAGGGGACTAACAATATATTAAACAAATCAAAATATTGCATTTTTTCAATTTTTAGAATTTTATAGTCTTATAAGGATAAATGTGTTGTTAATTAAGAGGTGAATTTAAATTTTGTGAATTTGTTAACTATCTCCATTGCCACAATGCAATTTGTAATGATTTATAAAATGTTAGTCTACAAACATCTTACTTAAGAAAAAGCAAATACAATGGACCCTAATAAGAAGTTTTCCCACTTACCTATATAGATATATGCTTGACACAACACTGAAGTTTAGGATTCCAATTTATAATATTCATCCACTAAAGTGTTTTATATTCAACTAAGTCCATTTCTTGTTTTTTTGTTGAATTAACATTTTCAAATATTTTGCTTTTCACTCCATTTAAGATGAAAGGGCATTAACAATATATTAAAAAAAATCAAAACATTGCATTTTTTCAATTTTCAAAATTTTATACTCTTATAAGGATAAATGCATTGTTAATAATCATTTGAATTTAGATTTTGTAAATTTCTTAATTATCTCCATTGCCACAATGCAATTTGTAATGATTTTTATACTTTTAGTCCATATATATCTTACTTAAGAACAAGCAAATACAATAGACTCTAATAAGAAGTTTTTCCACTCCTCTCTAGAGATATGTGCTTGACATAACAATGAAACTTAGGATTCTAATTTGAAATATTCATCCACTAAACTGTTTTTTATTTAATTGAGTCCATTACTTGTATTTTTATTGAATTAAGATATTCAAATATTATACTTTTGACTCCATTTAAGATGAAAGGGCATTAACAATATATTAAAAAAAATCAAAGCACTGCATTTTTTAAATTTTTACAATTTTACAGTCTCATGAGGATAAATGTGTTGTTAATAATTAGTTGAATTTAGATTTTGTAAATTTCTTAATTATCTTTGTTGCCACAATGCAATTTGCAATGATTTTTATAATTTTAGTCTTCATACATCTTTCTTAAGAAAAAGCAAATAGGATGGACGCTAGTAAGAAGTTTTCCCACTCCCCTATATAGATATATGTATGACCCAACACCGAAGTTTAGGATTCCAATTTGTAATATTCATCCACTAAAATGTTTTATATTCAATTGAGTTCATTACTTGTATTTTTGTTGAATTAACATATTCAAATATTATGCTTTTCACTCCATTTAAGATGAAAGGGCATTAACAATTTATTAAACAAATCAAAACATTGCATTTTTTCAATTTTTAGAATTTTATAGTTTTATAGGGAAAAATGCATTGTTAATAATAAGTTGAATATAAATTTTGTAAATTTGTTAATTATCTTCATTGCTACAATGCCATTTGTAATGATTTCTATAATTTCAGTCCACAAACATCCTACTTAAGAAAATGCAAATACAATGGACCCTAATAAGAAGTCTTCCCACTTCCTTATATAGATACATGCTTGACCCGACACCGAGGTTTAGGATTCCTATTTTTAATATTCATCCACTAAAGCATTTTATATTCAATAGTGTCCATTACTTGTATTTTTGTTGAATTAACATATTCAAATATTACGCTTTTCACTGCATTTTGGATGAAAGGGCATTAACAATATATTAAAAAAAATCAAAACATTGCATTTGTTCAATTTTCAAAATTTTTTAGTCTTATAAGGATAAATGCGTTGTTAATAATTAGTTGGAATAATCAATTGGATTTAAATTTTGTAAATTTCTTAATTATAGAAATTATTACAAATTGCTTTATGGTAATTGAGATATATGCAATTGAGATATATGTAATTGAGATATCTCAATTACCACAAAGCAATTTGTAATAATTTCTATAATTTTAGTCTACAAACATCTTACTTAAGAAAAAGCAAATACAATGGACCCTAATATGTAGTTTTCCCACTCCCCTATATAGATATATGCATGACCCAACATTGAAGTTTAGGATTCCAATTTGAAATATTCATCCACTAAAGTTTTGTTTATTCAATTAAATCCATTACTTGTATTTTTGTTGAATTAACATATTCACATATTATGCTTTTCACTCCATTTAAAATGAAAAGCCATTAACAATATATTACAAAAATCAAAAGATTGCATTTTTTCAATTTTCAGAATTTTATTATCTTATAGGAATAAATGTGATGGTAATATTCAATTAAATTTAAATTTTCAAAATTTCGTAATTATCTCCTTTGCCACAATACAATTTCTAAAGATTTGTATAATTTTTGTCTGCAAAGATATTACATATGAAAAAACAAATGCAATGGACTCTAATAAGAAGTTTTCCCACTCCCCTCTCGAGATATATGCTTGCCTCAAAATTAAAACTTAGGATTCCACTTTGTAATATTCATTCACTAAACTATTTTTTATTCAATTGAGTCCATTACTTGTATTTTTCTTGAATTAACATATTCAAATATTATACTTTTGATGCCATTTAAGATAAAAGGGCGATAACAATATGATAAAAAATGAAAACATTGTACTTTTTCAATTTTTAGAATTTTACAGTCTTATAAGGATAAATGCGTTGTTAATAATCAATTGAATTTAAATTTTGTAAATTTCTTGATTATCTCCATTGCCACAATGCAACTTGTAATGATTTCAATGATTTTAGTCTACAAACATCTTACTTACAAAAAAGCAAATACAATGGACCCTAGCAAGAAGTTTTCCCACTCCCCTATATAGATATATGCATGACTCAACATTGAAGTTTCGAATTCCAATTTGTAATATTCATCCATTAAAGTGTTTTATATTCAATTGAGTCTATTACTTGTATTTTTGTTGAATTAAATATTATGCTTTTTACTCCATTTAATATGAAAGGGCAATAACAATATATTAAAAAAATCAAAAATTGCATTTTTTTCAATTTTCAGAATTTTATAGTCTTATAAGGATAAATGCGTTGTTAATAATCAATTGAAATTAGATTTTATAAATTTCTTAATTATCTCCTTTTCCATAATGCAATTTCTAAAGATTTGTATAATTTTTGTCCACAAACATATTACTTAAGAATAAACAAAAGCAATGGACTCTAATAAGAAGTCTTTTCACTCCCCTCTAGAGATAGAGGCCTGCCCCAACATTGAAGCTTCAGATTCCAATTTGTAATATTCATCCACTAAATTCTTTTATATTCAATTAAGTCCATTACTTGTATTTTTCTTGAATTAACATATTCAAATATTATGTTTTTCACTTCATTTTAGATGAAAGGGCATTAACAATATATTTAAAAAATCAAAGCATTGCATTTTTAAAATTTTTAGAATTCTATAGTCATATGAAGATATATACACTCTTAATAATTAGTTAAATTTAGATTTTGTAAATTTCTTAATTATCTTCATTGCCATAAAGCAATTTGTAATGATTTTTATAATTTTAGTTTACAAACATCTTACTTAACAAAAAGCAAATACAATGGACCATAATAAGAAGTTTTCCCACTCCCCTATATAGATATATGCCTGACCCATCACTAAAGTTTAGGATTCGAATTTCTAATATTCATCCACTAAAGTGTTTTACATTCAACTGAGTCTATTACTTGTATTTTCGTTGAATTAACATATTCAAATATTATGCTTTTTACTCCATTTAAGATGAAAGGGCATTAACTATATATTAAAAAATCAAAACATTGCAGTTTTTCAATTTTTAGAATTTTATAGTCTTATAGGGATAAATGTGTTGTTAATAATCAGTTTGATTTAAATTTTGTAAATTTCTTAATTATCTCCATTGCCATAATGCAATTTGTTATGATTTATATAATTTTAGTCTACAAAGATCTTACTTAAGAACAATGGACCCTAATAAGAAGTTTTCCCACTCCCCTTATATAGATATATGCCTGACACA
This sequence comes from Bruguiera gymnorhiza, assembly GCA_020883675.1. Lineage (NCBI taxonomy): Eukaryota > Viridiplantae > Streptophyta > Magnoliopsida > Malpighiales > Rhizophoraceae > Bruguiera > Bruguiera gymnorhiza. Next base: position 142,732 of record JAIRCJ010000184.1, read on the forward strand.
ACACTGAAGTTTTGGATTCCAATTTGTAATATTCATCCACTAAAGTGTTTTACATTCAATTGAGTCAATTACTTGTATATTTGTTGAGTTAACATATTCAAATATTATACTTTTTACTCCATTTAAGATGAAAGGGCATTAACAATATATTAAAAAAATCAAAACATTGCATTTTTTTAATTTTCAGAATTTTATCATCTTATAAGGATAAATACGTTGTTAACAGTCAGTTGAATTTAGATTTTGTAAATTTCTTAATTATCTCCATTACCACAATGCAATTTGTAATGATTTCTATAATTTTAGTCTACATACATCTCACTTAGGAAAAAACAAATACAATGGACCCTAATAAGAAATTTTCCCACTCCCCTCTAGAGATATATGCTTGACCCAACATTGAAACTTAGGATTCCAATTTGTAATATTCATCCACCAAAGTGTTTTTTATTCAATTGAGTCCATTACTTGTTTTTTTTTTTTTAATTAACATATTCAAATATTATACTTTTCACTCCATCTAAGATGAAAGGGCATAAACAATATATTAAAAAAATTAAAGCATTGCATTTTTTACATTTTTGGAATTTTCCAGTCATATAACAATAAATACATTGTTAATAAGCAGTTGAATTTAGATTTTGTAAATTTCTTAATTGTCTCCATTGCTACAAAGCAATTTGTAACGATTTCTATAATTTTAGTCAACAAACATCTTACATAAGAAAAAGCAAATACAATGAACCTTAATAAGAAGTTTTCCATGCCCCTATATAGATACATCCATGACCCAACACTGATGTTTAGGATACCAATTTGTAATATTCATCCAATAAAATGTTTTATATTCAATTGAGTCCATTACTTGTATTTTTGTTGAATTAACATATTCAAATGTTATGCTTTTGACTCCATTTAAGATGAAAGGACATTAACAATATTTTAAAAAAATCACAGCATTGCATTTGTTACCTTTTTGGAATTTTCCAATCTTATAGGGATACATACGTTGTTAATAATTAGTTGAATTTAGATTTTGTAAATCTCTTAATTGTCTCCATTGTCACAATGGAATTTGTAAAGATTTATATAATTTTAGTCTACATACATCTTACTTGAGAAAAAGCAAATACAATGGACCCAAATAAGAACTTTTCCCAATCCCTTCGAGAGATATATGTTTGATCGAACATTAAGGCTTAGGATTCCAATTTGTAATGTTCATCCATTAAAGTGTTTTTTATTCAATTGAGTCCATTACTTGTATTTTGAATTAACATATTTAAATATTATCCTTTTCACTCTATTTAGGATGGAAGGGCATTAACAATATATCAAAAAAATCAGAGCATTGCATTTTTTAAATTTCTAGAATTTTATAGTCTTATGAGGATACATACGTTCTTAATAATTAGTTGAATTTAAATTTGGTAAATTTCTTAATTATCGCCATTGCCACAATGCAATTTGTAATGATTTATATAATTTTAGTCTACATATATCTTACTTAAGAAAAAGCAAATACAATGGACTCTAATAAAAAGTTTTCCCACTCCCCTCTAGAGATTTATGCTTAACTTAACATTGAAACTTAGGATTCCAATTTGTAATATTCATCCACTAAACTGTTTTTTATTCAATTGAGTCCATTACTTGTATTTTTCTTGAATTAACATATTCAAATATTATACTTTTGACTCCATTTAAGATGAAAGGGTATTAACAATATATTAAAAATTTTAGAGCATTGCATTTTTAATATTTTTACAATTTTACAATCTTATGAGGGTAAATACATTGTTAAAAATCAGTTGAATTTAGATTTTGTAAATTTCTTAATTATCTCCATTGCCACAATGCAATTTGTAATGATTTATATAATTTTAGTCTACATACATCTTACTTAAGAAAAAGCAAATGTAATGGACCCTAATACGAAGTTTTTCCACTCCCCTCTAGAGATGTATGCTTGACCTAACATTGAAGCTTAGGATTCCAATTTGTAATATTCATCCACTAAAGTGTTTTTTATTCAATTGAGTCCATTACTTGTATTTTTCTTGAATTAACATATTCAAATATTATACTTTTGACTCCATTTAAGATAAAAGGGCATTAACAATATATTAAAAATTTTAGAGCATTGCATTTTTAATATTTTTACAATTTTACAATCTTATGAGGGTAAATACATTGTTAAAAATCAGTTGAATTTAGATTTTGTAAATTTCTTAATTATCTCCATAGCCACAATGCAATTTGTAATGATTTATATAATTTTAGTCTACATACATCTTACTTAAGAAAAATCAAATGCAATGGACCCTAATACAAAGTTTTTCCAATCTCCTCTAGAGATGTATGCTTGACCTAACATTGAAGCTTAGGATTCCAATTTGTAATATTCATCCACTAAAGTGTTTTTTATTCAATTGAGTCCATTACTTGTATTTTTCTTGAATTAACATATTCAAATATTATACTTTTGACTCCATTTAAGATAAAAGGGCATTAACAATATATTAAAAATTTTAGAGCATTGCATTTTTAATATTTTTACAATTTTACAATCTTATGAGGGTAAATACATTGTTAAAAATCAGTTGAATTTAGATTTTGTAAATTTTTTAATTATCTCCATTGCCACAATGTAATTTGTAATGATTTATATAATTTTAGTCTACATACATCTTACTTAAGAAAAAGCAAATGCAATGGACCCTAATACGAAGTTTTTCCACTCCCCTCTAGAGATGTATGCTTGACCTAACATTGAAGCTTAGGATTCCAATTTGCAATATTGATCCACTAAAGTGTTTTTTATTCAATTGAGTCCATTACTTGTATTTTTCTTGAATTAACATATTCAAATATTATACTTTTGACTCCATTTAAGATAAAAGGGCATTAACAATATATTAAAAATTTTAGAGTTGCATTTTTTCAAAACATTGCATTTTTTCAATTTTCAGAATTTTATAGTCTTATAGGGATAAATGCGTTGTTAATAAATAGTTGAATTTAAATTTTGTAAATTTGTTAACTATCTCCATTGCCACAATGCAATTTGTAAAGATTTCTATAATGTTAGTCTACAAACATCTTACTTAAAAAAAAGTAAATACAATGGACACCATTAAGAAGTTTTCCCACACCCCTATATAGATATATGCTTGACACAACACTGAAGTTTAGGATTCCAATTTGTAATATCCATCGACTAAAGTGTTTTGCATTCAACTGAGTCCATTACTTGTATTTTTGTTGAATTAACATATTCAAATGTTACACTTTTGACTCCATTTAAGATGAAAGGGTATTAACAATAAATTAAAAAAATTAGAGCTTTGCATTTTTTAATTTTTTAGAATTTTCCAGTCTTATGAGGATAAATATATTGTTAAAAATCAGTTGAATTTAGATTTTGTAAATTTTTTAATTGTCTCCATTGCCATAATGCAATTTGTAATGATTTATATAATTTTGGTCTACATACATCTCACTTAAGAAAAAGCAATTGCAATGGACCTTAATAAGAACTTTTCCCACTCCTTTCTAAAGATATATGCTTGACCCAACATTGAAGTCAGGATTCCAATTTGTAATATTCATCCATTAAAGTGTTTTTTATTCAATTAAGTCCATTACTTGTATTTTTGTTGAATTAACATATTCAAATATTATGCTTTTGACTCCATTTAAGATGAAAGAACATTAACAATATATTAAAAAATCAGAGCATTGCATTTTTTTTTTAATTTTTAGAATTTTACAATCTTGTAAGGATAAATATGTTGTTAATAATCAGTTGAATTTAGATTTGGTAAATTTCTTAATTATCTCCATTGCCACAATGCAATTTGTAATGATTTCTATAATTTTAGTCTACAAATACCTTACTTAAGAAAAAGAAAATACAATGGACCCTAATATGAAGTTTTTCCACTCACCTACATAGATATATGCATGACCCAACACTGATGTTTAAGATTCCAACTTGTAATATTCATCCATTAAAGTGTTTTATATTCAACTAAGTCCATTACTTGTATTTTTGTTGAATTAACATTTTAAAATATTATGCTTTTCACTCCATTTAAGATGAAAAGGTATTAACAATATAGTAAAAAAATCTAAACATTGCATTTTTTCAATTTTCAGAATTTTATAGTTTTATAAGGATAAATGAATTGTTAAAAATTAGTTGAATTTAGATTTTGTAAATTTCTTACTTATCTCTATTGCCATAATGCAATTTGTAATGATTTCTATAATTTTAGTCCACATACATCTTACTGAAGAAAAAGCAAATACAATGGACTCTAATAAGAAGTTTTCCCACTCCCCTCTAAAGATGTATGCTTGACCTAACATTGAAGCTTAGGATTCCAATTTGTAATATTCATGCACTAAAGTGTTTTTTACTCAATTGAGTTCATTACTTGTATTTTTCTTGAATTAATATATTCAAATATTATATTTTTGACACCATTTAAGATAAAAGGGCATTAACAATATATTAAAAATTTTAGATCATTGCATTTTTAAAATGTTTACAATTTTACAATCTTATGAGGGTAAATACATTATTAATAATCAATTGAATTTAGATTTTGTAAATTTCTTAATTATCTCCATTGCCACAACGCAATTTTTAATGATTTCTACAATTTTAGTCCACATACATCTTACTTAAGAAAAAACAAATACAATGGATCCTAATACGAAGTTTTCCCACTCCCCTATATAGATATATGCATGACTCAACATTGAAGTTTAGGATTCCAATTTGTAATATTCATCCACTAAAGTTTTTTTTATTCAATTCAATCCATTACTTGTATTTTTGTTGAATTAACATATTCACATATTATGCTTTTCACTCTATTTAAAATGAAAGGGCATTAACGATATATTACAAAAATTAAAAGATTGCATTTTTTCAATTTTCAGAATTTTATAGTATTATAAGGATAAATGCATTGTTAAAAATCAGTTGAATTTAGATTTTGTAAATTTTTTAATTATCTCCATTGCCACAATGCAATTTGTAATGATTACTATAATTTTTGTCTACATACATCTTACTTAAGAAAAAGCAAATACAATAGACCCTAATAAGAAGTTTTCCCACTCCCCTATGTAGATATATGCATGACCCAACATTGAAGTTTAGGATTCCAATTTGAAATATTCATCCACTAAAGTTTTCTTTTTTATTCAATTCAATCCATTAATTGTGTTTTTATTGAATTAACATATTCACATATTAGGCTTTTCACTCCATTTAAGATGAAAGGGCATTAACAATATGTTAAAAAAAAATCAAAACATTGCTTTTTTTCAATTTTCAGAATTTTATAGTCTTATAGGGATAAATACGTTGTTAGTAATCAGTTGAATTTAAATTTTGTAAATTTCTTACTTATCTCCATTGCCACAAATCAATTTGGAATTATTTTATAATTTTAATCTACAAACATCTTACTTAAAAAAAAAGCAAATACAATGGACCCTAATAAGAAGTTTTCCCACTCCCCTGTATAGATATATGCATGACCTAACAATGAAGTTTAGGATTCCAATTTGTAATATTCATCCACTAAAGTTTTTCTTTATTCAATTTAGTCCATTACTTGTATTTTTGTTGAATTAACATATTCTCATATTATGCTTTTCACTCCATTTAAAATGAAAGGGCATTAACAACATATTACAAAATTCAAAAGATTGCATTTTTTCAATTTTCAGAATTTTATAGTCTTATAGGGATAAATGTGATGGTAATAATGAGTTAAATTTAAATTTTGAAAATTTCATAATTATCTCCTTTGCCACAGTGCAATTTTTAGGGATTTGAATAATTTTTGTCAGCAAACATATTACTTAAGAAAAAACAATTCAATGGACTTTAATAAGACAGTTTCCCATTCCCCTCTAGAGATATATGTTTACCCCAACATTGAAGTTTAGGATTCCAATTTGTAATGTTCATTGACTAAACTGTTTTTTATTCAATTGAGTCCATTGCTTGTACTTTTGTTGAATTAACATATTCAAATATTATGCTTTTCACTTCATTTAAGATAAAAAGGCATTAAAAATATATTAAAAAAATCAGAGCATTGCATTTTTTAAATTTTTAGAATTTTATAGTCTTATAAGGATAAATACGTTTTTAATAATTAGTTGAATTTATATTTGGCAAATTTCCTAATTATCTCCATTGGCACAATGCAATTAGTAATGATTTCTATAATTTTAGAGTACATACATCTTCTTTAAGAAAAAGCAAATACAATGGATCCTAATAAGAAGTTTTCCCACTCCCCTATGTAGATATATGTATGACCCAACATTGAAGTTTAGGATTCTAATTTGTAATATTCATCGACTAAAGTTTTTTTTATTTAATTCAATCCATTACTTGTGTTTTTGTTCAATTAACATATTCACATATTATACTTTTCACTCTATTTAAAATGAAAGGGCATTAACGATATATTACAAAAATTAAAAGATCGCATTTTTTCAATTTTCAGAATTTTATAGTATTATAAGGATAAATGCATTGTTAAAAATCAGTTGAATTTATATTTTGTAAATTTCTTAATTATCTGCATTGCCACAATGCAATTTGTAATGATTTCTATAATTTTAGTCTACATACATCTTACTTAAGAAAAAGCAAATACAATAGATCCTAATAAGAAGTTTTCCCACTCCCCTATGTAGATATATGCATGACCCAACATTGAAGTTTAGGATTCCAATTTGTAATATTCATCCACTACAGCTTTTTTTTTTTATTCAATTCAATCCATTAATTGTGTTTTTGTTGAATTAACATATTCACATATTAGGCTTTTCACTCCATTTTAGATGAAAGGGCATTAACAATATGTTAAAAAAATCAAAACATTGCTTTTTTTCAATTTTCAGAATTTTATAGTCTTATAGGGATAAATACGTTGTTAGTAATCAGTTGAATTTAAATTTTGTAAATTTCTTACATATCTCCATTTCCATAAATCAATTTGGAATTATTTTTATAATTTTAATCTACAAACATCTTATTTAAGAAAAAGCAAATACAATGGACCCTAATAAGAAGTTTTCCCACTCCCCTATATAGATATATGCATGACCCAACATTGAAGTTTAGGATTCCAATTTGTAATATTCATCCGCTAAAGTTTTTTTTATTCAATTCAATCCATTACTTGTATTTTTGTTGAATTAACATATTCTGATCTTATGCTTTTCACTCCATTTAAAATGAAAGGGCATTAACAACATATTACTAAAATCAAAAGATTGCATTTTTTCAATTTTCATAATTTTATAGTCTTATAGGGATAAATGTGATGGTAATAATAAGTTAAATTTAAATTTTGAAAATTTTATAATTATCTCTTTTGCCACAATGCAATTTTTAAGGATTTGAATAATTTTTGTCAACAAACATATTACTTAAGCAAAAACAATTCAATGGACTCTAATAAGACATTTTCCCACTCCCCTCTAGAGATATATGCTTACCTCAACATTGAAGTTTAGGATTCCAATTTGTAATGTTCATCGACTAAACTATTTTTTATTCAATTAAGTCCATTGCTTGTACTTTTGTTGAATTAACATATTCAAATATTATACTTTTCACTTCATTTCAGATGAAAAGGCATTAACAATATATTAAAAAAATCAGAGCATTGCATTTTTTAAATTTTTAGAATTTTGTACTCTTATAAGGATAAATACATTGTTAATAATTAGTTGAATTTATATTTGGTAAATTTCTTAATTATCTCCATTGCCACAATGCAATTAGTAATGATTTCTATAATTTTAGAGTACATCCATCTTCTTTGAGAAAAAGCAAATACAATGGATCCTAATAAGAAATTTTCCCACTCCCGTATGTAGATATATGCATGACCCAACATTGAAGTTTAGGATTCCAATTTGTAATATTCATCGACTAAAGATTTTTTTATTTAATTCAATCCATTACTTGTGTTTTTGTTGAAATAACATATTCACATATTATGCTTTTCACTCTATTTAAAATGAAAGGGCATTAACGATATATTACAAAAATTAAAAGATTGCATTTTTTCAATTTTCAGAATTTTATAGTCTTATAAGGATAAATGCATTGTTAAAAATCAGTTGAATTTAGATTTTGTAAATTTCTTAATTATCTCTATGCCACAATGCAATTTGTAATGATTTCTATAATTTTAGTCCGCATACATCTTACTTAAGAAAAAGCAAATACAATGGACTCTAATAAGAAGTTTTCCCACTCCCCTCTAGAGATGTATGCTTGACCTAACATTGAAGTTTAGGATTCCAATTTCTAATATTCATCCACTAAAGTGTTTTTTATTCAATTGAGTCCATTACTTGTATTTTTCTTGAATTAACATATTCAAATATTATACTTTTGACCCCCTTTAATATGAAAGGGCATTAACAATATATTAAAAATTTTAGAGCATTACATTTTTAAAATTTTTACAATTTTACAATCTTATGAGGGTAAATACATTGTTAATAATCAATTGAATTTAGATTTTCTAAATTTCCTAATTATCTCCATTGCCACAATGCAATTTGAAATGATTTATATAATTTTGGACTACAAACATCTTAAGAAAAAGCAAATACAATGGACCCTAATAAGAAGTTTTCCCATACTTTTCTAGAGATATATGCTTGACCCAACATTGAAACTTAGGATTCCAATTTGTAATATTCATCCACTAAAGTGTTTTTTATTCAATTGAGTCCATTACTTGTATTTTTCTTGAATTAACATTTTTAAATATTATGCTTTTGACTCCATTTAAGATGAAAGGGCATTAACAATATATTAAAAAATTCAGAGCATTGCATTTTTAAAATTTTTACAATTCTATAATTTTATGAGGATAAATACGTTGTTAATAATCAATTGAATTTAGATTTTGTAAATTTCTTAATTATTTCCATTGCCACAATCCAATTTCTAATGATTACTATAATTTTAGTCTACATACATCTTACTTAAGATAAAGCAAATACAATGGACCCTAATAAGAAGTTTTCCCACTCCCCAATGTAAATATATGCATGACCTAACATTAAAGTTTAGGATTCCAATTTGTAATATTCATCCACTAAATTTCTTTTTTATTCAATTGAATCCATTAATTGTGTTTTTGTTGGATTAACATATTCACATATTAGGCTTTTCACTCCATTTAAGATGAAAGGGCATTAACAATATGTTAAAAAAAATCAAAACATTGCTTTTTTTCAATTTTCAGAATTTTATAGTTTTATAGGGATAAATACGTTGTTAGTAATCAGTTGAATTTAAATTTTTTACTTATCTCCATTGCCACAAATCAATTTGGAATTATTTTTATAATTTTAATCTACAAACATCTTACTTAAGAAAAAGCAAATACGATGGACCATAATAAGAAGTTTTCCCACTCCCCTATATAGATATATGCATGACCCAACATTGAAGTTTAGGATTCCAATTTGTAATATTCATCCACTAAAGTGTTTTTTATTCAATTCAATCCATTACTTATATTTTTGTTGAATTAACATATTCTCATATTATACTTTTCACTCCATTTAAAATGAAAGGGCATTAACAACATTTTACAAAAATCAAAAGATTGCATTTTTTCAATTTTTAGAATTTTATAGTTTTATAGGGATAAATGTGATGGTAATAATCAATTAAATTTAAATTTTGAAAATTTCATAATTATCTCCTTTGCCACAATGCAATTTTTAAGGATTTGAATAATTTTTGTCTGCAAACATATTACTTAAGAAAAAGCAATTCAATGGACTCTAATAAGATGTTTTCCCACTCCCCTGTAGAGATATATGCTTGCCCCAACATTGAAGCTTAGGATTCCAATTTGTAATGCTCATCGACTAAACTGTTTTTTATTCAATTGAGTCCATTACTTGTACTTTTGTTGAATTAACATATTCAAATATTATGCTTTTCACTCCATTTAAGATGAAAGGGCGTTAATAATATATTAAAAAAATCATAGCATTGCCTTTTTTAAATTTATAGAATTTTACAGTCTTATGAAGATAAATATGTTGTTAATAATCAGTTGAATTTAGATTTAGTAAATTTCTTAATTATCTCCATTGGCACAATGCAATTAGTAATGATTTCTATAATTTTAGAGTACATACACCTTATTTAACAAAAAGCAAATACAATGGACCCTAATAAGAAGTTTTCCCATTGCCCTATGTAGATATATGCATGACCCAACATTGAAATTTAGGATTCCAATTTGTAATATTGATCCTTAAAGTTTTTCTTATTCAATTCAATCCATTACTTGTGTTTTTGTTGAATTAACATATTCACATATTATGCTTTTCACCCCATTTAAGATGAAAGGCCTTTAACAATATGTTAAAAACATCAAAACATTGCTTTTTTTCAATTTTCAGAATTTTATAGTGTTATAGGGATAATACGTTCTTAATAATCAGTTGAATTTAAATTTTGTAAATTTCTTACTTATCTCTATTGCCACAAAGCAATTTGGAATGATTTTTATAATTTTAATCCACAAACATCTTACATAAGAAAAAGCAAAGACAATGGACCCTAATAAGAAGTTTTCCCACTCCCCTATATAGATATATGCATGACCCAACATTGAAGCTTAGGATTCCAATTTGTAATATTCATCCACTAAGGTTTTTTTTATTCAATTCAATCCATTACTTGTATTTTTGTTGAATTAACATATTCTCATATTATGCTTTTCACTCTATTTAAAATGAAAGGGCATTAACAAGATATTACAAAAATCAAAAGATTGCATTTTTTCAATTTTCATAATTTTATAATCTTAGAGGGATAAATATGATGGTAATAATGAGTTAAATTTAAATTTTAAAAATTTCATAATTATCTCTTTTGCCACAATGCAATTTTGAAGGATTTGAATAATTTTTGTCAGCAAACATATTACTTAAGAAAAAACAATTCAATAGACTCTAATAAGACGTTTTCCCACTCCCCTGTAGAGATATATGCTTGCCCCAACATTGAAGCTTAGGATTCCAATTTGTAATGTTGATCGACTAAACTGTTTTTTATTCAATTGAGTCCATTGCTTGTATTTTTGTTGAATTAACATATTCAAATATTATGCCTTTCACTCCATTTAAGATGAAAGGGCGTTAACAATATATTAAAAAAATCAGAGCATTGCATTTTTTAAATTTTTAGAATTTTACAGTCTTATGAGGATAAATACGTTGTTAATAATTAATTGAATTTAGATTTTGTAAATTTCTTAATTATCTCCATTGGCATAATGCAATTAGTAATGATTTCTATAATTTTAGAGTACATACATCTTCTTTAAGAAAAAGCAAATACAATGAACCCTAATAAGAAGTTTTCCCACTCCCCAATGTAGATATATGCATCACCCAACATTGAAGTTTAGGATTCCAATTTGTAATATTCATCCACTAAAGTTTTTCTTATTCAATTCAATCCATTACTTGTGTTTTTGTTGAATTAACATATTCACATATTATGCTTTTCACCCCATTTAAGATGAAAGGCCTTTAACAATATGTTAAAAACATCAAAACATTGCTTTTTTTCAATTTTCAGAATTTTATAGTGTTATAGGGATAATACGTTCTTAATAATCAGTTGAATTTAAATTTTGTAAATTTCTTACTTATCTCTATTGCCACAAAGCAATTTGGAATGATTTTTATAATTTTAATCCACAAACATCTTACATAAGAAAAAGCAAAGACAATGGACCCTAATAAGAAGTTTTCCCACTCCCCTATATAGATATATGCATGACCCAACATTGAAGCTTAGGATTCCAATTTGTAATATTCATCCACTAAGGTTTTTTTTATTCAATTCAATCCATTACTTGTATTTTTGTTGAATTAACATATTCTCATATTATGCTTTTCACTCTATTTAAAATGAAAGGGCATTAACAAGATATTACAAAAATCAAAAGATTGCATTTTTTCAATTTTCATAATTTTATAATCTTAGAGGGATAAATATGATGGTAATAATGAGTTAAATTTAAATTTTAAAAATTTCATAATTATCTCTTTTGCCACAATGCAATTTTGAAGGATTTGAATAATTTTTGTCAGCAAACATATTACTTAAGAAAAAACAATTCAATAGACTCTAATAAGACGTTTTCCCACTCCCCTGTAGAGATATATGCTTGCCCCAACATTGAAGCTTAGGATTCCAATTTGTAATGTTGATCGACTAAACTGTTTTTTATTCAATTGAGTCCATTGCTTGTATTTTTGTTGAATTAACATATTCAAATATTATGCCTTTCACTCCATTTAAGATGAAAGGGCGTTAACAATATATTAAAAAAATCAGAGCATTGCATTTTTTAAATTTTTAGAATTTTACAGTCTTATGAGGATAAATACGTTGTTAATAATTAATTGAATTTAGATTTTGTAAATTTCTTAATTATCTCCATTGGCATAATGCAATTAGTAATGATTTCTATAATTTTAGAGTACATACATCTTCTTTAAGAAAAAGCAAATACAATGAACCCTAATAAGAAGTTTTCCCACTCCCCAATGTAGATATATGCATCACCCAACATTGAAGTTTAGGATTCCAATTTGTAATATTCATCCACTAAAGTTTTTCTTATTCAATTCAATCCATTACTTGTGTTTTTGTTGAATTAACATATTCACATATTATGCTTTTCACCCCATTTAAGATGAAAGGCCTTTAACAATATGTTAAAAACATCAAAACATTGCTTTTTTTCAATTTTCAGAATTTTATAGTGTTATAGGGATAATACGTTCTTAATAATCAGTTGAATTTAAATTTTGTAAATTTCTTACTTATCTCTATTGCCACAAAGCAATTTGGAATGATTTTTATAATTTTAATCCACAAACATCTTACATAAGAAAAAGCAAAGACAATGGACCCTAATAAGAAGTTTTCCCACTCCCCTATATAGATATATGCATGACCCAACATTGAAGCTTAGGATTCCAATTTGTAATATTCATCCACTAAGGTTTTTTTTATTCAATTCAATCCATTACTTGTATTTTTGTTGAATTAACATATTCTCATATTATGCTTTTCACTCTATTTAAAATGAAAGGGCATTAACAAGATATTACAAAAATCAAAAGATTGCATTTTTTCAATTTTCATAATTTTATAATCTTAGAGGGATAAATATGATGGTAATAATGAGTTAAATTTAAATTTTAAAAATTTCATAATTATCTCTTTTGCCACAATGCAATTTTGAAGGATTTGAATAATTTTTGTCAGCAAACATATTACTTAAGAAAAAACAATTCAATAGACTCTAATAAGACGTTTTCCCACTCCCCTGTAGAGATATATGCTTGCCCCAACATTGAAGCTTAGGATTCCAATTTGTAATGTTGATCGACTAAACTGTTTTTTATTCAATTGAGTCCATTGCTTGTATTTTTGTTGAATTAACATATTCAAATATTATGCCTTTCACTCCATTTAAGATGAAAGGGCGTTAACAATATATTAAAAAAATCAGAGCATTGCATTTTTTAAATTTTTAGAATTTTACAGTCTTATGAGGATAAATACGTTGTTAATAATTAATTGAATTTAGATTTTGTAAATTTCTTAATTATCTCCATTGGCATAATGCAATTAGTAATGATTTCTATAATTTTAGAGTACATACATCTTCTTTAAGAAAAAGCAAATACAATGAACCCTAATAAGAAGTTTTCCCACTCCCCAATGTAGATATATGCATCACCCAACATTGAAGTTTAGGATTCCAATTTGTAATATTCATCCACTAAAGTTTTTCTTATTCAATTCAATCCATTACTTGTGTTTTTGTTGAATTAACATATTCACATATTATGCTTTTCACCCCATTTAAGATGAAAGGCCTTTAACAATATGTTAAAAACATCAAAACATTGCTTTTTTTCAATTTTCAGAATTTTATAGTGTTATAGGGATAATACGTTCTTAATAATCAGTTGAATTTAAATTTTGTAAATTTCTTACTTATCTCTATTGCCACAAAGCAATTTGGAATGATTTTTATAATTTTAATCCACAAACATCTTACATAAGAAAAAGCAAAGACAATGGACCCTAATAAGAAGTTTTCCCACTCCCCTATATAGATATATGCATGACCCAACATTGAAGCTTAGGATTCCAATTTGTAATATTCATCCACTAAGGTTTTTTTTATTCAATTCAATCCATTACTTGTATTTTTGTTGAATTAACATATTCTCATATTATGCTTTTCACTCTATTTAAAATGAAAGGGCATTAACAAGATATTACAAAAATCAAAAGATTGCATTTTTTCAATTTTCATAATTTTATAATCTTAGAGGGATAAATATGATGGTAATAATGAGTTAAATTTAAATTTTAAAAATTTCATAATTATCTCTTTTGCCACAATGCAATTTTGAAGGATTTGAATAATTTTTGTCAGCAAACATATTACTTAAGAAAAAACAATTCAATAGACTCTAATAAGACGTTTTCCCACTCCCCTGTAGAGATATATGCTTGCCCCAACATTGAAGCTTAGGATTCCAATTTGTAATGTTGATCGACTAAACTGTTTTTTATTCAATTGAGTCCATTGCTTGTATTTTTGTTGAATTAACATATTCAAATATTATGCCTTTCACTCCATTTAAGATGAAAGGGCGTTAACAATATATTAAAAAAATCAGAGCATTGCATTTTTTAAATTTTTAGAATTTTACAGTCTTATGAGGATAAATACGTTGTTAATAATTAATTGAATTTAGATTTTGTAAATTTCTTAATTATCTCCATTGGCATAATGCAATTAGTAATGATTTCTATAATTTTAGAGTACATACATCTTCTTTAAGAAAAAGCAAATACAATGAACCCTAATAAGAAGTTTTCCCACTCCCCAATGTAGATATATGCATCACCCAACATTGAAGTTTAGGATTCCAATTTGTAATATTCATCCACTAAAGTTTTTCTTATTCAATTCAATCCATTACTTGTGTTTTTGTTGAATTAACATATTCACATATTATGCTTTTCACCCCATTTAAGATGAAAGGCCTTTAACAATATGTTAAAAACATCAAAACATTGCTTTTTTTCAATTTTCAGAATTTTATAGTGTTATAGGGATAATACGTTCTTAATAATCAGTTGAATTTAAATTTTGTAAATTTCTTACTTATCTCTATTGCCACAAAGCAATTTGGAATGATTTTTATAATTTTAATCCACAAACATCTTACATAAGAAAAAGCAAAGACAATGGACCCTAATAAGAAGTTTTCCCACTCCCCTATATAGATATATGCATGACCCAACATTGAAGCTTAGGATTCCAATTTGTAATATTCATCCACTAAGGTTTTTTTTATTCAATTCAATCCATTACTTGTATTTTTGTTGAATTAACATATTCTCATATTATGCTTTTCACTCTATTTAAAATGAAAGGGCATTAACAAGATATTACAAAAATCAAAAGATTGCATTTTTTCAATTTTCATAATTTTATAATCTTAGAGGGATAAATATGATGGTAATAATGAGTTAAATTTAAATTTTAAAAATTTCATAATTATCTCTTTTGCCACAATGCAATTTTGAAGGATTTGAATAATTTTTGTCAGCAAACATATTACTTAAGAAAAAACAATTCAATAGACTCTAATAAGACGTTTTCCCACTCCCCTGTAGAGATATATGCTTGCCCCAACATTGAAGCTTAGGATTCCAATTTGTAATGTTGATCGACTAAACTGTTTTTTATTCAATTGAGTCCATTGCTTGTATTTTTGTTGAATTAACATATTCAAATATTATGCCTTTCACTCCATTTAAGATGAAAGGGCGTTAACAATATATTAAAAAAATCAGAGCATTGCATTTTTTAAATTTTTAGAATTTTACAGTCTTATGAGGATAAATACGTTGTTAATAATTAATTGAATTTAGATTTTGTAAATTTCTTAATTATCTCCATTGGCATAATGCAATTAGTAATGATTTCTATAATTTTAGAGTACATACATCTTCTTTAAGAAAAAGCAAATACAATGAACCCTAATAAGAAGTTTTCCCACTCCCCAATGTAGATATATGCATCACCCAACATTGAAGTTTAGGATTCCAATTTGTAATATTCATCCACTAAAGTTTTTCTTATTCAATTCAATCCATTACTTGTGTTTTTGTTGAATTAACATATTCACATATTATGCTTTTCACTCCATTTAAGAAGAAAGGGCATTAACTATATGTTAAAAAAATCAAAACATTGCTTTTCATCAATTTTCAGAATTTTATAGTCTTATAGGGATAAATACGTTGTTAATAGTCAATTGAAATTAAATTTTGTAAATTTCTTACTAATCTCCATTGCCACAAAGCAATTTTTAAATAATTTTTATAATTTTAGTCTACAAACATCTTACTTAAGAAAAAGCAAATACAATGGACCCTAATAAGCAGTTTTCCCACTCCCTTATATACATATATGCATGACCCAACATTGAAGTTTAGGATTCCAATTTGTAATATTCATCGACTAAAGTGTTTTATATTCAATTGAGTCCATTATTTGTATTTTTGTTGAATTAACATATTCAAACATTATGATTTTCACTCCATTTAAGATGAAAGGGCATTACTAATATATTAAAAAAATTAGAGCATTGCATTTTGTAAATTTTTACAATTTTATATTCTTATGAGGATATATGCATTGTTAATAATCATCTGAATTTAAATTTCATAAATTTCTTAATTGTCTCCGTTGCCACTATGCAATTTGTAATGATTATTAGAATTTTAGTCTGCATACATCTTACTTAAATAAAAGCAAATACAATGGACCTTAATAAGAATTTTTCCCACTCCCCTCTAGAGATATATGCTTGACCTAACGTTGAAAATTATGATTGCTATTTATAATATTCATCCATTAAAGTATATTTTAGACAATTGAGTTCATCACTTGTATTTTTGTTAAATTACCATATTCTAATATGTTGCTTTTCACTCCATGTAAAATGAAATGGCATTCATAATATACTAAAATAATCATAGCATTGCATTTTTTGAATTTGTCGAATTTTATAGTCTTATGAGGATAAATACGTTGTTAATAATGAGTTGAATTTACATTTTCTATATTTCTCAATTGTGTTTTTTGCCACAATGCAATTTCTAATGATTTCCATAATTTTAGTCGGCAAATATATTGGATTCTAATAAGATATTTTCCCACTTCCCTCTAGAGATGTATGCTTGACCCAACATTGATACTTAGGATTCCAATATGTAATGTTCATCCAATAAAGTGTTTTTTATTTAATTGAGTCTATTACTTGTATTTTTGTTGAATTAACATATTCAAATATTATGCTTTTCACTCCATTTAAAATGAAAGGGCATTAACAATATTTTAAAAAATCAAAACATTGCATTTTTTCAATTTTCAGAATTTTATAGTCTTGTAAGGATAAATGTGTCATTGATAATCATCTAAATATAAATTTTGTAAATTTCTTAATTGTCCCCTTTGCCACAATGCAATTTGTAATGATTTCTATAATTTTAGTCTACATACATCTTACTTAAGATAAAACAAATACAATGGACCGTAATAAGAAGTTTTCCTACTCCCTTAGATAGATATATCCATGACCCAACAATGAAGTTTAGGATTCCAATTTGTAATATTCATCCACTAAATTTTTTTATTCAATTAAATCCATTAGTTGTATTTTTGTTGAATTAACATATTCACATATTGTGATTTTCACACCATTTAAAATGAAAGCGCATTAACAATATATTAAAAAAATCAAAAGATTGCATTTTTTCATTTTTTAGAATTTTATAGTCTTATACAGATAAATGCAATGTTAATAATCAGTTAAATTTAAATTTTGTAAATTTCATAATTATCTCCTTTACCATAATGTAATTTTTAAAGATTTATATAATTTTTGTCTACAAACATATTACATATGAAAAAACAAAGGCAATGGACTTTAATAAGAAGTTTTCTCACTCCCCTCTAGAGATATACGCTTGCCCCAAAATTGAAACTTAAGATTCCAATTTGTAATATTCATCCACTAAATTGTTTTATATTCAATTGAATCTATTACTTGTATTTTTGTTGAATTAACATATTCAAATATTATACTTTTCACTCCATTTAAAACAAAAGGGCATTAACAATATATTAAAAAAATCAAAACATTGCATATTTTCAATTTTCAGAATTTTATAGTCTTATATGGATAAATACGTTCTTAATAATCAATTGAATATAGATTTTTTAAATTTCTAAATTATCTCCATTGTCATAATGCAATTTGTAATGATTTCAATTTGACCCATGCTTGACCCAACACTGTAGTTTAGGATTCCAATTTGTAATATTCATCAACTAAAGTTTTTTTTTATTCAATTCAATCCATTAATTGTGTTTTTGTTGAATTAACATATTCAAATATTACACTTTTCACTTCGTTTAGGATGAAAGGGCAATAACAATATATTAAAATAATCAAGATGTTGTATTTTTTCAATTTTTAGAATTTTATACTCTTATAGGCATAAAAGCGTTGTTAATTATTAGTTGAATTTAGACTTTGTAAATTTGTTAATTATCTCTATTACCACAAAGCAATTTGTAATGATTTCGAAAATTTTAGTCTACATACATCTTACATAAGAAAACGCAAATACAAAGGACCCTAATAAGAAGTTTTGCCACTCCCCTCTAGAGATATATGATTAGCCCAACATTGAAGCTTAGGATTACAATTTGTAATATTCATCCACTAAAGTGCTTTTTATTCAATTGAGTTCATTACTTGTATTTTTCTTGAATTAACATATTCAAATATTATACTTTTGACTCCATTTTAGATGAAAGGACATTAACAATATATTAAAAAAATCAAAACATTGCATTTTTTTCAATTTTCAGAATTTTATAGTTTTATAAAGATAAATGGGTTGTTAATAATCAGTTGAATTTAGATTTTGTAAATTTCTTAATTATCTTCATTACCACAATGCAATTTGTAATGATTTTTATAATTTTATTCTACAAACATCTTACTTAAGAAAAAGAAAATATAATGGACCTTAATAAGAAGTTTTCCCACTCCCCTATATAGATATTTGCATGACCCAACACCGAAGTTTAGGATTCCAATTTGTAATATTCATCCACTAAAGTATTTTATATTCAATTGAGTCCATTACTTGTATTTTTGTTGAATTAACATATTCAAATGTTACACTTTTGACTCCATTTAAGATGAAAGGGCATTAACAGTATATGAAAAAAATCAGGCCATTGCATTTTTTAAATTTTTAGAATTTTACAGTCTTATGACGATATATACTTTGTTAATAATCAATTGAATTTAGATTTTGTAAATTTCTTAATTGTCTCCATTGCCACAATGCATTTTGTAATGATTTCAATAATTTTAGCCTACATACATCTTACTTAAGAAAAGCAAATACTATGGACCCTAATAAGAAGTTTTCCCATTGCCCTATATAGATATATGCTAGACCCAACACCGTAGTTTAGGATTCCAATTTGTAATATTCATCCACTAAAGTGTTTTATATTCAATTGAGTCCATTACTTGTATTTTTGTTGAATTAACATATTCAAATGTTACACTTTTAACTCCATTTAAGATGAAAGGGCATTAACAGTATATGAAAAAAATCAAACCATTGCATTTTTTAAATTTTTAGAATTTTATAGTCTTATGACGATAAATACTTTGTTAATAATCAGTTGAATTTAGATTTTGTAAATTTCTTAATTGTCTCCATTGCCACAATGCATTTTGTAATGATTTCAATAATTTTAGTCTACATACATCTTACTTAAGAAAAGCAAATACTATGGACCCTAATAAGAAGTTTTCCCACTGCCCTATATAGATATATGCTAGACCCAACACCGTAGTTTAGGATTCCAATTTGTAATATTCATCCACTAAAGTGTTTTATATTCAATTGAGTCCATTACTTGTATTTTTGTTGAATTAACATATTCAAATGTTACACTTTTAACTCCATTTAAGATGAAAGGGCATTAACAGTATATGAAAAAATCAAACCATTGCATTTTTTAAATTTTTTGAATTTTATAGTCTTATGACGATAAATATTTTGTTAATAATCAGTTGAATTTAGATTTTGTAAATTTCTTAATTGTCTCCATTGCCACAATGCATTTTGTAATGATTTCTATAATTTTAGTCTACATACATCTTACCTAAGAAAAGCAAATACTATGGTCCCTAATAAGAACTTTTCCCACTCCATTTAAGAGATATATGCTTGAGCCAACATTGAAACATAGGATTTTAATTTGTAATATTTATCCACCAAAGTGTTTTTTATTTAATTCAGTCCATTACTTGTATTTTTGTTGATTTAACATATTCAAATATTATACTTTTGACTCCATTCAAGATGAAAGAGCATTAACAATATATTAAAAAAATCAGAGCATTGCATTTTTTAAATTTTTAGAATTTTACAGTCTTATTAGGATAAATACATTGTTAATTATCAGTTGAATTTAGATTTGGTAAATTTCTTAATTATCTCCATTGCCACAATGCAATTTGTAATGATTTTTATAATTTTATCTACAAACATCTTACTTAAGAAAAAGCAAAAACAATGGACCCTAATAAGAAAATTTCCCACGCCCCTACATAGATATATGCATGACCCAACACCGAAGTTTAGGATTCCAATTTGTAATATTCATCCACTAAATTGTTTTATATTCAATTGAGTCTATTATTTGTATTTTTGTTGAATTAACATTTTCAAATATTATACTTTTCACCCCATTTAAGATGAAAGGGCATTAACAATATATTAAAAAAATCAAAACATTGCATTTTTTCAATTTTCAGAATTTTATTGTCTTATAGGGATAAATGCGTTATTAATAATTAGTTGAATTCAAATTTTGTAAATTTCTTAATCATCTCCATTGCCACAATGCAATTTGTAATGATTTCTATAATTTTAGTTTACAAACATCTTACTGAAGAAAAAGCAAATACAATGGACCTAAATAAGAATTTTTCCCACTCCCCTCTAGAGATATATGCTTGACCCAACATTGAAAATTATGATTGCTATTTATAACATTCATCCACTAAAGTGTATTTTATACAATTGAGTTCATTACTTGTATTTTTGTTGAATTAACATATTCAAATATTTTACTTTTCACTCCATGTAAAATGAAATGGCATTATCATAGCATTGCATTTTTTGAATTTTTAGAATTTTACAGTCTTATGAGGATAAATAGGTTGTTAATAATCAGTAGAATTTAAATTTTCTAAATTTCTTAATTGTGTTCTTCGCCATAATGCAATTTCTAATGATTTCCATAATTTTTGTCTGCAAACATATTACTTAAGAGAAAACAAATACAATGGACTCTAATCCGAAATTTTCCCACTCCCCTCTAGATATATATGCTTGACCCAACATTGATGCTTAGGATTCCAATTTGTAATGTTCATTGACTAAAGTGTTTTTTATTCAATTGAGTCCATTACTTGTATTTTTCTTAAATTAACATATTCAAATATTATGTTTTTCACTCCATTTGAAATGAAAGGGCATTAACAATATATTAAAATATCAAAACATTACATTTTTTCAATTTTTAGAATTTTATAGTCTTATAGAGATAAATGTGTTGTTAATAAGCATTTGAATTTAAACTTTGTAAATTTCTTAATTGTCTACTTTGCCACAGTGCAATTTGTAATGATTTCTATAATTTTAGTCTACATACATCTTACTTAAGAAAAAACAAATACAATGGACCCTAATAAGAAGTTTTCCCACTCCCGTCTAGAGATATATGCTTGACCTAACATTGAATCTTAGGATTCCAATATGTAATGTTCATCCAATAAAGTGTTTTTTATTCAATTGAGTCCATTACTTATATTTTTGTTGAATTAACTTATTCAAATATTATACTTCTGACTCCATTTAAGATCAAAGGGCACAAACAATATTTTTAGAAAAATTAGAGCATTGCATTTTTTGAATTTTACAGTCTTATGAGGATAAATACATTATTAATAATCAGTTGAAATTAGATATTATAAATTTCTTAATTATCTCCATTGCCACAATGCAATTTGTAATGATTTATATAATTTTAGTCTAGATACATCTTACTTAAGAAAAAGCAAATACAGTGGACCCTAATAAGAAGTTCTCCCACTCCCTTATATAGATATATGCATGACCTAACATTGAAGTTTAGGATTGTAATTTGTAATATTCATCCACTAAAGTGTTTTATATTCAACTAAGTCCATTACTTGTATTTTTGTTGAATTAAAATTTTCAAATATTATGCTTTTGACTCCATTTAAGATGAAAGGGCATTACATTATATTAAAAAAAAATCAAAACATTGCATTTTTTCAATTTTCAAAATTTTATAGTCTTATAAGCATAAATGCGTTGTTAATAATCAGTTGAATTTAAATTTTGTAAATTTCTTAATTGTCTCCTTTGCCACCATGCAATTTGTAATGATTTCTATGATTTTAGTCTACAAACATCTTACATAACAAAGGCATATACAATGGACCCTAATAAGAAGTTTTCCTACTCTCCTATATACATATATGCATGACCCAACATTGAAGTTTAGGATTCCAATTTGTAATATTCATCTACTAAAGTGTTTTATATTCTATTGAGTCCATTGCTTGTATTTTTGTTGAATTAACATATTCAAACATTATGATTTTCACTCCATTTAAGATAAAAGGGCATTAACAATATATTAAAAAATTCGAAACATTGTATTTTTTCAATTTTCAGAATTTTATAGTCTTATAGAGATAAATGTGTTGTTAATAATCATCTGAATTTAAATTTTAGTCTACATACATCTTACTTAAGAAAAAACAAATATAATGGACCCTAATAAGAAGTTTTCCCACTCCCCTCTAGAGATATATAGTTGACCCAACATTAAAACTTAGATTTCCAATTTGTAATATTCATCCACTAAAGTATTTTTTATTAAATTGAGTCTATTACTTGTATTTTTGTTGAATTAACATTGTATTTTTTCAATTTTCAAAATTTTATAGCCTTATAGGGATAAATGCGTTATTAATAATCAGTTTAATTTAAATTTTGTAAATTTCTTAATTATCTCTATTGTCACAATGCAATTTGTAATGATTTCTATAATTTTAGTCTACATACATCTTAATTAAGAAAAAACAAATACAATGGACCCTAATAAGAATGTTTCCCACTCCCCTCTAGAGATATATGCTTGACCCAACATTGAAAATTATTATTGCTATTTATAATATTTATCCATTAAAGTGTATTTTATCCAATTAAGTTCATCACTTGTATTTTTGATGAATTACCATATTCTAATATGTTGCTTTTCACTCCATGAAAAATGAAATGGCATTCACAATATATTAAAAAAAATTAGAGCTTTGCATTTTTTGAATTTTTAGAGTTTTACAATCTTATGAGGATAAATACGTTGTTAATAATCAGTTGAATTTAAATTTTCTAAATTTCTTAATTGTGTTCTTTACCACAATTCAATTTCTAATGATTTCCATAATTTTAGTCTGCAAACATATTACTTAAGATAAAAGAAATGCAATGGGCTCTAATAAGACATTTTCCCACTCCATCCTAAAGATATATACTTGACCCAACATTGATGCTTAGGATTCCAATTTGTAATGTTCACCCACTAAAGTGTTTTTTTATTCAATTGAGTCCATTACTTGTGCTTTTGTTGAATTAACATATTCAAATATTATGCTTTTCACTTCATTTAAAGTGAAAGGGCATTAACAATATATTAACAAATCAAAACATTGTAGGGATAAATGCGTTGTTAATAATCATCTAAATTTAACTTTTGTAAATTTCTTAATTGTCTCCTTTGCCACAATGCAATTTGTAAGGATTTCTATAATTTTAGTCTGCATACATCTTACTTAAGATAAAGCAAATACAATGAACCCTAATAAGAAGTTTTCCCACTCCCTTATATAAATATATGCATGACCCAACATTGAAGTTTAGCATTCCAATTTGTAATATTCATCCACTGAAGTTTTTTTTATTCAATTAAATCCATTATTTGTATTTTTGTTAAACTGATGTATTCAAATATTATTCTTTTTACTCCATTTAAAATGAAAGGGCATTAACAGTATATTAAAAAAAAATCAAAAGATTACTTTTTTTTTTCAGTTTTCAAAATTTTATAGTCTTACAGGGATAAATTTGATGTTAATAATCAGTTAAATTTAAATTTTGTAAATTTCTTAATCATCTCTTTTGCCACAATACAATTTCTAAAGATTTCTATAATATTAGTCCACAAACATATTACCGAAGAAAAAATAAGCGTAATGGACTCTAATAAGAAGTTTTCCCAATCCCCTCTAGAGATATATACTTAACTTAATATTGAAACTTAGGATTCCAATTTGTAATATTCATCCTCTAAAGTGTTTTTTTATTCAATTAAGTCCATTACTTGTATTTTTGTTGAATTAACATCTTCAAATATTATGCTTTTCACTCCATTTAAGATGAAAGGGCATTAACAATATATTAAAAAAATCACAATATTGCATTTTTTCAATTTTCTGAATTTTATAGTCTTATAGGAACAAATGCATTGTTAATAATCAGTTCAATTTACATTTTGTAAATTTCTTAATTTATCTCCATTAGCATAATGCAATTTGTAATGATTTCTATAATTTTAGTGCACATACATCTTACTTAAGAAAAAGCAAATACAATGGACCATAATAAGAAGTTTTCTCATTCCCTTATATAGATATATGAATGACCCAACATTGAAGTTTAGGATTCCAATTTGTAATATTCATTCATTAAAGTGTTTTTTATTCAATTCAATCCATTACTTGTATTGTTGTTGAATTAACAAATTCAAATATTATGCTTTTCACTCCAATTAAAATGAAATTGCATTAACAATATATTAAAAAATTCAAAACATTGCATTTTTTCAATTTTCAGAATTTTATAGTCTTATGGGGATAAATGTGTTGTTAAGAATCTATTGAATTTAAATTTTGTAAATTTCTTAATCAACTCCCTTGCCACAATGCAATTTGTAATAATTTCTATAATTTTAGTTTGCAATGATCTTACTTAAGAAAAAGTAAATACAATGGACCCTAATAAGAATTTTTAATCTTCATCCAATAAAGTGTTTTATATTCAATTGAGTCCATTACTTGTATTTTTGTTGAATTAACATATTCAAATATTATACTTTTCACTCCATCTAAGATGGAGGGGCATTAACAATATATTAAAAAATCAAAACTTTGCCTTTTTTCAATTTTCAGAATTTTATAGCCTTATAGGGATAAATGCATTGTTAATAATCTATTGAATTTAAATTTTGTAAATTTCTTAATTATCTCCATTACCACAATGCAATTTGTAATGATTTTTATAATTTTAGTTTACAAACATCTTGAGAAAAAGCAAATACAATAGACCCTAATAAGAAGTTTTCTCATACCCCTATGGAGATATATACATGACCCAACATTGAAATTTAGAATTCCAATTTCTAATATTCATCCACTAGAGTGTTTTATATTCAATTGAGTCCATTACTTGTATTTTTGTTGAATTAATATATTCAAATATTATACTTTTCACTCTATTTAAGATGAAAGGGCATTAACAATATATTAAAAAAAAATCAAAACATTGCAATTTTTCGATTTTCAGAATTTTATAGTCTTACAGGGATAAATACGTGGTTAATAATCAGTTGAATTTAAATTTTGTAAATTTCTTAATTATCTCCCTTGCCACAAAGCAATTTGTAATAATTTCTATAATTTTAGTCTGCAGACATCTTACTTAAGAAAAAACAACCACAATAGACCCTAATAAGAAGTTTTCTCACTCCCTTCTAAAGATATATGCTTGACCCAGCATTGAAAATTAGGATTGGTAATTATAATATTCGTCCACTGAAGTGTATTTTAAACAATTGAGTTCATCGCTTGTATTTTTGTTGAATTAACATATTCTAATATTTTGCTTTTCCCTCCATGTAAAACGAAATGACATTAAGGATATATTAAAAAAATCAGAGCATTGCATTTTTTGAATTTTTAGAATTTTACAGTCTCATAAGGATAAATAAGTTATTAATAATTAGTTGAATTTAAATTTTCTAAATTTCCTTATTGTGTTCTTCGCCACAATAAAATTTCTAATGATTTCCATAATTTTAGTCTGCAAACATATTGTTTAAGAAAAAAACAAATGTAATGGTTTTTAATAAGAAGTTTTCCCACTCCTTCATAGAGATATATGCTTGACCCAACATTGAAGTTTAGGATTCCAATTTGTAATGTTCATCCACTAAAGTGTTTTTTATTCAATTGAGTCCATTACTTGTATTTTTATTGAAATAACATATTCAAATATTATATTTTTCACTCCATTTAAAATGAAAGGGCATTAACAATATATTAAAAAAATCAAAACAATGCATTTTTTCAATTTTCAGAATTTTATAGTTTTATTGGCATAAATGCATTGTTAATAATATATTGAATTTAAATTTTATAAATTTCTTAATTATCTCTATTGCCGCAATGCAATTTGTAATGATTTCTATAATTTTAGTTTACAAACATCTTACATGAGAAAAAGCAAATACAATAGACCCTAATAGAAAGTTTTCCGACTCCTTTATAGAGATATATGCATGACCCAACATTAAAGTTTAGGATTCCAATTTGTAATATTCATCTAGTAAAATGTTTTATATTCAATTAAGTCCATTACTTGTATTTTTGTTGAATTAACATATTCAAATATTATATTTTTCACACCATTTAATATGGAAGGGCATTAACAATATATTAAAAAAAATCAAAACATTGCATTTTTTCAATTTTTAGAATTTCATTGTCTTATAGAGATAAATGCGTTGTTAATAATCAATTCAATTTAAATTTTTTTAAATTTCTTAATTATCTTTATTGCCACAATGCAATTTGTAATGATTTTTATAATTTTAGTCTACAAACATCTTACTTAAGAGATAGCAAATACAATGGACCCTAATAAGAAGTTTTCCCACTTCCTTATAGAGATATATGAATGACCCAACATTGAAGTTTAGAATTCCAATTTGTAATGTTCAACCACTAAAGTGTTTTTTATTCAATTAAGTCCATTACTTGTATTGTTGTTGAATTAACATATTCAAATATTATTCTTTTCACTCCATTTAAAATGAAAGGGCATTAACAATATATTAGAAAAAATCAAAACATTTCATTTTTTCAATTTTCATAATTTTACAATCTTATAGGGATAAATGTGTTGTGAAAAATCAGTTGAATTTAAATTTTATAAATTTCTTAATTATCTGCCTTGCCACAATGCAATTTGTAATGATTTCTATAATTTTAGTCTACAAACATCTTACTTAAGAAAAAACAAATATAGAAAAAGCAAATACAATGGACCTTAATAAGAATTTTTCCCACACCCCTCTAAAGATATATGCTTGCCCCAACATTTGAGTTCATCATTGGTATTTTTGTTGGATTAACATATTCTAACATTTTGCTTGTCACTCCAAGTAAAATGAAATGGCATTGACAATATATTAAAAAAATCAGAGCATTCATTTTTTGAATTTTATAGTCTTATGAGGATAAATACATTATTAATAATCAGTTAAATTTAAATTTTCTGAATTTCTTAATTGTGTTCTTCGCCATAATGCAATTTCAAATGATTTCCATAATTTTAGTCTACAAACATATTACTTAAGAAAAAACAAATGCAATGGACTCTAATAAGAAGTTTTCCCACTCCCTTTTAAAGATATATGCTTGACCCAACATTCATACTTAGGATTCCAATTTGCAATCTTCATCCACTAAAGTGTTTTTTATTCAATTAAGTCCATTACTTGTATTTTAGTTCAATTAACATATTCAAATATTATGCTATCCACTCCATTTAAAATGAAAGGGCAATAATAGTTGAATTTAAATTTTGTAAATTTCTTAATTATCTTCATTGCCATAAAGGAATTTTTAATCATTTCTATAATTTTAGCCTACAAACATCTTATTTAAGAAAAAGCAAATACAATGAACCCTAATAAGAAGTTTTCCCACTCCACTCTAGAGATATGTGCTTGACCCAGCATTGAAGTTTAGGATTCCCATTTGCAATATTCATCCATTAAAGTGCTTTTTTTTCAATTAAGTCCATTACTTGTATTTTTGTTAAATTAATATCTTCAAATATTATGTTGTCCACTCCATTTAAAATGAAAGGACAATAACAATATATTAAAAAATGAAAACATTTCATTTTTACAATTTTCAAAATTTTATAGTCTTATAGGGATAAATGCGTTGTTAATAATTAGTTGAATTGAAATTTTGTAAATTTCTCAATTATCTTCATTGCCACAATGGAATTTGTAATCATTTCTATAATTTTAGTCTACAACCATCTTACATAAGAAAAGCAAATACAATAGACCCTAATAAGAAGTTTTCCCACTCCTCTATATACATATATGTATGACCTAACGCTGAAGTTTAGGATTCCAATTTGTAATATTTATCAACTAAAGTGTTTTATATCGAATTGAGTCCATTGCTTGTATTTTTGTCGAATTAACATATTCAAACATTATGATTTTCACTCCATTTAAGATGAAAAGACATTAACAATATATTAAAAAATTCAAAACATTGCATTTTTTAAATTTTCAGAATTTTATATTCTTATAAGGATAAATTTGATGTTAAAAATTAGTTAAATTTAAATTTTGTAAATTTCATAATTATCTCCATTGTCACAATGCAATTTCTAAAGATTTATATAATTTTTGTCTGCAAAGATATTACTTAAGAAAAACAAATTCAATGGACTCTAATAAGAAGTTTTCTCCCTCCCCTCTAGAGATATATGCTTTCCCGAACATTGAAGCTTAGGATTCCAATTTGTAATATTCATCCACTAAACTGTTTTATATTCAATTAAGTCCATTACTTGTATTTTTGTTGAAATAACATTTTCAAATATTGTGTTTTTCACCCCATTTCAGATGAAAGGGCATTAAAAATATATTAAAAAAATCAAAACATTGCATTTTTTCAATTTTCAGAATTTTATAGTCTTATAGGGATAAATGCGTTGTTAATAATCAGTTGAATTTAAATTTTGTCAATTTCTTAATTATCTCCATTGCCACAACGCAATTTGTAATGATTTTTATAATTTTAGTCTACAAACATCTTACATAAGAAAAGCAAATACAATGGACCCTAAGAAGAAGTATGATTTTCACTCTATTTAAGATGAGAAGACATTAACAATATATTAAAAAATTCAAAACATTGCATTTTGTAAATTTTCAGAATTTTATGTTCTTATAAGGATAAATTTGGTGTTAAAAATTAGTTAAATTTAAATTTTGTAAATTTCATAATTATCTCCATTGTCACAATGCAATTTCTAAAGATTTCTATAATTTTTGTCTGCAAAGATATTACTCAAGAAAAACAAATTCAATGGCCTCTAATAAGAAGTTTTCTCCCTCCCCTCTAGAGATATATGCTTGCCCGGACATTGAAGCTTAGGATTCCAATTTGTAATATTCATCCACTAAACTCTTTTATATTCAATTGAGTCCATTACTTGCATTTTTGTTGAAATAACATTTTCAAATATTGTGTTTTTTACCCCATTTAAGATGAAAGGGCATTAAAAATATATTAAAAAAATCAAAACATTGCATTTTTTCAATTTTCAGAATTTTATAGTCTTATAGGGATAAATGAGTTGTTAATAATCAGTTGAATTTAAATTTTGTCAATTTCTTTATTATCCCCATTGCCACAATGCTATTTGTAATGATTTTTATAATTTTAGTTTACAAACATCTTACATAAGAAAAGCAAATACAATGGACCCTGAGAAGAAGTAGACATTAACAATATATTAAAAAATTCAAAACATTGCATTTTTAAAATTTTTAGAATTTTATATTCTTATAAGGATAAATTTGATGTTAAAAATTAGTTAAATTTAAATTTTGTAAATTTCATAATTATCTCCATTGTCACAATGCAATTTCTAAAGATTTCTATAATTTTTGTCTACAAAGATATTACTCAAGAAAAACAAATTAAATGGACTCTAATAAGAAGTTTTCTCCCTTCCCTCTAGAGATATATGCTTGCCCGAACATTGAAGCTTAGGATTCCAATTTGTAATATTCATCCACTAAACTGTTTTATATTCAATTGAGTCCATTACTTGCATTTTTGTTGAAATAACATTTTCAAATATTGTGTTTTTCACCCCATTTAAGATGAAAAGGCATTAAAACTATATTAAAAAAAAATCAAAACATTGCATTTTTTTAATTTTCAGAATTTTATAGTCTTATAGGGATAAATGCGTTGTTAATAATCAGTTGAATTTAAATTATGCAATTTGTAATGATTTTTATAATTTTAGTCTACAAACATCTACATAAGAAAAGCAAATACAATGGACCTTAAGAAGAAGTATGATTTTCACTCTATTTAAGATGAAAAGACATTAACAATATATTAAAAAATTCAAAACATTGCATTTTGTAAATTTTCAGAATTTTATATTCTTATAAGGATAAATTTGATGTTAAAAATTAGTTAAATTTAAATTTTGTAAATTTCATAATTATCTCCATTGCCACAATGCAATTTCTAAGGATTTCTATCATTTTTGTCTGCAAAGATATTACTCAAGAAAAACAAATTCAATGGACTCTAATAAGAAGTTTTCTCCCTCCCCTCTAGAGATATATGCTTGCTCGGACATTGAAGCTTAGGATTCCAATTTGTAATATTCATCCACTAAACTGTTTTATATTCAATTGAGTCCATTACTTGCATTTTTGTTAAAATAACATTTTCAAATATTGTGTTTTTCACCCCATTTAAGATGAAAGGGCATTAAAAATATATTAAAAAAAATCAAAACATTGCATTTTTTCAATTTTCAGAATTTTATAGTCTTATAGGGATAAATGAGTTGTTAATAATCAATTGAATTTAAATTTTGTCAATTTCTTTATTATTGCCATTGCCACAATGCTATTTGTAATGATTTTTATAATTTTAGTTTACAAACATCTTACATAAGAAAAGCAAATACAATGGACCCTGAAAAGAAGTAGACATTAACAATATATTAAAAAATTCAAAACATTGCATTTTTTAAATTTTTAGAATTTTATATTCTTATAAGGATAAATTTGATGTTAAAAATTAGTTAAATTTAAATTTTGTAAATTTCATAATTATCTCCATTGCCATAATGTAATTTCTAAAGATTTCTATAATTTTTGTCTGCAAAGATATTACTCAAGAAAAACAAATTAAATGGACTCTAATAAGAAGTTTTCTCCCTTCCCTCTAGAGATATATGCTTGCCTGAACATTGAAGTTTAGGATTTCAATTTGTAATATTCATCCACTAAACTGTTTTATATTCAATTGAGTCCATTACTTGTATTTTTGTTGAAATAACATTTTCAAATATTGTGTTTTTCACCCCATTTAAGATGAAAAGGCATTAAAAATATATTAAAAAAAAATCAAAACATTGCATTTTTTCAATTTTCAGAATTTTATAATCTTATAGGGATAAATGCGTTGTTAATAATCAATTGAATTTAAATTTTGTCAATTTCTTTATTATCTCCATTGCCACAATGCAATTTGTAATGATTTTTATAATTTTAGTCTACAAACATCTTACATAAGAAAAGGAAATACAATGGATCCTAAGAAGAAGTTTTCCCACTACCCTATGTACATATATGCATGACCCAACACTAAAGTTTAGGATTCCAATTTGTAATATTCATCAACTAAAGTGTTTTATATTCAATTGAGTCTATTGCTTGTATTTTTGTTGAATTAACATATTCAAACATTATGATTTTCACTCCATTTAAGATGAAAGGGCATTAACAATATATTAAAAAATTCAAAACATTACATTTTTTCAATTTTCAGAATTTAATATTCTTATCAGGATATATGCAACGTCAATAATCATCTGAATTTACATTTCGTAAATTTTTTAATTGTCTCTATTGCCATAATGCAATTTGTAATGATTTCTATAATTTTAGTCTACAAACATCTTACTTAAGAAAAAGCAAATACAATGGACCTCAATAAGAAAATTTCCCACTCCCCTCTTAAGATATATGCTTGACCCAATACTGAAAATTATGATTACTATTTATAATATTCATCCACTAAAGTGTATTTTATATAACTGAGTTCATCACTTATATTTTTGTTGAATTAACATATTCAAATATTTGGCTTTCCACTCCATGTAAAATGAAATGGCATTAACAATATATTAAAAAAATCATATCATTGCATTTTTTAAATTTTTAGAATTTTACAGTCTTATAAGGATGAATATGTTGTTAATAATCAGTAGAATTTAAATTTTCTAAATTTCTGAATTGTGTTCTTTGCCACAATGCAATTTCTAATGATTTCCATAATTTTAGTCTTCAAACATATTACTTAAGAAAACACAAATGCAATGAACTCTAATAAGAAGTTTTCCCACTCCCCTCTAGATATATATGCTTGACTTAACATTGATGCTTAAGATTCTAATTTGAATGTTCATCCACTAAAGTGTTTTTTATTCAATTGAGTCCATTACTTGTATTTTTGTTGAATTAACATGTTCAAATATTATACTTTTCACTCTATTTAAAATGAAAGGGCATTAACAATATACTAAAATATCAAAACATTATATTTTTTCAATTTTCAGAATTTTATAGTCTTATAGGGATAAACGCATTCTTAATAATCATCTGAATTTAAATTGTGTAAGTTTCTTAATTGTCTCCTTTGCCACAATGCAATTTGTAATAATTTCTATAATTTTAGTCTACATACATCTTAAGATAAAGCAAATACAATGGACCCAAATAAGAAGTTTTCCCACTCCCTTATATAGATATATCCATAACCCAACATTGAAGTTTAGGATTTCAATTTGTAATATTCATCCACTAAAGTTTTTTTTTTCAATTAAATCTGTATCTTGTATTTTTGATGAATTATCATATTCACATATTATACTTTTCACACCATTTAAAATGAAAGGGCATTAACAATATATTAACAAAATCAAAACATTGCATTTTTTCAATTTTCTGAATTTTATAGTCCTATAGAGATAAATGTGTTGTTAATAATTAGTTGAATTTAAATTTTGTAAATTTCTTAATTGTCTCCTTTGCCACAAGGCAATTTGTAATGATTTCTATAATTTTAGTCTTCATACATCTTACTTAAGAAAAAGCAAATACAATGGACCCTAATAAGAAGTTTTCCCACTCCCTTATATAGATATATCCATGACCCAACATTGAAGTTTAGGATTCCAATTTGTAATATTCATCGATTAAAGTTTTTTTTATTCTATTAAATCTATTACTTGTATTTTTGTTGAATTAACATATTCATATATTATACTTTTCACTCCATTTAAAATGAAAGGGCATTAACAATATATTAAAAAATATTAAAAGATTGCATTTTTTCAATTTTCAAAAATTTATAGTCTTATAAGGATAAATTTGATGTTAATAATCAGTTAAAATTAAATTTTTTAAATTTCATAATTATCTCCATTGTCACAATGCAATTTCTAAAGATTTCCATAATTTTTGTCTGCAAAGATATTACTCATGAAAAACAAATGCAATGGACTCTAATAAGAAGTTTTCTCACTCCCTTCTAGAGATATATGCTTGCCCGAACATTGAAACTTAGGATTCCAATTTATAACATTCATCCACTAAACTATTTTATATTCAATTGAGTCTATTACATGTATTTTTGTTGAAATAACATTTTCAAATATTGTGCTTTTTACCCTATTTAAGATGAAATGGCATTAACAATATATTAAAAAAATCAAAACATTGCATTTTTTCAATTTTCAGAATTTTATAGTCTTATAGAGATAAATGCATTGTTAATAATCAATTGAATTTAAATTTTGTAAATTTCTTAATTATCTCCATTGCCACAATGCAATTTGTAATGATTTCTATAATTTTAGTCTACATACATCTTACTTAAGAAAAGCAAATACAATTGACTCTAATAAGAAGTTTTTCCACTCCCCTATATACATATATGCATGACCTAAGATTGAAGTTTAGGATTCCAATTTGTAACATTCATTAACTAAAGTATTTTATATTCAATTGAGTCCATTAGTTGTATTTTTGTTGAATTAACATATCCAAACATTATGATTTTCACTCCATTTAAGATGAAAGGGCATTAACAATATATTAAAAAAATCAAAGCATTGCATTTTGTAAAATTTTACAATTTTACAGTCTTATGAGGATATATGCATTATTAATAATCATCTAAATTTAAATTTCATAAATTTCTTAATTGTCTCCGTTGCCACAATGCAATTTGTAATGATTTGTATAATTTTAGTCTACATACATCTTACTTAAGAAAAAGCAAATACAATGGACCTTAATAAGAATTTTTCCCACTCCCCTCTAGAGATATTTGCTTGACCCAACATTGAAAATTATGATTGTTATTTATAATATTAATCCATTAAAGTGTATTTTATACAATTGAGTTCATCACTTGTATTTTTGTTGAATTACCATATTCTAATATGTTGCTTTTCACTCAATGTAAAATGAAATGGCATTCACAATATATTAAAAAAATAAGAGCATTGCATTTTTTTGAATTTTTAGAATTTTATAGTCTTATGAGGATAAATACGTTGTTAATAATCAGTTGAATTTAAATTTTCCAAATTTCTCAATTGTGTTCGTTGCGACAAGGCAATTTCTAATGATTTCCATAATTTTAGTCTGCAAACATATTACTTAAGAAAAAACAAATGCGATGGATTCTAATAAAATGTTTTCCCACTCCCCTCTATAAATGTATGCTTGACCCAACATTGATGTTTAGAATTCCAATATGTAATGTTCATCCAATAAAGTGTTTTTTTATTCAATTTAGCCCATTACTTGTTTTTTTGTTGAATTAACATATTCAAATATTATACTTTTCACCCCATTTAAAATGAAAGGGCATTAACAATATTTTAAAAAATCAAAACATTGTATTTTTTCAATTTTCAGAATTTTATAGTTATATATGGATAAATACATTGTTAATAATCATATGAATTTAAATTTTGTAAATTTCTTAATTGTCTCCTTTGCCACAATGCAATTTGTAAATATTTCTATAATTTTAGTCTACATACATCTTACTTAAAATAAAGAAAATACAATGGACCCAACATTGAAGTTTAGGATTTCAATTTGTAATATTCATCCACTAAAGTTTTTTTTATTCAATTAAATCCATTACTTGTATTTTTGTTGAATTAACATATTCACATATTATGCTTTTCACTCCATTTAAAATGAAAGCGCATTAACAATATATTAAAAATTTAAAAGATTGCATTTTTTTTAATTTTTAGTATTTTATAGTCTTATAGGGATAAATGCGATGTTAATAATCAGTTAAATTTAAATTTTGTAAATTTCATAATTATCTCTTTCGCCACAATGCAATTTTTAAAGATTTATACAATTTTTGTTCGCAAAGATAGTTTTAAGCAAAACAAACGCAATGAACCCTAATAAGAAGTTTTTCCACTCGCCTTTAGAGATATATACTTGACCCAACATTAAAGCCTAGAATTCCAATTTGTAATATTCATCCACTAAAGTGTTTTTTATTCAATTGAGTCCATTACTTATATTTTTGTTGAATTAACATATTCAAATATTATACTTTTCACTCCATTTAAGATGAAAGAGCATTAACAATATATTAAAAAAAAATCAAAACATTGTATTTTTTCAATTTTCAAAATTTTATAGGCTTATAGGGATAAATGCGTTATTAATAATCAGTTTAATTTAAATTTTGTAAATTTCTTAATTATCTCTAACATATTCAAATATTCTACTTTTCACTCCATTTAAAATAAAAAGGCATTAACAATATATTAAAAAAATCAAAACATTGCATTTTTTCAATTTTCAAAATTTCATAGTCTTATAGGGATAAATGCGTTGTTAATAATCAATTGAATTTAAATTTTGTAAATTTCTTAATTATCTCCATTGCCACAATGCAATTTGTAATGATTTCCATAATTTTAGTCTATAAACATCTTACTTAAGAAAAAGCAAATACAATGGACCCTAATAAGAAGTTTTCTCACTCCCCTCTAGAGATATATGTTTGACCCTACATTGAAAATTATGATTGCTATATACAATATTCATCCACTATGTCGTATTTTATACAATTGAGTTCATTACTTGTATATTTGTTGAAGTAACATATTCTAATATTTTGCTTTCCACCCCGTGTAAAATGAAATGGCAGTAACAATATATTAAAAAAATTAGAGCATTGCATTTTTTTAATTTTCAGAATTTTACTGTCTTATAAGGATAAATACGTTATTAATAATTAGTTGAATTTAAATTTTGTAAATTTCTTAATTATCTTCGTTGCCACAATGTAATTTGTAATGATTTCTATAATTTTAGTTTGCAAATATTATACTTAAGAAAAAGCAAATACAATGGATCAGAAAAAGCAAATACAATGGACCCTAATAAGAAGTTTTCCCACTCTCCTATAGAGATATATGTATGACCCAACATTGAAGTTTAGGATTCCAATTTGTAATATTCATCAACTAAAGTGCTTTTTATTCAATTGAGTCCATTACTTGTATTTTTGTTAAATTAACATATTCAAATATTATACTTTTCACTCCATTTAAAATCGAAAGGCATTAACAATATATTACAAAATCAAAACATTGCATTTTTTTAATTTTTAGAATTTTATAGTCTTCTAGAGATAAATGTATTGTCAAAAAATAGTTGAATTTAAATTTTGAAAATTTCTTAATTATCTCTCTTATGACAATGCAATTTGTAATGATTTCTATATTTTTAGTCTGCAAACATCTTACTTAAGAAAAAACAAATATATTGGACACTAATAAGAAGTTTCCTCACTCTCTTATATAGATATATGTATGATCCAACATTAAAGTTTAGGATTCCAATTTGCAATATTCATCCTTTAAAGTGTTTTTTTTTTTCAATTAAGTTCATTACTTGCATTTTTGTTGAATTAACATATTCAAATATTATACTTTCCACTCCATTTAAAATGAAAGGGCAATAACA
This sequence comes from Bruguiera gymnorhiza, assembly GCA_020883675.1. Taxonomy (NCBI): domain Eukaryota; kingdom Viridiplantae; phylum Streptophyta; class Magnoliopsida; order Malpighiales; family Rhizophoraceae; genus Bruguiera; species Bruguiera gymnorhiza. Next base: position 180,288 of record JAIRCJ010000184.1, read on the forward strand.
ATATATTAAAAAATTAAAACATTTCATTTTTACAATTCTCAAAATTTTATAGTCTTGTAAGGATAAATGCGTTATTAATAATTAGTTGAATTGAAATTTTGTAAATTTCTTAATTATCTTTATTGTCACAATGGAATTTGTAATCATTTCTATAATTTTAGTCTACAAATATCTTACTTTGGAAAAAGCAAATGCAATGGACCTTAATAAGAAGTTTTCGCACTTTCTTTTAGAGATATGTACTTGACCCAACATTGAAATTTAGGATTCCAATTTGCAATATTCATCCACTAAAATATTTTTTATTCAATTGAGTCCATTACTTGTTAGGGATAAATGTCTTTTTAATAATCAATTGAATTTAAATTTTCTAAATTTCTTAATTGTGTTCTTCACCACAATATAATTTGTAATAATTTCTATAATTTTAGTCTACAAACAACTTACTTAAGAAAAAGGTAATACAATGGACCCTAATAAGAAGTTTTCCCACTCCCTTATATAGATATAAGCATGACCCAACATTGAAATTTAGGATTCCAATTTGCAATATCCATCCACTAAAGTGTTTTTTATTCAATTGAGTCCATTACTTGTATTTTTGTTGAATTAACATATTCAAATATTATACTTTCCACTCCATTTAAAATGAAAGGGAATTAACAATATATGAAAAAAAAACAAAACATTGCATTTTTACAATTTTTAGAATTGTAGTCTTATAGGGATAAATAAGTTGTCAAAAATCAGTTAAATTTAAATCTTGTAAAATTCTTAGTCATCTCCCTTGCCACAAAGCAATTTGTAATAATTTCTATAATTTTAGTCTGCAAACATCTTACTTAAGAAAAAACAAATACAATAGACCCTAATAAGAAGTTTTCCCACACCCTGATAGAGATATATGCATGACCTAACATTGAAGTTTAGGATTCCAATTTGTAATATTCATCCACTAAAGTGTTTTTTATTCAATTGAGTCCATTACTTGTATTTTTGTTGAATTAACATATTCAAATATTATAGTTTTCACTCCATTTTAAATAAAAGGGCACTAACAATATATTGAAAAATCAAAACATTGCATTTTTTCAAGTTTTAGAATTTTATAGTCTTATAGGGATAAATGTGTTGTCAAAAATTAGTTAAATTTAAAATTTGAAAATATCTTAATTATCTCCCTTACTAGAACACAATTTGTAAAGATTTCTATAATTTTACTCTGCAAACATCTTACTTAAGAAAAATGCAAATACAATAGACCCTAATAAGAAGTTTTTCCACTCCCCTATAGAGATATATGCATGACCTAACATTGAAGTTTAGGATTCCAATTTGTAACATATATCCACTAAAGTGTATTTTATACAATTGGTTCATTATTTGCATTTTCGTTGAATTCACATATTGAAATATTATACTTTTCACTCCATTTAAGATGAAAGGGCATTAAAAATATATTAAAAAAATCAAAACATTGCATTATTTCAATTTTAAGAATTTTATAGTCTTCTAAGGATAAATGCGTCGTTAATTATTAGTTGAATTTAAATTATGTAAATTTCTTTATTATCTCTATGGCCACAATGCAATTTGTAATCCTTTGTATAATTTTAGTTTACAAACATCTTACTTAAGAAAAAGCAAATACAATGGATGCTAATTAGAAGTTTTCCCACTCCCTTCTCAAGATATATGCTTAACCCAACATTGAAGTTTAGGATTTCGATTTGTAATATTCATCCATTAAAGTGTTTTTTATTCAATTAGGTCCATTACTTGTATTTTTGTTGAATTAACATATTCAAATATTATGCTTTCTACTTAATTTAAAACGAAAGGGAATTAACAATATATGAAAAAATCAAAACATTGCATTTTTACAATTTTTAGAATTGTATAGTCTTATAGGGATAAATGAGTTGTCAAAAATCAGTTGTATTTAAATTTTGAAAATTTCTTAATTATCTCCCTTGCCATAATGCAATTTTTAATGATTTCTATAATTTTACTCTGCAAATATCTTACTTATGAAAAAGCACATACAATGCACGCTAATAAGAAGTTTTCCCACTCCCCTATAGAGATACATGTTTGACCCAACATTGATGCTTAGGATTCCAATTTGTAATGTTCATCCACTAAAGTGTTTTTTATTCAATTGAGTCTATTACATGTATTTTTGTTGGATTAACATATTCAAATATTATACTTTTCACTCCATTTAAAATAACAAGGCATTAACAATATATTAAAAAATCAAAACATTGCATTTTTTTGAATTTTCAGAATTTTATAGTCTTATACGGATAAATGCATTGTTAATTATTAGTTGAATTTTAATTTTATAAGTTTCTTAATTATCTCAATTACCACAATGCAATTTATAATGATTTCTATAATTTTAGTCAATAAACATATTACTTAAGAAAAAATAAACGCAATGGACTCTAATAAGAAGTTTTCCCACTTCCCTCTAGAGATATATGCTTAACCCAACATTAAAAGCTTAGTATTGTTATTTGTAATATTCATCTACGAAATTGTTTTTTATTTAGTTAAGTCCATTATTGGTATTTTTGTTGAATTAACATATTCAAATATTATGTTTTTCACTCTATTTAAAATGAAAGGGCATTAACAATATATTAAAAAATCAAAATATTGCATTTTTTCAATTTTCAAAATTTTATAGTCTTATAGGGATAAATGTGTTGTTAGTAATCAGTTGAATTTAAATTTTGTAAATTTCTTAATTATCTCCATTGCCACAATGCAATTTGTCATCATTTGTATAATTTTAGTCTACAAACATCTTACTTAAGCAAAAGCAAAAATAATAGACCCTAATAAGAAGTTTTCCCAGTCCCCTCTAGAGATATATGCTTGACCCAACATTCATACTTAGGATTCCAATTTGTAATATTCATCCACTTAAGTGTTTTGTTTTCAATTGAGACCATTACTTGTCTTTTTGTTGAGTTAACATATTTGAATATTATGCTTTTCACACCATTTAAAATGAAAGGGCATTAACAATATATTAAAAAATTGAAATATTGTATTTTTTCAATTTTCAGAATTTTAGACTCTTATAGAGATAAATGGGTTGTTAATAATTAGTTGAATTTAAATTTTGTAAATTTCTTAATTATCTCACTTACCACAATGCAATTTGTATTGATTTCTATAATTTTAGTCTACAAACATCTTACTTAAGAAAAAGCAAATACAATGGTCCCTAATAAGAAGTTTTCCCATTCTTGTCTAAAGATATATGCTTGATCCAACATTGAAAATTAAGATTGCTATTTATAATATTCATGCACTAAAGTGTTTTCTATTCGATTGAGTCCATTACTTGTATTTTTGTTCAATGAACGTATTCAAATATTACACTTTTCACTCCATTTAAAATCAAAGGGCATTAACAATATATTAAATAATCTAAACATTACAATTATTCACTTTTCAAAATTTTAGAGCCATATAAGGATAAATGTGTTGTTAATAATAAGTTGAATTTAAATTTTGAAAATTTCTTAATTATCTCCCTTGCCATAATGCAATTTGTAAAGATTTCTATAATTTTTCTCCGTAAACATCTAACTTAAGAAAAAGCAAATATAATGGACCCCAATAAGAAGTTTTCCCAATTCATTATAGAGATATATGCATGACCCAACATTGAAGTTTAGGATTCCAATTTGTAACATACATCCACTAAAGTGTATTTTATACCATTGAGTTCATTACTTGTGTTTTTGTTGAATTAACATCTTCAAATATTATACTTTTCACTTTATTAAAAAATCAAAACATTGCATTTTTTCAATGTTTAGAATTTTATAGTCTTATAGGGATAAATGCGTTGTTAACTATCAGTTGAATTTAAATTTTGTCAGTTAATTTATTATCTCGATTGCCACAATGCAATTTGTAATGATTTCTATAATTTTAGTCAACAAAGATATTACTTAAGAATAAATAAACGCAATGGACTCTAATAAGAAGTTTTCCCACTTCCCTCTAGAGATATATGCTTAACCCAACATTAAAAGCTTAGGATTGCTATTTGTAATATTCATCCACTAAATTGTTTGTTATTCAATTGAGTCCATTATTTGTATTTTTGTTGAATTAACATATTCAAATATTATGCCTTTCACTCCATTTTAAATGAAAGGGCATTAACAATATATTAAAAAATCAAAACATTGCATTTTTCCAATTTTCAGAATTTTATGGTCTTATCAGGATAAATATGTTCTTAATATTCAATTGAATTTAAATTTTGTAAATTCCTTAATTATCACCCTTGCCACAATATAATTTGTAATGATTTATATAATTTTAGTTGGCAAACATCTTACTTAAGAAAGAGCAAATACAATGGATCCTAATAAGAAGTTTCCCACTCCCTTATATAGATATATGCATGACCCAACATTGAAGTTTAGGATTTCAATTTGCAATATTCATCCATTAAACTATTTTTTATTCAATTGAGTCTATTACTTGTACTTTTGTTGAATTAACATATTTAAAAATTATGGTTTTCACTCCATTTAAAATGAAAGGGCATTAATATATTAAAAAATCAAAACATTGCATTTTTTCAATTTTCAGAATTTTATAGTCTTCTAGGGATAAATGCATTGTTAATAATCAGTTGAATTTAAATTTTATAAATTTCTTAATTATTTCCATTGCCACAATGCAATTTGTAATCATTTGTCTAATTTTAGTCTACAAACATCTTACTTAAGAAAAAACAAATACAATAGACCTTAATAAGAAGTTTTGCCACTCCCATATATATATATATATATATGCATGACCCGACATTGAAGTTTAGGATTCTAATTTATAATATTCATCCACTAAAGAGTTTTTTTATTCAATTAGGTCCATTACTTGTATTTTTGTTGAATTAATATATTCAAATATTATGCTTTTCACTCCATTTAATATGAAAGGGCATTAATAATATATTAAAAAAATCATAACATTGCATTTTTTCAATTTTCAGAATTTTATAGTCTTATAGGGATAAATGTGTTGTCAAAAATTAGTTGAATTTAAATTTTGAAAATATCTTAATTATCTCCCTTACTACAACACAATTTGTAAAGATTTTTATAATTTTACTCTAGAAACATCTTACTTAAGAAAAAAGCAAACATAATAGACCCTGATAAGAAGTTTTCCCACTCCCCTATAGAGATATATGCATGACCTAACATTGAAGTTTAGGATTCTAATTTGTAACATACATCCACTAAAGTGTATTTTATACAATTGAGTTCATTATTGGCATTTTTGTTGAATTAACATATTTAAATATTACGCTTTTCACTCCATTTAAAATGAAAGGACATTAAAAATACATTAAAAAGATCAAAACATTGCATTGTTTCAATTTTAAGAATTTTATAGTCTTCTAGCGATAAATGCGTTGTTAATAATTAGTGGAATTTAAATTATGTAAATTTCTTTATTATCTCCATGGCCACAATGCAATTCGTAATCATTTGTATAATTTTAGTCTATAAACATCTTACTTAAGAAAAAGCAAATACAATGGATGCTAATTAGAAGTTTTCCCACTCCCTTCTCGAGATATATGCTTAATCCAACATTGAAGTTTAGGATTCCAATTTGTAATATTCATCCACTAAAGTATTTTTTATTCAATTAGGTCAATTACTTGTATTTTTGTTGAATTAACATATTCAAATATTATACTTTCCACTCAATTTAAAACGAAAGGGAATTAACAATATATGAAAAAAAAATCAAAACATTACATTTTTACAATTTTTAGAATTGTATAGCCTTATAGGGATAAAAGCGTTGTCAACAATCAGTTGGATTTAAATTTTGGAAATTTCTTAATTACCTCCCTTGCCACAATGCAATTTGTAATAATTTCTATAATTTTAGTCTGCAAACATCTTACTTCAGAAAAATCAAATACAATAGACCCTAATAAGAAGTTTTCCCCCACCCCTATAAAGATATATGCATGACCTAACATTGAAGTTTAGGATTCCATTTTGTAATATTCATCCACTAAAGTGTTTTTTATTCAATTGAGCCTACTACTTATATTTTTGTTGGATTAACATATTCAAATATTATGCTTTTCACTCCATTTAAAATAATAGGGCATTAACAATATATTAAGAAATCAAAACATCGTAGTTTTTTGAATTTTCAGAATTTTATGGTCTTATAGGGTTAAATGCATTGTTAATTATTAGTTGAATTTAAATTTTGTAAGTTTCTTAATTATCTCGATTGCCACAATGCAATTTGTAATGATTTCTATAATTTTAGTCAGCAAACATATTACTTAAGAAAAAATAAACATAATGGACTCTAATAAGAAGTTTTCCCATTTCACTCTAGAGATATATGCTTAACCCAACATTAAAAGCTTAGTATTGCTATTTGTAATATTCATCCACTAAATTGTTTTTTATTCAATTGAGTCCATTATTTGTATTTTTGTTGAATTAACATATTCAAATATAATGCTTTTCACTCCATTTAAAATGAAAGGGCATTAACAATATATTAAAAAATCAAAACGTTGCATTTTTTTCAATTTTAAGAATTTTATAGTTTTCTAGGGATAAATGCGTTATTAATAATCAGTTGAATTTAAATTTTGTAAATTTCTTAATTATCTCTATTGCCACAATGCAATTTATAATTATTTGTATAATTTTAGTCTACAAACATCTTACTTAAGAAAAAGCAAATATAATGGACCCTAATAAGAAGTTTTTCCACTCCCCTATAGAGATATATGCATCACCCAACATTGATGCTTAGGATTCCAATTTGTAATATTCATCTACTAAAGTGTATTTTATACAATTGAATTCATTACTTGCATTTTTGTTGAATTAACATATTCAAATATTACACTTTTCACTCTATTTAAAATGAAAGGGCATTAACAATATATTAAAAAAATCAAAACATTGCATTATTTCAATTTTTGGAATTTTATAGTCTTCTAGGGATAAAAGTGTTGTTAACAATTAGTTGAATTTAAATTTTGTAAATTTCTTAATTATCTCCATGGCCATAATGCAATTTGTAATCCTTGGTATAATTTTAGTCTACAAACATCTTACTTAAGTAAAAGCAAATACATTGGACCCTAATAAGAAGTTTTCCCACTCCCTTCTAAAGATATATGCTTGACCCAACATTGAAGTTTAGGATTTCGCTTTGTAATATTCATCCACTAAAGTGTTTTTTCTTTAATTAGGACCATTACTTGTATTTTTGTTGAATTAACATATTCAAATATTATACTTTTCACTCCATTTAAAATGAAAGGGTATTAACAATATACGAAGAAATTAAAACATTTCATTTTTTTCAATTTTCAGAATTTTATAGTCTTCTAAGGATAAATGTGTTATTAATAATCAGTTGAATTTAAATTTTGTAAATTTCTTAATTATCTCCATTGCCATAGTGCAATTTGTAATCATTTGTATAATTTTAGTCTACAAACATCTTACTTAAGAAAAAGAAAATACAATGGACTCTAATAAGAAGTTTTCCCACTCCCCTCTAAGGATATATACTTGACCCAACATTGAAAATTATGATTCCAATTTATAATATCCATCCACTTAAGTGTTTTGTTTTCAATTGAGTCCATTACTTGTCTTTTTGTTGAGTTAACATATTCAAATATTACACTTTTCACACCATTTAAAATGAAAGGGCATTAACAATATATTAAACAATCTAAAAATTGCAATTATTCAATTTTCAGAATTTTAAAGTCATATAAGGATAAAAGTGTTGTTAATAATAAGTTGAATTTAAATTTTGAAAATTGCTTAATTATCTCCTTTGCCACAATGCAATTTGTAATGATTTCTATAATTTTACTCCACAAACATTTGACTTAAGAAAAAGCAAATACAATGGACCTCAATAAGAAGTTTTCCCAATCCATTATAGAGATATATGCATGACCTAGCATTGAAGTTTCGGATTCCAATTTGAAATATTCATCCAATAAAGTGTTTTTTATTCAATTGAGTCCATTACTTGTATTTTTGTTGAATTAACATATTCAAATATTAAGCTTTTCACTCCATTTAAAAAGAAACGACAGTGACAATATATTAAAAAGTCAAAACATTACATTTTTCTAAATTTTTAGAATTCTAGAGTCTTACAGGGATAAATGTGTTGTTAATAATCAGTTGAATTAGAATTTTGTAAATTTCTTAATTATTTCCCTTGCCATAATGTGATTTGTATTGATTTCTATAATTTTACTCTGCAAACATCTTATTTAAGAAAAAGCAAATACAATGGACCCTAATAAGAAGTTTTCCCACTCCCCTATAGAGATATATGCAGCACCCAACATTGAAATTTAGGATTCCAATTTGTAATATTCATCCACTAAAGTGTTTTTTATTCAATTAAGTCCATTACATGTATTTTTGTTGAATTAACATATTCAAATATTATAGTTTTCACTTTATTTTAAATAAAAGGGCATTAACAATATATTGAAAAATCAAAACTTTGCATTGTTTCAATTTTCAGATTCTTATAATCTTATAGGGATAAATTTGTTGTCAAAAATTAGTTGAATTTGAATTTTGAAAATATCTTAATTATCTCCCTTGCCACGACACAATTTGTAAAGATTTTTATAATTTTACTCTGCAAACATCTTACTTAAGAAAAAGCAAATACAATAGACCCTAATAAGAAGTTTTCCCACTCCCCTATAGGGATATATGCATGACCTAACATTGAAGTTTAGGATTCCAATTTGTAACATACATCCACTAAAGTGTATTTTATACAATTGAGTTCATTACTTGTGTTTTTGTTGAATTAACATATTCAAATATTATGCTTTTCACTCCATTAAAAATGAAAGGGCACTAACAATATATTAAAAAAAACAAAACATTGCATTATTTCAATTTTGAGAATTTTATAATCTTTTAGGGATAAATGCATTGTTAATAATTGGTTGAATTTAAATTTTGTAAATTTCTTAATTATCTCGATGGCCACAATGATATTTGTAATCATTTGTATAATTTTAGTCTACAAACATCTTACTAAAGAAAAAGCAAATACAATGGACCCTAATAAGAAGTTTTCCCACTCCCCTCTAGAGATATATGCTTGACCCAACATTAAAGTTTAGGATTCTAATTCATAATCTTCATCCATTAAAGTGTTTTTTCTTTAATTGGGACCATTACTTGTATTTTGTTGAATTAACATATTCAAATATTATACTTTTCACTCCATTTAAAATGAAAGGCCATTAATAATATATGAAAAAATCAAAACATTGCATTTTTTTAATTTTCAGAATTTTATAGTCTTCTAAGGATAATACATTGTTAATAATAAGTTCAATTTTAATTTTTTAAATTTCTTAATTATCTCCATTGCCGCAATGCAATTTGTAATCATTTGTATAATTTTAATCTACAAACATCTTACTTAATAAAAAGCAAATACAATGGAACCTAATAGGAAGTTTTCCCACTCCCCTCTAAAGCTATATACTTGACCCAACATTGCAAATTCTGATTCCAATTTATAATATTCACCCACTAAAGTGTATTTTGTACAATTGAGTTCATTACTTGTATTTTTGTTGAATTAACATATTCAAATATTATGGTTTCCACTCCATTTAAAATGAAAGGGCACTAACAATATATTAAAAAAATCAAAACATTGTATTTTTTAAATTTTCAAAATTATAGTCTTCTAGGGATAAATGCGTTGTTAATAATCAGTTCAATTTAAATTTTGTAAATTTTTTAATTATCTCCATTGCCACAATGCAATTTGTAATCATTTGCATAATTTTAATCTACAAACATCTTACTTAAGAAAAAGCAAATACAATGGACCCTAATAAAAAGTTTTCCCACTCACCTTTAGAGATATATGCTTGACCCAATATTAAAGTTTAAGACTCTGATTTGTAATATTCATCCACTAAAGTGTTTTTTCTTTAATTAGGACCATTACTTGTATTTTTTATGAATTAACATAATCAAATATTATGCTTTTCACTCCATTTAAAATGAAAGTGCATTAATAATATATTAAAAAATTAAAATATTGCATTTTTCCAATTTTTAGAATGTTATATTCTTGTCAGGATAAATATGTTCTTTATATTCAATTGAATTTAAATTTTGTAAATTCCTTAATTATCACCCTTGCCACAATAGAATTTGTAATGATTTCAATAGTTTTAGTCAGCAAACATCTTACTTAAGAAAATGCAAATACAATAGATCCTAATAAGAAGTTTTCCCACTTCCCTCTAGAGATATATGCTTAACCCAACATTAAAAACTTAGGATTGCCATTTGTAATATTCATCCCCTAAATTGTTTTTTATTCAATTGAGTCCATTATTTGCCTTTTTGTTGAATTAACATATTCAAATATTAGGCTTTTCACTCCATTTAAAATGAAAGGGCATTAACAATGTATTAAAAAATCAAAACATTACATTTTTCCAATTTTCAGAATTTTATATTCTTATCGGGATAAATATGTTCTTAATATTCAATTGAATTTAAATTTTGTAAATTCCTTAATTATCACCCTTGCCACAATACAATTTGTAATGATTTATATAATTTTAGTCGACAAACATCTTATTTAAGAAAAAGCAAATACAATGGATCCTAATAAGAAGTTTTCCCACTTCCCTATATAGATATATGAATGACCCAACATTGAAGTTTAGGATTTCAATTTGATATATTCATGCACTAAACTATTTTTTATTCAATTGAGTCCATTATTTGTACTTTTGTTGAATTAACATATTCAAAAATTATGGTTTTCGCTCCATTTAAAATGAAAGGGTATTAATAATATATTAAAAATTCAAAACATTGCATTTTTTTAGTTTTTAGAATTTTATAGTCTTCTAGCGATAAATGCGTTTTGAATAATAAGTTGAATGTAAATTTTGTAAATTTCTTAATTATCTCCATAGCCACAATGCAATTTGTAATTTTAGTCTACAAACATCTTACTTAAGAAAAAGCAAATACAATGAACCCTAATAAGAAGTTTTCCCACTCCCTTTAGAGATATATGCTTGACCCAACATTAAAGTTTAGGATTCTGATTTATAATATTCATCCACTAAAGTGTTTTTTCTTTAATTAGGACCATTACTTGTATTTTTGTCGAATTAACAAATTCAAATATTATGCTTTTCACTCCATTTAAAATGAAAGGGCATTAACAATATATTAAAAAATCAAAACATTGCATGTTTTCAATTTTTAGAATTTTATAGTCTTCTAAGGATAAATGCATTGTTAATAATCAGTTGAATTTAAAGTTTGTAAATTTCTTAATTATTTCCATTGCCATAATGCAATTTATAATGATTTTTATAAATTTAGTTAGTAAACATATTACTTAAGAAAAAATAAATGCAATGAACTCTAATAAGAAGTTTTCCCACTTCTTTCTAGAGATATATGCTTAACCTAACATTAAAAGCTTAGGATTGCTATTTGTAATAATCATCCAATAAATTCTTTTTTATTCAATTGAGTCCATTATTTGTATTTTTGTTGAATTAACATATTCAAATATTATACTTTTCACTCCATTTAAAAAGAAACGACATTAACAATATATTAAAAATTCAAAACATTGCATTTTTTTCAGTTTTTAGAATTATAGAGTCTTACAAGGATAAATGTATTGTTATTAATTAGCTGAATTCGAATTTTGTAAATTTCTTAATTATTTCCCTTGTCACAATGCGATTTGTATTGATTTCTATAATTTTAGTCTGCAAACATCTTATTTAAGAAAAAGCAAATATAATGGACCCTAATAAGAAGTTTTCCCACTCCCCTTTAGAGATATATGCTTGACCCAACATTAAAGTTTAGGATTCCGATTTATAATATTCATCCACTAAAGTGTTTTTTCTTTAATTAGGACCATTACTTGTATTTTTGTTGAATTAACATATTCAAATATTATGCTTTTCACTCCATTTAAAATGAAAGAGCATTAACAATATATTAAAAAATCAAAACATTGCATTTTTTCAATTTTTAGAATTTTATAGTCTTCTGGGGATAAATGCATTGTTAATAATCAGTTGAATTTAAAGTTTGTAAATTTCTTAATTATTTCCATTGCCACAATGCAATTTGTAATCATTTGTATAATTTTAGTCTACAAACGTCTTACTTAAGAAAAAGCAAATACAATGGATCCTAATAAGTAGTTTTCCCACTCCCTTCTCGAGATATATGCTTGACCTAACATTAAAGTTTAGGATTCCGATTTGTAATATTCATCCACTAAAGTGTTTTTTATTCTATTAGGTCTATTACTTGTATTTTTGTTAAATTAACATATTCAAATTTTAAGTTATTCACTCCATTTAAAAAGAAACAACATTAACAATATATTAAAAAATCAAAACATTGCATTTTTTCAATTTTTAGAATTCTAGAGTCTTACAGGGATAAATGTATTGTTAATAATCAGTTGAATTTGAATTTTGTAAATTTCTTAATTATTTCCCTTTCCACAATGCGATTTGTATGGATTTTTATAATTTTTGTTTGCAAACATCTTATTTAAGAAAAAGCAAATACAATAGAGTCTAATAAGAAGTTTTTCGACTCCCCTATACAGATGTACGCATCACCCAACATTAAAATTTAGGATTCCAATTTGCAATATTCATCCACTAAAGTGTTTTTTATTCAATTAAGTCCATTACTTGTATTTTGTTTAATTAACATATTCAAATATTGTTATTTTCACTCTATTTTAAATAAAAGGGCATTAACAATATATTGAAAAATCAAAACTTTGTATTTTTTCAATTTTCGGAATTTTATAGTTTTATAGGGATAAATGTGTTATAAAAAATTAGTTGAATTTAAATTTTGAAAATATCTTAATTATCTCCTTTGCCATAACACAATTTGTAAAGATTTCTATAATTTTACTCTGCAAACATCTTACTTAAGAAAAAGCAAATACAATAGTTCTTAATAAGAAGTTTTCCCACTCCCTTATAGAGATATATGCATGACCTAACATTGAAGTTTAGGATTCCAATTTGTAACATATATCCACTAAAGTGTATTTTATACAATTGAGTTCATTACTTGTGTTTTTGTTGAATTAACATATTCAAATATTATACTTTTCACTCCATTTAAAATGAAAGGCCATTAATAATATATGAAAAAATCAAAACATTGCATTTTTTTAATTTTCAGAATTTTATAGTCTTCTAAGGATAATACATTGTTAATAATAAGTTCAATTTTAATTTTTTAAATTTCTTAATTATCTCCATTGCCGCAATGCAATTTGTAATCATTTGTATAATTTTAATCTACAAACATCTTACTTAATAAAAAGCAAATACAATGGAACCTAATAGGAAGTTTTCCCACTCCCCTCTAAAGCTATATACTTGACCCAACATTGCAAATTCTGATTCCAATTTATAATATTCACCCACTAAAGTGTATTTTGTACAATTGAGTTCATTACTTGTATTTTTGTTGAATTAACATATTCAAATATTATGGTTTCCACTCCATTTAAAATGAAAGGGCACTAACAATATATTAAAAAAATCAAAACATTGTATTTTTTAAATTTTCAAAATTATAGTCTTCTAGGGATAAATGCGTTGTTAATAATCAGTTCAATTTAAATTTTGTAAATTTTTTAATTATCTCCATTGCCACAATGCAATTTGTAATCATTTGTATAATTTTAATCTACAAACATCTTACTTAAGAAAAAGCAAATACAATGGACCCTAATAAAAAGTTTTCCCACTCACCTTTAGAGATATATGCTTGACCCAATATTAAAGTTTAAGACTCTGATTTGTAATATTCATCCACTAAAGTGTTTTTTCTTTAATTAGGACCATTACTTGTATTTTTTATGAATTAACATAATCAAATATTATGCTTTTCACTCCATTTAAAATGAAAGTGCATTAATAATATATTAAAAAATTAAAATATTGCATTTTTCCAATTTTTAGAATGTTATATTCTTGTCAGGATAAATATGTTCTTTATATTCAATTGAATTTAAATTTTGTAAATTCCTTAATTATCACCCTTGCCACAATAGAATTTGTAATGATTTCAATAGTTTTAGTCAGCAAACATCTTACTTAAGAAAATGCAAATACAATAGATCCTAATAAGAAGTTTTCCCACTTCCCTCTAGAGATATATGCTTAACCCAACATTAAAAACTTAGGATTGCCATTTGTAATATTCATCCCCTAAATTGTTTTTTATTCAATTGAGTCCATTATTTGCCTTTTTGTTGAATTAACATATTCAAATATTAGGCTTTTCACTCCATTTAAAATGAAAGGGCATTAACAATGTATTAAAAAATCAAAACATTACATTTTTCCAATTTTCAGAATTTTATATTCTTATCGGGATAAATATGTTCTTAATATTCAATTGAATTTAAATTTTGTAAATTCCTTAATTATCACCCTTGCCACAATACAATTTGTAATGATTTATATAATTTTAGTCGACAAACATCTTATTTAAGAAAAAGCAAATACAATGGATCCTAATAAGAAGTTTTCCCACTTCCCTATATAGATATATGAATGACCCAACATTGAAGTTTAGGATTTCAATTTGATATATTCATGCACTAAACTATTTTTTATTCAATTGAGTCCATTATTTGTACTTTTGTTGAATTAACATATTCAAAAATTATGGTTTTCGCTCCATTTAAAATGAAAGGGTATTAATAATATATTAAAAATTCAAAACATTGCATTTTTTTAGTTTTTAGAATTTTATAGTCTTCTAGCGATAAATGCGTTTTGAATAATAAGTTGAATGTAAATTTTGTAAATTTCTTAATTATCTCCATAGCCACAATGCAATTTGTAATTTTAGTCTACAAACATCTTACTTAAGAAAAAGCAAATACAATGAACCCTAATAAGAAGTTTTCCCACTCCCTTTAGAGATATATGCTTGACCCAACATTAAAGTTTAGGATTCTGATTTATAATATTCATCCACTAAAGTGTTTTTTCTTTAATTAGGACCATTACTTGTATTTTTGTCGAATTAACAAATTCAAATATTATGCTTTTCACTCCATTTAAAATGAAAGGGCATTAACAATATATTAAAAAATCAAAACATTGCATGTTTTCAATTTTTAGAATTTTATAGTCTTCTAAGGATAAATGCATTGTTAATAATCAGTTGAATTTAAAGTTTGTAAATTTCTTAATTATTTCCATTGCCATAATGCAATTTATAATGATTTTTATAAATTTAGTTAGTAAACATATTACTTAAGAAAAAATAAATGCAATGAACTCTAATAAGAAGTTTTCCCACTTCTTTCTAGAGATATATGCTTAACCTAACATTAAAAGCTTAGGATTGCTATTTGTAATAATCATCCAATAAATTCTTTTTTATTCAATTGAGTCCATTATTTGTATTTTTGTTGAATTAACATATTCAAATATTATACTTTTCACTCCATTTAAAAAGAAACGACATTAACAATATATTAAAAATTCAAAACATTGCATTTTTTTCAGTTTTTAGAATTATAGAGTCTTACAAGGATAAATGTATTGTTATTAATTAGCTGAATTCGAATTTTGTAAATTTCTTAATTATTTCCCTTGTCACAATGCGATTTGTATTGATTTCTATAATTTTAGTCTGCAAACATCTTATTTAAGAAAAAGCAAATATAATGGACCCTAATAAGAAGTTTTCCCACTCCCCTTTAGAGATATATGCTTGACCCAACATTAAAGTTTAGGATTCCGATTTATAATATTCATCCACTAAAGTGTTTTTTCTTTAATTAGGACCATTACTTGTATTTTTGTTGAATTAACATATTCAAATATTATGCTTTTCACTCCATTTAAAATGAAAGAGCATTAACAATATATTAAAAAATCAAAACATTGCATTTTTTCAATTTTTAGAATTTTATAGTCTTCTGGGGATAAATGCATTGTTAATAATCAGTTGAATTTAAAGTTTGTAAATTTCTTAATTATTTCCATTGCCACAATGCAATTTGTAATCATTTGTATAATTTTAGTCTACAAACGTCTTACTTAAGAAAAAGCAAATACAATGGATCCTAATAAGTAGTTTTCCCACTCCCTTCTCGAGATATATGCTTGACATAACATTAAAGTTTAGGATTCCGATTTGTAATATTCATCCACTAAAGTGTTTTTTATTCTATTAGGTCTATTACTTGTATTTTTGTTAAATTAACATATTCAAATTTTAAGTTATTCACTCCATTTAAAAAGAAACAACATTAACAATATATTAAAAAATCAAAACATTGCATTTTTTCAATTTTTAGAATTCTAGAGTCTTACAGGGATAAATGTATTGTTAATAATCAGTTGAATTTGAATTTTGTAAATTTCTTAATTATTTCCCTTTCCACAATGCGATTTGTATGGATTTTTATAATTTTTGTTTGCAAACATCTTATTTAAGAAAAAGCAAATACAATAGAGTCTAATAAGAAGTTTTTCGACTCCCCTATACAGATGTACGCATCACCCAACATTAAAATTTAGGATTCCAATTTGCAATATTCATCCACTAAAGTGTTTTTTATTCAATTAAGTCCATTACTTGTATTTTGTTTAATTAACATATTCAAATATTGTTATTTTCACTCTATTTTAAATAAAAGGGCATTAACAATATATTGAAAAATCAAAACTTTGTATTTTTTCAATTTTCGGAATTTTATAGTTTTATAGGGATAAATGTGTTATAAAAAATTAGTTGAATTTAAATTTTGAAAATATCTTAATTATCTCCTTTGCCATAACACAATTTGTAAAGATTTCTATAATTTTACTCTGCAAACATCTTACTTAAGAAAAAGCAAATACAATAGTTCTTAATAAGAAGTTTTCCCACTCCCTTATAGAGATATATGCATGACCTAACATTGAAGTTTAGGATTCCAATTTGTAACATATATCCACTAAAGTGTATTTTATACAATTGAGTTCATTACTTGTGTTTTTGTTGAATTAACATATTCAAATATTATACTTTTCACTCCATTAAAATTGAAAGGGCACTAATAATATATTAAGAAATCAAAACATTGCATTATTTCAATTTTATGAATTTTATAATCTTCTAGGGATAATGCATTGTTAATAATTAGTTAAATTTAAATTTTGTAAATTTCTTAATTATCTCTATGGCCACAATGCAATTTGTAATCATTTGTATAATTTTAGTCTACAAACATCTTACTTAAGAAAAAGCAAATACAATGAACGCTAATAAGAAGTTTTCCCACTCCCTTGTCGAAATACATGCTTGACCCAACATTGAAGTTTAAGATTTCGATTTGTAATATTCATCCACTAAAGTGTTTTTTTATTCAATTAGGTCCATTACTTGCATTTTTGTTGAATTAACATATTCAAATATTAAGCTTTTCACTCCATTTAATATGAAAGGGCATTAACAATATATGAAAAAAATCAAAACATTGCATTTTTTCAATTTTCAAAATTTTATAGTCTTCTAGGGATAAAAGCGTTCTTAATAATTAGTTGAATTTAAATTTTGTAAATTTCTTAATTATCTCCATGGCCACAATGCAATTTGTAATCACTTGTATAATTTTAGTCTACAAACATCTTACTTAAGAAAAAGCAAATACAATGAACCCTAACAAGAAGTTTTCCTACTCCCCTTTAGAGATATATGCTTGACCCAATATTAAAGTTTAGGATTTCGATTTGTAATATTCATCCTCGAAAGTGTTTTTTCTTGAATTGGGACCATTGCTTCTATTTTTGTTGAATTAACATATTCAAATATTATGCTTTTCACTCCATCTAAAATGAAAGGGCATTAACAATATATTAATAAATGAAAACATTGCATTATTTCAATTTTTAGAATTTTATAGTCTTATAGGGATAAATGCGTTGTTAATTATTAGTTGAATTTAAATTTTGTAAATTTCATAATTATCTTCATTGCCACAATGCAATTTGTAATCATTTGTATAGTTTTAGTCTACAAACATCTTACTTAAGAAATAGCAAGTACAATGGTCCCTAATAAGAAGTTTTCCCACTCCCCCCTAGAGATATATACTTGACCCAACATTGAAAATTATGATTCCAATTTATAATATTCATCCACTAAAGTGTATTGTATACAATTTAGTTCATTACTTGTATTTTTTTGAATTAACATACTCTAATATTTTGCTTATAACTCCATGTAAAATGAAATGGCATTAAGAGTATATTAAAAAAATCAGAGCAATGCGTTTTTTCAATTTTCAGAATTTTACAGTCTTTTAAGAATAAATACGTTATTAATAATCAGTTGAATTTCAATTTTTTAAATTTCTTAATTTTGTTCTTTGCAACAATGCTATTTCTAATGATCTCTATAATTTTAGTCTGCGAACACATTACTTAAGAAAAAACAAATGCAATGGACCCTAACAAGAAGTTTTCCCAGTCCCCTCTAGAGATATATGCTTCACCCAACATTCATATTTAGGATTCCAATTTGTAATATTCATCCACTAAAGTGTTTTGTTTTCAATTAAGTCCATTACTTGTCTTTTTGTTGAGTTAACATATTCAAATATTATGCTTTTCACACCATTTAAAATGAAAGGGCATTAACAATATATTAAAAAATCAAAACAATGCATTTCTTCAATTTTCAAAAATTTTAGACTCTTATAGGGATAAATGGGTTGTTAATAATCAGTTGAATTTAAATTTTGTAAATTTCCCAATTATCTCACTTGCCACAATGCAATTTGTAATGATTTTAATAATTTTAGTCTGCAAATATCTTACTTAAGAAAAAGTAAATACAATAGACCCTAATAAGAAGTTTTCCCACTCCCGTCTAAAGATATATGCTTGACCCAACATTGAAAATTATGATTGCTATTTATAATATTCATGCATTAAAGTCTTTTCTATTCCATTGTGTCCATTACTTGTACTTTTGTTGAATTAACGTATTCACATATTACACTTTTCACTCCATTTAAAATGAAAGGGCATTAAAAATATATTAAATAATCAAAACATTGCATTTTTACAATTTTTAGAATTGTATAGTCTTATAGGGATAAATGAGTTGTCAAAAATCAGTTGTATTTAAATTTTGAAAATTTCCTAATTATCTCCCTTGCCAGAATGCAAGTTGTAATGATTTCTATAATTTTACTTCTCAAACATCTAACTTAAGAAAAAGCAAATACAATGGACCCCAATAAGAAGTTTTTCCAATCCACTATAGGGATATATGCATGACACAACATTGAAGTTTGGGATTCCAATTTGAAATCTTCATCCAATAAAGTTTTTTTTTATTCAATTGAGTCCATTACTTGTATTTTTGTTGAATTAAGATATTCAAATATTAAGCTTTCCACTCCATTTAAAAAGAAATGACATCAATATTATATTAAAAAATCAAAACATTGCATTTTTTCAATTTTTAGAATTCTAGAGTCTTACAGGGATAAATGTGTTGTTAATAATCAGTTGAATTTGAATTTTGTAAATTTCTTAATTATTTCCCTTGCCACAATGCGATTTGTATTCATTTATATAATTATAGTCTGTAAACATCTTATTTAAGAAAAGACAAATACAATGGATCCTAATAAGAAGTTTTCCCACTCCCCTATAGAGATATATGCATCACCCAACATTGAAGTTTAGGATTCTAATTTGTCATATTCATCCACTAAAGTGTCTTTTATTCAATTAAGTCCATTACTTGTATTTTTGTTGAATTAATATATTCATATATTATACTTTTCACTCCATTGAAAATGAAAAGGAATCAACAATATATTACAAAAATCAAAAGATTGCATTTTTTTTAATTTTCAGAATTTTATAGTCTTATAGGAATAAATGTGATGGTAATATTTAGTTAAATTTAAATTTTTAAAATTTCATAATTACCTACTTTGCCACATTGCAATTTGTAATGATTTCTATAATTTAAGTCTTGATACATCTTACTTAAGAAAAAGCAAATACAATAGATGTTAATAAGAAGTCTTCCCACTCCCCTATAGAGATATATGCTTGACCCAACATTAAAGTTTAGGATTCTGATTTGTAATATTCATCCATTAAAGTATCTTATCTTTAATTGGGACCATTACTTGTATTTTTGTTGAATTAACATATTTAAATGTTATGCTTTTCACTCCATTTGAAATGAAAGGGCATTAACAATATATTAAAAAAATCAAATCATTGCATTTTTCCAATTTTCAGAATTTTATAGTCTTCTAGGGATAAATACATTCTTAATAATCAGTTGAATTTAATTTTTTTAAATTTCTTAATTATCTCCATTGGCACAATGCAATTTGTAATCATTTGTATAATTTTAGTCTACAAACATCTTATTGAAGAAAAAGCAAATACAATGGACCCTAATAAGAAGTTTTCTGACTCCCTTTTAGAGATATATGCTTGACCCAACATTGAAATTTAGGATTCCGCTTTGTAATATTCATCCATTAAAGTGTTTTTTGTTCAATTGGGTCCATTACTTGTTTTTTTGTTGAATTAACATATTCAAGTATTAAGGTTTTCACTCTATTTAAAATGAAAGGGTATTAACAATATATTAAAAAATCAAAACATTGCATTTTCATAATTTGCAGAATTTTATACTCTTCTAAGGATAAATGCATTATTAATAATCAGTTGAATTTAAATTTTGTAAATTTCTTAATTATCTCCATGGCCACAATGCAATTTGTAATCATTTGTATAATTTTAGTCTTCAAACATCTTACTTAAGAAAAAGCAAATATAATGGACCCTAATAAGAAGTTTTCCCACTCCCCTTTAGAGATATACGCATCACCAACATTGAGGTTTAGGATTCCACTTTGTAATATTCATCCACCAAAGTATTTTTTATTCAAGTGGGTCCATTACTTGTATTTTTGTTGAATTAACATATTCAAATATTATACTTTTCACTCCATTTAAAATGAAAGGGCATTAACAATATATTAAAAAATCAAAACATTGCATTTTTTCAATTTTCATAATTTTATAGTCTTATAGGGATAAATGTGTTGTTAATTATCAATTGAATTTAAATTTTGTAAGTTTCTTAATTATCTCGATTTCCACAATGCAATTTGGAATGATTTCTATAATTTTAGTCAACAAACATATTACGTAAGAAAACATAAACGCAATGGACTCTAATAAGAAGTTTTCCTACTTCCCTCTAGAGATATATGCTTAACTCAACATTAAGAGCTTTGAATTGCTATTTGTAATATTCATCCACTAAATTGTTTTTTATTCAATTGAGTCCATTATTTGTATTTTTGTTGAATTAACTTATTCAAATATTATGGTTTTCACTCCATTTAATATGAAAGGGCATTAACAATATATTAAAAAATCAAAACATTACATTTTTCCAATTTTCAGAATTTTATAGTCTTATTGAGATAAATATGTTGTTAATATTCAATTGAATTTAAATTTTGTAAATTCCTTGATTATCACCCTTGCCACAATACAATTTATAATGATTTTTATAATTTTAGTCGCCAAACATCTTACTTAAGAAAAAGCAAATATAACGGATCCTAATAAGAAGTTTTCCTACTCCCATATATATATATATATATATATGCATGACCCAACATTGAAGTTTAGGATTCCAAGTTGCAATATTCATCCGCTAAACTGTTTTTTATTCAATTGAGTCCATTACTTGTATTTTTGTTGAATTAACCTATTCAAAATTTATGGGTTTCACTCCATTTAAAATGAAAGGGCATTAACAATATATTAAAAAATCAAAACATTGCATTTTTTTCAATTTTCAAAATTTTATAATCTTATAGGGATAGATGCATTATTAATAATTAGTTGAATTTAAATTTTGTAGATTTCTTAATTATCTCCATGGCCACAATGCAATTTGTAATCATTTGTATAATTTTAGTCAACAAACATCTTACTTAAGAAAATGCAAATACAATGTATCCTAATAAGAAGTTTTCCCACACCCCTATATATAACCCAACATTGAAGTTTAGGATTCCAATTTGCAATATTCATCAACTAAAATGTTTTTTATTCAATTAAGTCCATTACTTGTATTTTTGTTGAATTAACATATTCAAAAATTATGGTTTTCACTCCATTTGAAATAAAACGGCATTAACAAAATATTAAAAAATCAAAACAATGCATTATTTCAATTTTCAGAATTTTATAGGCTTCTAGGGATGAATGCGTTGTTAATAATTAGTTGAATTTAAATTTTGTAGATTTCTTAATTATCTCCATAGCCACAATGCAATTTGTAATCATTTGTATAATTCTAGTCTACAAACATCTTACTTAAGAAAAAGCAAATACAATAGACCCTAATAAGAGGTTTTCCCACTCCATTCTAGAGATATATGCTTGACCCAACATTGAAGTTTAGGATTTCGCTTTGTAATATTCATCCACCAAAGTGCTTTTTATTCAATTGGGTCCATTACTTGTATTTTTGTTGAATTTACATATTCAAATATTATGCTTTTCACTCCATTTAAAATGAAAGGGCATTCACAATATATTAAAAAATCAATACATTGCATTTTCTCAATTTGTAGAATTTTATACTCTTCTAAGGATAAATGTATTATTAATAATCAGTTGAATTTTAATTTTGTAAATTTCCTAATTATCTCCATGACCACAATGCAATTTGTAATCATTTGTATAATTTTAGTCTACAAACATCTTACTTAAGAAAAAGCAAATCCAATGGACCCTAATAAGAAGTTTTCCCACTCCCCTCTAGAGATATATGCTTGACCCAACATTAAAAGTTTAGGATTGCTATTTGTAATATTCATCCACCTAAATTGTTTTTTATTCAATTGAGTCCATTATTTGTATTTTTGTTGAATTAACATATTCAAATATTATGGTTTTCACTCCATTTAATATGAAAGGGTATTAACAATATATTAAAAAATCAAAACATTACATTTTTCCAATTTTCAGAATTTTATAGTCTTATCGAGATAAATATGTTGTTAGTATTCAATTGAATTTAAATTTTGTAAATTCCTTGATTATCACCCTTGCCACAATACAATATGTAATGATTTCTATAATTTCAGTCGCCAAACATCTTACTTAAGAAAAAGCAAATATAACGAATCCTAAGAAGAAGTTTTCCCACTCCCTTATATATCTATATATATATATGCATGACCCAACATTGAAGTTTAGGATTCCAAGTTGCAATATTCATCCACTAAACTGTTTTTTATTCAATTAAGTCCATTACTTATATTTTTGTTGAATTAACATATTCAAAAATTATGGTTTTCACTCCATTTAAAATGAAAGGGCATTAACAATATATTAAAAAATCAAAACATTGCATTTTTTCAATTTTCAGAATATTAGAGTCTTATAGCAATAAATGTGTTGTTAATAATGAGTTGAATTTAAATTTTGTAAATCTCTTAATTATCTCTCCTACCACAATGCAATTTGTAACGATTTTTATAATTTTAGTCTCTAAACATCTTACTTAGAAAAAAGCAAATACAATGAACTCTAATAAGAAATTTTCCCACTCCCCAGTAGAGATATATGCATGACCCAACATTGCAATTTAGGATTCCAATTTCTAATATTCATCCACTAAAGTGTTTTTTATTCAATTGAGTCCATTACTTGTATTTTTGTTGAATTAACATAAATAAATATTGTGCTTTTCACTTCATTTAAAATGAAAAGGCCTTAACTTTATTTTAAAAAATTAAAACTTTTCATTTTTTCAATATTCAAAATTTTAGAGTCTTATAGGGATAAATGTGTTGTAAATAATTAGTTGAATTTAAATTTTGTAAATTTCTTAATTATCTCCCTTGCCACAAAGCAATTTGTAATGATTTCTACAATTTTAATTTGCACACATCTTACTTAAGAAAAAGCAAATACAATAAACCATAATAGGAAGTTTTCCTATACCCCTGTAGAGATATATGCATAAACTAACATTGAATTTTACGATTCTAATTTCTAATATTCATGGCCTCAAGTGTTTTTTATGCAAAACATTGGATTTTTTCAATTTTCAGGATTTTAGAGTCTTATAGAGATAAATGTGTTGTTAATAATCAGTTGAATTTAAATTTCGTAAATCTCTTAATTAGCTCCCTTACCACAATGCAATTTGTAATGATTTCTATAATTTTAGTTTGTAAACATCTTACATAAGAAAAAGCAAATACAACGAACCCTAATAAGAAGTTTTCCCACATCCCTATAGAGATATATGCATGACCTAACATTGAAGTTTAGGATTCAAATTTGTAATATTCATCGACTAAAGTGTTTTTTACTTAATTGAGTCCTTTACTTGTATTTTTGATGAATTAACATATTCAAATATTATGATTATCACTCCATTTAAAATGAAAGGGCATTAACAATATATTAAAACATCAAAACAGTGCATTTTTTCAATTTTTAGAATTTTAGAGTCTTATAGGCATAAATGTGTTGTTAATAATTAGTTGAATTTAAATTTTGTAAATTTCATAATTATCTCCCTTATCACAATGCAATTTATAATAATTTCTACAATTTTAGTCTGCTAACATCTTACTTAAGAAAAAGTAAATACAATGAACCCTAATAAGAAGTTTTCCCACATCCCTATAGAGATATATGCATGACCCAACATTGAAGTTTAGGATTCCAATTTGTAATATCCATCGACTAAAGTGTTTTTTACTCAATTGAGTCCTTGTATTTTTGATGAACTAACATAGTCAAATATTATGGTTTTCACTCCATTTAAAATAAAAGGGCATTAACAATATATTAAAATATCAAAATAGTGCATTTTTTCATTTTTCAGAATATTAGAGTCTTATAGGGATAAATGTGTTGTTATTAATGTGTTGAATTGAAATTTTGTAAATTTCTTAATTATCTCACTTATCACAATGCAATTTGCAATGATTTTTATAATTTTAGTCTGCAAACATCTTACTTAAGAAAAAGCGAATACAATGGTCCCTAATAAGAATTTTCCCACTCCCCTTTAAAGATATATGCATGACCAAACATTGAAGCTTAGGATTCCAATTTCTAATATGCATCCACTAAAGTGTTTTTTATTCATTTGAGTCCATTACTTGTATTTTTGTTGAATAAATATATTCAAATATTTTGCTTCTCACACCATTTAGAATGAAAGGGCATTAATAATATATTAAAACATCAAAACAGTGCATTTTTTCAATTTTCAGAATTTTAGAGTCTTATAAGGATAAATGTGTTGTTAATAATGAGTTGAATTTAAATTTTATAAATTTCTTAATTATCCCCCTTACCACAATGCAATTTGTAAAGATTTTTATAATTTTTATCTGCAAATATCTTACTAATGAACAAGCAAATACAATGGACCTTAATAAGATGTTTTCCCACTCACCTATAAAGATTTATGCATGACCCAACATTGAAGTTTGAGATTCCAATTTGTAATTTTCATCCACTAAAGTGTTTTTTTATTGAATTTACACCATTACTTGTATTCTTGTTGAATTAACATATTCAAATATTATACTTTTCACTTCATTTAAAATGAAAGGACCTTAATATTATATTAAAAGATCAAAACATTGCATATTTCAATTTTTAGAATTTTAGTGTTTTTTAGGGATAAATGTGTTGTTAATATTCAGTTGAATTTAAATTTTGTAAATTTCTTAATTATCTCCCTTACCACAATGCAATTTGTAATGATTTTTATAATTTTAGTCTGCAAATATCTTACTTATAAATAAGCAAATACAATGGACCCTAATAAGATGTTTTCCCACTCACCTATAAAGATATATGCATGACTCAACATTGAAGTTTGGGATTCCAATTTGTAATATTCATCCACTAAAGTGTTTTTTATTCAATTTACACCATTACTTGTATTCTTATTGAATTAACATATTCAAATATTATACTTTTCACTCCATTTAAAATGAAAGGACCTTAATATTATATTAAAAGATCAAAAGATTGCATATTTCAATTTTCAGAATTTTAATGTTTTTTAGGGATAAATGTGTTGTTAATATTCAGTTGAATTTAAATTTTGTAAATTTCTTAATTATCTCCCTTACCACAATGCAATTTGTAATGATTTTTATAATTTTAGTCTGCAAACATCTTACTTAAGAAATAGTGAATACAATGGACCCTAATAAGAAGTTTTCTCACTCCCCTTTAAAGATATATGCATGACCAAACATTGAAGCTTAGGTTTGCAATTTCTAATATGCATCCACTAAAGTGTTTTTTATTCATTTGAGTCCATTAATTGTATTTTTGTTGAATAAACATATTCAAATATTTTGCTTCTCACACCATTGAGAATGAAAGGGCATTAATAATTTATTAAAACATCAAAACAGTGCATTTTTTCAATTTTCGGAATTTTAGAGTCTTATAAGGATAAATGTGTTGTTAATAATGAGTTGAATTTAAATTTTATAAATTTCTTAATTATCCCCCTTACCACAATGCAATTTGTAAAGATTTTTATAATTTTTATCTGCAAATATCTTACTGATGAACAAGCAAATACAATGGACCTTAATAAGATGTTTTCCCACTCACCTATAAAGATTTATGCATGACCCAACATTGAAGTTTGAGATTCCAATTTGTAATTTTCATCCACTAAAGTGTTTTTTTATTGAATTTACACCATTACTTGTATTCTTGTTGAATTAACATATTCAAATATTATACTTTTCACTTCATTTAAAATGAAAGGACCTTAATATTATATTAAAAGATCAAAACATTGCATATTTCAATTTTTAGAATTTTAGTGTTTTTTAGGGATAAATGTGTTGTTAATATTCAGTTGAATTTAAATTTTGTAAATTTCTTAATTATCTCCCTTACCACAATGCAATTTGTAATGATTTTTATAATTTTAGTCTGCAAATATCTTACTTATAAATAAGCAAATACAATGGACCCTAATAAGATGTTTTCCCACTCACCTATAAAGATATATGCAAGACTAAACATTGAAGTTTGGCATTCCAATTTGTAATATTCATCCACTAAAGTGTTTTTTATTCAATTTACACCATTACTTGTATTCTTATTGAATTAACATATTCAAATATTATACTTTTCACTCCATTTAAAATGAAAGGACCTTAATATTATATTAAAAGATCAAAACATTGCATATTTCAATTTTCAGAATTTTAATGTTTTTTAGGGATAAATGTGCTGTTAATATTCAGTTGAATTTAAATTTTGTAAATTTCTTAATTATCTCCCTTACCACAATGCAATTTGTAATGATTTTTATAATTTTAGTCTGCAAACATCTTACTTAAGAAATAGTGAATACAATGGACCCTAATAAGAAGTTTTCCGACGCCCCTTTAAAGATATATGCATGACTAAACATTGAAGCTTAGGATTCCAATTTCTAATATGCATCCACTAAAGTGTTTTTTATTCATTTGAGTCCATTACTTGTATTTTTGTTGAATAGACATATTCAAATATTTTGCTTCTTACACCATTTAGAATGAAAGGGCATTAATAATATATTAAAACATCAAAACAGTGCATTTTTTCAATTTTCAGAAATTTATAGTCTTATAAGGATAAATGTGTTGTTAATAATGAGTTGAATTTAAATTTTGTAAATTTCTTAATTATCCCCCTTACCACAATGCAATTTGTAAAGATTTTTATAATTTTATGCTGCAAATATCTTACTTATAAATAAGCAAATACAATGGACCCTAATAATATGTTTTCCCACTCACCTATAAAGATATATGCATGACTCAACATTGAAGTTTGGGATTCCAATTTGTAATATTCATCCACTAAAGTGTTTTTTATTCAATTTACACCATTACTTGTATTCTTATTGAATTAACATATTCAAATATTATACTTTTCACTCCGTTGAAAATGAAAGGACTTTAATATTATGTGAAAAGATCAAAACATTCCATGTTTCAATTTTCAGAATTTTAGTGTATTGTAGGGATAAATGTGTTGTTAATATTCAGTTGAATTTAAATTTTGTAAATTTCTTAATTATCTCCCCTACCAGAATGCAATTTGTAATGATTTCTGTAATTTTAGTCTGCAAATATCTTACTTAAGAAATAGTGAATACAATGGACCCTAATAAGAAGTTTTCCCACTCCCCTTTAAAGATAGCTGCATGACCAAACATTGAAGCTTAGGTTTTCAATTTCTAATATGCATCCACTAAAGTGTTTTTTATTCATTTGAGTCCATTACTTGTATTTTTGTTGAATAAACATATTCAAATATTTTGCTTCTCTCACCATTTAGAATGAAAGGGCATTAATAATATATTAAAACATCAAAACAGTGCATTTTTTCAATTTTCAGAATTTTAGAGTCTTATAAGGATAAATGTGTTGTTAATAATGAGTTGAATTTAAATTTTGTAAATTTCTTAATTATCCCCCTTACCACAATGCAATTTGTAAAGATTTTTATAATTTTTATCTGCAAATATCTTACTGATGAACAAGCAAATACAATGGACCCTAATAAGATGTTTTCCCACTCACCTATAAAGATATATGCAAAACCCAACATTGAAGTTTGAGATTCCAATTTGTAATTTTCATCCACTAAAGTGTTTTTTTTTTCAATTTACACCATTACTTGTATTCTTGTTGAATTAACATATTCAAATATTATACTTTTCACTTCATTTAAAATGAAAGGACCTTAATATTATATTAAAAGATCAAAACATTGCATTTTTCAATTTTCAGAATTTTAGTGTTTTTTAGGGATAAATGTGTTGTTAATATTCAGTTGAATTTAAATTTTGTAAATTTCTTAATTATCTCCCTTACCACAATGCAATTTGTAATGATTTTTATAATTTTAGTCTGCAAACATCATACTTAAGAAATAGTGAATACAATGGACCCTAATAAGAAGTTTTCCCACTCCCCTTTAAAGATATATGCATGACCAAACATTGAGGCTTAGGATTCCAATTTCTAATATGCATCCACTAAAGTGTTTTTTATTCATTTGAGTCCATTACTTGTATTTTTGTTGAATAAACATATTCAAATATTTTGCTTCTCACACCATTTAGAATGAAAGGGCATTAATAATTTATTAAAACATCAAAACAGTGCATTTTTTCAATTTTCAGAATTTTATAGTCTTATAAGGATAAATGTGTTGTTAATAATGAGTTGAATTTAAATGTTGTAAATTTCTTAATTATCCCCCTTACCACAATGCAATTTGTAAAGATTTTTATAATTTTTATCTACAAATATCTTACTGATGAACAAGCAAATACAATGGACCCTAATAAGATGTTGTCCCACTCACCTATAAAGATATATGCATGACCCAACATTGAAGTTTGAGATTCCAATTTGTAATTTTCATCCACTAAAGTGTTTTTTTTTTTCAATTTACACCATTACTTGTATTCTTGTTGAATTAACGTATTCAAATATTATACTTTTCACTCCATTGAGAATGAAAGGACTTTAATATTATATTAAAAGATCAAAACATTCCATGTTTCAATTTTCAGAATTTTAGTGTCTTGTAGGGGTAAATGTGTTGTTAATATTCAGTTGAATTTAAATTTTGTAAATTTCTTAATTATCTCCCCTACCACAATGCAATTTGTAATGTTTTCTATAATTTTAGTCTGCAAATATCTTACTTAAGAAATAGTGAATACAATGGACCCTAATAAAAAGTTTTCCCACACCCCTTTAAAGATATATGCATGACCAAACATTGAAGCTTAGGTTTCCAATTTCTAATATGCATCCACTAAAGTGTTTTTTATTCATTTGAGTCCATTACTTGTATTTTTGTTGAATAAACATATTCAAATATTTTGCTTCTCACACCATTTAGAATGAAAGGGCATTAATAATATATTAAAACATCAAAACAGTGCATTTTTTCAATTTTCAGAATTTTAGAGTCTTATAAGGATAAATGTGTTGTTAATAATGAGTTGAATTTAAATTTTGTAAATTTCTTAATTATCCCCCTTACCACAATGCAATTTGTAAAGATTTTTATAATTTTAATCAGCAAATATCTTACTTATAAATAAGCAAATACAATGGACCCTAATAATATGTTTTCCCACTCACCTATAAAGATATATGCATGACTCAACATTGAAGTTTGGGATTCCAATTTGTAATATTCAGCCACTAAAGTGTTTTTTATTTAATTTACACCATTACATGTATTCTTATTGAATTAACATATTCAAATATTATACTTTTAACTCCATTTAAAATGAAAGGACCTTAATATTATATTAAAAGATCAAAACATTGCATATTTCAATTTTCAGAATTTTAGTGTTTTTTAGGGATAAATGTGTTGTTAATATTCAGTTGAATTTAAATTTTGTAAATTTCTTAATTATCTCCCTTACCACAATGCAATTTGTAATGATTTTTATAATTTTACTCTGCAAACATCTTACTTAAGAAATAGTGAATACAATGGACCCTAATAAGAAGTTTTCCCACTCCCCTTTAAAGATATATGCATGACCAAACATTGAAACTTAGGATTCCAATTTCTAATATGCATCCACTAAAGTGTTTTTTATTCATTTGAGTCCATTACTTGTATTTTTGTTGAATAAACATATTCAAATATTTTGCTTCTCACACCATTTAGAATGAAAGGGCATTAATAATTTATTAAAAGATCAAAACAGTGCATTTTTTCAATTTTCAGAATTTTATAGTCTTATAAGGATAAATGTGTTGTTAATAATGAGTTGAATTTAAATTTTGTAAATTTCTTAATTATCCCCCTTACCACAATGCAATTTGTAAAGATTTTTATAATTTTTATCTGCAAATATCTTACTGATGAACAAGCAAATACAATGGACCCTAATAAGATGTTTTCCCACTCACCTATAAAGATATATGCATGACCCAACATTGAAGTTTGAGATTCCAATTTGTAATTTTCATCCACTAAAGTGTTTTTTTTTTCAATTTACACCATTACTTGTATTCTTGTTGAATTAACATATTCAAATATTATACTTTTCAGTTCATATAAAATGAAAGGACCTTAATATTATATTAAAAGATCAAAACATTGCATTTTTCAATTTTCAGAATTTTAGTGTTTTTTAGGGATAAATGTGTTGTTAATATTCAGTTGAATTTAAATTTTGTAAATTTCTTAATTATCTCCCTTACCACAATGCAATTTGTAATGATTTTTATAATTTTAGTCTGCAAACATCATACTTAAGAAATAGTGAATACAATGGACCCTAAGAAGAAGTTTTCCCACTCCCCTTTAAAGATATATGCATGACCAAACATTGAAGCTTAGGATTCCAATTTCTAATATGCATCCACTAAAGTGTTTTTTTATTCATTTGAGTCCATTACTTGTATTTTTGTTGAATAAACATATTCAAATATTTTGCTTCTCACACCATTTAGAATGAAAGGGCATTAATAATCTATTAAAACATCAAAACAGTGCATTTTTTCAATTTTCAGCATTTCAGAGTCTTATAAGGATAAATGTGTTGTTAATAATGAGTTGAATTGAAATTTTGTAAATTTCTTAATTATCCCCCTTACCACAATGCAATTTGTAAAGATTTTTATAATTTTAATCTGCAAATATCTTACTTATAAAGAAGCAAATACAATGGACCCTAATAAGATGTTTTCCCACTCACCTATAAAGATATATGCATGACTCAACATTGAAGTTTGGGATTCCAATTTGTAATATTCATCCACTAAAGTGTTTTTTATTCAATTTACACCATTACTTGTATTCTTATTGAATTAACATATTCAAATATTATACTTTTCACTCCATTTAAAACGAAAGGACCTTAATATTATATTAAATGATCAAAACATTCCATGTTTCAATTTTCAGAATTTTAGTGTCTTGTAGGGATAAATGTGTTGTTAATATTCAGTTGAATTTAAATTTTGTAAATTTCTTAATTATCTCCCCTGCCACAATGCAATTTGTAATGATTTGTATAATTTTAGTCTGCAAACATCTTAATTAAGAAATAGTGAATACAATGGACCCTAATAAGAAGTTTTCCCATTCCCCTTTAAAGATATATGCATGACCAAACATTGAAGGTTAGGATTCCAATTTCTAATATGCATCCACTAAAGTGTTTTTTATTCGTTTGAGTCCATTACTTGTATTTTTGTTGAATAAACATATTCAAATATTTTGCTTCTCACACCATTTAGAATGAAAGGGCATTAATAATCTATTAAAACATCAAAACAGTGCAGTTTTTCAATTTTTCAGAATTTTAGAGGCTTATAAGGATAAATGTGTTGTTAATAATGAGTTGAATTTAAATTTTGTAAATTTCTTAATTATCCCCCTTACCACAATGCAATTTGTAAAGATTTTTATAATTTTAATCTGCAAATATCTTACTTATAAATAAGCAAATACAATGGACCCTAATAAGATGTTTTCCCACTCACCTATAAAGATATATGCATGACTCAACATTGAAGTTTGGGATTCCAATTTGTAATATTCATCCACTAAAGTGTTTTTTATTCAATTTACACCATTACTTGTATTCTTATTGAATTAATATATTCAAATATTATACTTTTCACTCTATTTAAAATGAAAGGACCTTAATATTATATTAAAAGATCAAAACATTCCATGTTTCAATTTTCAGAATTTTAGTGTCTTGTAGGGATAAATGTGTTGTTAATATTCAGTTGAATTTAAATTTTGTAAATTTCTTAATTATCTCCCCTGCCACAATGCAATTTGTAATGATTTCTATAATTTTAGTCTGCAAACATCTTACTTAAGAAATAGTGAATACAATGGACCCTAATAAGAAGTTTTCCCACTCCCCTTTAAAGATATATGCATGACCAAACATTGAAGCTTAGGATTCCAATTTCTAATATGCATCCACTAAAGTGTTTTTTATTCATTTGAGTCCATTACTTGTATTTTTGTTGAATAAACATATTCAAATATTTTGCTTCTCACACCATTTAGAATGAAAGGGCATTAATAATCTATTAAAACATCAAAACAGTGCATTTTTTCAATTTTTCAGAATTTTAGAGTCTTATAAGGATAAATGTGTTGTTAATAATGAGTTGAATTGAAATTTTGTAAATTTCTTAATTATCCCCCTTACCACAATGCAATTTGTAAAGATTTTTATAATTTTAATCTGCAAATATCTTACTTATAAATAAGCAAATACAATGGACCTTAATAAGATGTTTTCCCACTCACCTATAAAGATATATGCATGACTCAGCATTGAAGTTTGGGATTCCAATTTGTAATATTCATCCACTAAAGTGTTTTTTATTCAATTTACACCATTGCTTGTATTCTTATTGAGTTAACATATTGAAATATTATGCTTTTCACTACATTTAAAATTAAAGGGCCTTAACATTATATTAAAAAATCAAAACATTGCAGTTTTTCAATTTTTGGAATTTTAGAGTCTTGTAGGGATAATTGTGTTGTTAATAATTAGTTGAATTTAAATTTTATAAATATCTTAATTATCTTTCCTACCACAATGCAATTTGTAATGATTTTTATAATGATAGTCAACAAACATCTTATTTTAGAAATAACGGGTATAATGGACCTTAGTAAGAAGTTTTCCCACTCCCCTTTAAAGATATATGCATGACCCTAACATTGAACTTTAGGATTCCAATTTCTAATATTCATCCACTAAAGTGCTTTTTATTCAATTGTGTCCATTACTTGTATTTTTGTTCAGTTAACATATTCAAATATTATGGTTTTCACTCCATTTAGAATGAAAGGGCATTAACAATATATTAAAACATCAAAATAGTGCATTTTTTCAATTTTCGGAGTTTTATAGTTTTATAGGGATAAATGTGTTGTTAAAAATGAGTTGAATTTAAATTTTATAAATTTCTTAATTATCTCCCTTGCTAGAATGCAATTTCTAATAATTTCTATAATTTTAGTCTAGAAAAATATTTCTTAAGTGAAAACAAATGTAGTAAAATCTAATAAGAAGTTTTCCCACTCCTCTCTCGAGATATATGCTTAACCCAACATTAAAACTTAGGATTCCAATTTATAATACTCATCCACTAAAGTGTTTTCTATTCAATGGAGTCCATTACTTGTATTTTTGTTGAATTAATATATTAAAATATTATGCTTTTCACTCCATTTAAAATGACAGGGACTAAACATTATATTAAAAAATCAAAATTTTGCATTTTTTCAATTTTCAGAATTTTAGAGTTTTAAAGGGATAAATGTGTTGTTAATAATGAGTTGTATTTGAATTTTGTAAATTTCTTAATTATCTCCCTTACCACAATGCAATTTGTAATGATTTCCTTAATTTTAATTTGTATACATCTTACTCAAGAAAAAGCAAATACAATGAACCCTAATAAGAAATTTTCCCACTCCCCTATAGAGATTTATGCATGACCCAACATTGAAGTTTAGGATTGCAATTCATAATATTCATCCACTAAAACGTTTTTTATTCAATTGAGTCCATTACTTGTATTTTTGTTGAATTAACATATTCAAATATTATACTTTTCACTCCATTTAAAATGAAAGGGCCTTAACATTATATTAAAAAATCAAAATACTGCATTTTTTCAATTTTCAGAATTTTATAGTCTTATTGGGATAAATGTGTTGTTAAGAATGAGTTGAATTTAAATTTTTTAAATTTCTTAATTATCTCCCTTCCCACAATGCAATTTGTAATGATTTCCATAATTTTAGTCTGCAAACATCTTACTTAAGAAAAAGTTAATACAATGAACCCTAATAAGAAGTTTTCCCACTCCCTAATAGGGATATATGCATGACACAACATTGAAGTTTAGGATTCCAATTTGTAATAATCATCCACTAAAGTGCTTTTTATTCAATTGTGTCCATTACTTGTATTTTTGTTGAATTAATATATTCAAATATTATGGTTTTCACTCCATTTAAAATGAAGGGGCATTAACAATATATTAAAAAATCAAAACATTGCATTTTTTCAATTTTCAGAATGTTAAAGTCCTATAGGGATAAATGTGTTGTTTATAATCAGTTAAAGTTAAATTTTGTAAATTTCTAAATTATCTCTCTTGCCATAATGCAATTTCTAATGATTTCTATAATTTTAGTCCAGAAAAATATTTCTTAAGAAAAAACAAATGCAATAGAATCTTATAAGATGTTTTCCCACTCTCCTTTAGAGATATATGCTTAACCCAACATTTGAGCTTAGGATTCCAATGTATAATATTCATACACCAAAGTATTTTTTATTCAATTGAGTGCATTACTTAGATTTTTGTTGAATTAACATATTCAAATATTATCCTTTTCACTCCATTTAAAATGAAAGGGCATTAACAATTTATTAAACAATCAAAACTTTGCATTTTTTCAATTTTCATAATTTTAGATTCTTATAAGGATAAATGAGTTGTTAATAATCAGTTGAATTTAAATTTTGTAAACTTCCTAATTATCTCCCCTGCTACAATGGAATTTGTAATGATTTCTATAATTTTAGTATGGAAACATCTTACTTAAGATAAAACAAATACAATGAACCCAAATAAGAAGTTTTCCCACTCCCCTAGAGGGATATATGCATGACCTAACATTGAAGTCTAGGATTCTAATTTGTAATATTCATCCACTAAAGTGTTTTTTATTTAATTGAGTCCATTACTTGTATTCTTGTTGAATTAACATATTCAAATATTATGCTTTTAACTCCATTTGAAATGAAAGGGCCTTAACATTATATTAAAAAATCAAAACACTGTATTTTTTCAATTTCAGAATTTTATACTCTTATAGAGATAAATGTGTTGTTAAGAATAAGTTGAATTTAAATTTTGTAAATTTCCTAATTGTCTCCCTTACCACAATGCAATTTGTAATGATTTCTACAATTTTAGTCTGGAAACATCTTACTTAAGCAAAAACTAATACAATGAACCCTAATAAGAAGTTTTCCCACTCCCCTATAGGGATATATGCATGACCCAACATTGAAGTTTAGGATTCCAATTTGTAATATTCATCCACTAAAGTGCTTTTTAATCAATTGTGTCCATTACTTGTATTTTTGTTGAATTAATATATTCAAATATTATGATTTTCACTCCATTTAAAATGAAAGGGCATTAACAATATATTAAGAAAATCAAAACATTGCATTTTTTCAATTTTAAGAAGTTTAGTCTTATAGGGATAAATGTGTTGTTTATAATCAGTTGAAGTTAAATTTTGTAAATTTCTAAATTATCTCTCTTGCCATAATGCAATTTTTAATGATTTCTATAATTTTAGTTCGGAAAAATATTTCTTAAGAAAAAACAAATGCAATAGAATTTTATAAGAAGTTTTCCCACTCCCCTTTAAAAATATATGCTTAACCCAACATTTAAGCTTAGGATTCCAATGTATAATATTCATACACCAAATTATTTTTTATTCAATTGAGTGCATTACTTGGATTTTTATTGAATTAGCATATTCAAATATTATCCTTTTCACTCCATTTAAAATAAAAGGGCATTAACAATTTATTAAACAATCAAAACTTTGCATTTTTTCAATTTTTAGAATTTTAGATTCATATAGGGATAAATGACTTGTTAATAATCAGTTGAATTTAAATTTTGTAAATTTCTTAATTTCCTCCCCTATTACAATGGAATTTGTAATGATTTCTATAATTTTAGTCTGGAAGCATCTTACTGAAGAAAAAGCAAATACAATGAACCATAATAAGAAGTTTTCTCACTCCCCTAGAGGGATATATGAATGACCCCACATTGAAGTTTAGGATTCTAATTTGTAATATTTATCCACTAAAGTGTTTTTTATTCAATTGAGTCCATTACTTGTATTCTTGTTGAATTAACATATTCAAATATCATGCTTTTAACTCCATTTAAAATGAAAGGGCTTTAACATTATCTTAAAAAATCAAAACATTGCATTTTTTCAATTTTCAGAATTTTATAGTCTTATAGGGATAAATGTATTGTTAAGAATGAGTTGAATTTAAATTTTGTAAATTTCTTAATTACCTCACTTCCCACAATGCAATTTGTAATGATTTCTATAATTTTTGACAACAAACATCTTACTTAAGAAAAAGAAGATACAATGGACCCTAATAAGAAGTTTTCTCACTCCCCTATAGAGATTTATGCATGACCGAACATTGAAGTTCAGGATTCCAATTCATAATATTCATCCACTAAAATGTTTTTTATTCAATTGAGACCAGTACTTGTATTTTTGTTGAATTAACTTATTCAAATATTATACTTTTCACTAAATTTAAAATGAAAGGGCCTTAACATTATATTAAAAAATCAAAACATTACATTTTTTCAATTTTCAGAGTTTTATAGTCTTATAGGGATAAATGTGTTGTTAAGAATGAGTTGAATTTAAATTTTGTAAATTTCTTAATTATCTCCCTCACTAGAATGCAATTTCTAATAATTTCTATAATTTTAGTCTGGAAAAATATTTCTTAAGAAAAAACAAATGCAGTAGAATCTAATAAGAAGTTTTCCCACTCCCTTTTCGAGATATATGCTTTACCCAACATTGAAGTTTAAGATTCCAATTTATAATACTCATCCACTAATGTGTTTTCTATTCATTTGAGTCCATTACTTGTATTTTTGTTGAATTAACATATTCAAATATTATCCTTTTCACTCTATTTAAAATGAAAGGGCCTTAACTTTATATTAAAAAATCAAAATTTTTCATTTTTTCAATTTTAAAAATTTTAGAGTTTTATAGGGATAAATGTGTTGTTAATAATGAGTTGTATTTAAATTTTGTAAATTTCTTAATTATCTCCCTCACCACAAAGCAATTTGTAATGATTTCTATCGTTTTAGTCTGGAAACATCTTACTTAAGAAAAAGCAAATACATTGAATGATAATAAGAACTTTTCCCACTCTCCTATAGGGATATATGCACGACCCAACATTGAAGTTTAGTATTCCAATTTCTAATATTCATCCACTAAAATGCTTTTTATTCAATTGAGTCCATTACTTGTATTTTTGCTGAATTAACATATTTAAATATTATGCTTTTAACTTCATTTAAAATGAAAGGGTCTTAACATTATAGTAAAAAATCAAGACATTGCATTTTTTCAATTTTTGAAATTTTATATTCTTATAGGGATAAATGTGTTGTGAAGAATGAGTTGATTTTAAATTTTGTAAATTTCTTAATTATCTCCCTTACCATAACGCAATTTGTAATGATTTTTATAATTTTAATTAGCAAATATCTTGCTTAAGAAAAAGAAGATACAATGGACTCTAATAAGAAATTTTCCCACTCCCCTATAGAGATTTATGCATGACCTAACATTGAAGTTTGGGATTGCAATTCATAATATTCATCCACTAAGACGTTTTTTATTTAATTGAGTCCATTACTTGTATTTTTGTTGAATTAACATATTCAAATATTATACTTTTCACTCCATTTAAAATGAAAGGGCCTTAACATTATATTAAAAAATAAAAATATTGCATTTTGTCAATTTTCAGAATTTTAAAGTCTTATAGGGGTAAATGTGTTGTTAATAATGAGTTGAATTTAAATTTTGTAAATTTCTTAATTATCGCAAGCATCTTACTTAAGAAAAAGCAAATACAATACACCTTATTAAGAAGTTTTCCCACCCCTCTATAGAGATATATGCATGACCCAACATTGAAGTTTAGGATTCCGATTTGTAATATTCATCAACTACAGTGTTTTTCATTCAATTGAGTCCATTACTTGTATTTTTGTTGAAGTAACATATTCAAATATTATACTTTTCACTCTATTTAAAATAAAAGGTCCTTAACATTATATTAAAAATTTAACACATTTCTTTTTTTCAAATTTCGTAATTTTGTAGTCTTATAGGGATACATGTGTTGTTATGAATGAGTTGAATTGAAAATTTGTAAATTTCTTAATTATCTCCCATGCCACAACGCAATTTGCAATGATTTCCATAATTTTAGTCTGCAAACATCTTACATAAGAAAAAGCGAGCACAATGGACCCTAAAAAGAAGTTTTCCTACTCCCATATAAAGATACATGCATGACCCAACATTGAAGTTTGGGATTCCAATTTCTAATATTCATTCACTAAAGTGCTTTTTATTCAATTGAGTCCATTACTTGTATTTTTGTTGAATTAACATATACAAATTTTATACTTTTTGCTCCATTTAAAATGAAAGGGCCTTAACTTTATATTAAAAAATCAAAACTTTGCATTTTTTCAATTTTCAGAATTTTAAAGTCATATAGGGATAAATGTGTTGTTAATAATTAGTTGAATTTAATTTTTGTAAATTTCTTAATCATCTCCCCTGCCACAATGCAATTTGTAATGATTTCTATAATTTTAGTCTCCAAACATCTTACTTAAGCAAAAGCAAAGACAATGAACCCTAGTAAAAAATTTTTCCACTCCCCTATAGAGATATATGCATGATCTAACATTGAAGTTTAGGATTCCGATTTGTAATATTCATCCATTAAAGTGTTTTCTATTCAATTGACTCCATTAGTTGTATTTTTATTGAATTAACATATTCAAATATTATCCTTTCACTCCATTTAAAAAGAATGGGCATGAACAATTTATTAAAAAAATCAAAACTTTGCATTTTTTCAATTTTCAGAATTTTAGAGTCTTATAAGGATAAATGAGTTATTTATAATCAGTTGAATTTAAATTTTGTAAATTTTTGAATTATCTCCCCTACTACAATGGAATTTGTAATAATTTCTATAATTTTAGTCTAAAAACATCTTACTTAAGAAAAAACAAACACAATGAACCTTAATAAGAAGTTTTCCCACCCCCCTGTAGAGATATATGCATGACCCAACATTGAAGTTTAGGATTCGAATTCGTAATATTCATCCACTAATATGTTTTTTATTCAATTGACTCCATTACTTGTATTCTTGTTGAAATAACAGATTCAAATACTATACTTTTAACACCATTTAAAATGAAAGGACCTTAACATTATACTAAAAAATCAAAACATTGCATTTTTACAATTTTCGAAATTTTATAGTCTTATAGGGATAAATGTGTTGTTAAGAAAGAATTGAATTTAAATTTTGTAAATTTCTTAATTATCTCCCTTACCAAAACTTAATTTGTAATGATTACTACAATTTTAGTTTGCAAACATCTTACTTCAGAAAAAGCAAATGCAATGTACCCTAATAAGAAATTTTCTCACTCCCCTATAAACATATATGCATGACCCAACATTGAAGTTTAGGATTCCGATTTGTAATATTGATTCACTCCATTTTAAATGAAAGGTCCTTAACATTTTATTAAAAAATCAAAACATTGCTTTTTTTCAATTTTCAGAATTTTATAGTCTTATAGGGATACATGTGTTGTTATGAATGAGTTGAATTTAAATTTTGTAAATTTCTTAGTTATCTCCCTTCCCATAAAGCAATTTGTAATGATTTCTATAATTTTAGTTTGCAAACATCTTACTTAACAAAAAGCAAATACAATGAACCCTAATAAGAGGTTTTCCCACCCACTATAGAGATATATGTATGACCCAACATTGAAGTTTAGGATTCCGATTTGTAATATTTATCCACTAAAGTGTTTTTCATTCAATTAAGTCCATTACTTGTATTTTTGTTGAAGTAACATATTCAAATATTATACTTTTCACTCTATTTAAAATGAAACATCCTTAACATTATATTAAAAAATTAACACCTTGCTTTTTTTCAAATTTTGTAATTTTATAGTCTTATAGGAATACATGTGTTGTTATGAATGAGATGAATTTAAATTTTGTAAATTTCTTAATTATCTGCCATGCCACAATGCAATTTGCAATGAATTCCATAATTTTAGTCTGCAAACATCTTACTTAAGAAAAAACGAATACAATGGATCTTAAAAAGAAGTTTTCCCACTCTCGTATAAAGATATATGCATGACCTAACTTTGATGTTTAGGATTCAATTTCTAATATTCATCCACTAAAGTGCTTTTTATTCAATTGAGTCCATTACTTGTATTTTTGTTGAATTAACCTATTCAAATATTATACTTTTCACTCCATTTAAAATGAAAGGGCATTAACATAATATTAAAAAAATCAAAACATTGCTTTTTTTTCAATTTTCAGAATTTTATAGTCTTATAGGAATAAATGTGTTGTTAATAATGAGTTGTATTTAAATCTTGTAAATTTCTTAATTGTTTCCCTTACCACAATACAATTTGTAGTGATTTCAATAATTTTTGTCTATAATCATCTTACTTAAGAAAAAGCAAATACAATGAACCTTAATAAGAAATTTTCCAACTACCCTATAGAGATATATGCATGACCCAACATTGAAGTATAGGATTCCAATTCGTAATATTCATCCACTAAAATGTTTTTTATTCAATTCAGTCCATTACTTGTATTTTTCTTGAATTAACATATTCAAATATTATGCTTTTCACTCCATTTAAAATGAAAGGGCATTAAAAATATATTAAAACATCAAAACATTACATTTTTTCAATTTTCAGAATTTTAGAGTCTTATAGGGATAAATGTGTTGTTAAAAATGAGTTGTATTTAAATTTTGTAAATTTGATAATTATCTCTCTTGGCACAACGCAATTTGTAATGATTTCTATAATTTTAGTCTACAAACATCTTACTTAAGAAAAAGAAGATACAGTGGACCCTAATAAAAAGTTTTCCCATTCCCCTATAGAGATATATGCATGACCCAACATCAAAGTTTAGGATTTCAATTTCTAATATTCATCCACTAAAATGTTTTTTATTCAATTGAGTCCATTACTTGTATTTTTGTTGAATTAACATATTCAAATAATATTCTTTTCCCACCATTTAAAATGAAAGGGCCTTAACATTATATTAAAAAAGTATAAACTTTGCATTTTTTCAATTTTCAGAATTTTAGAGTCTTATAGGGGTAAATGTATTGTTAATAATGAGTTGAATTTAAATTTTGTAAATTTCTTAATTATCTCCCTTCCCACAATGCAATTTGTAATGATTTCAATAATTTTATTTTGCAAACATCTTACTTAAGAAAAAGCAAATACAATGAATACTAATAAGAAGTTTTCCCACTCCCCTATACAGATATATGCATAACCCAACATTGAAGTTTAGGATTCCAATTCGTAATATTCATCCACTAAAGTGTTTTTTATTCAATTGACTTCATTACTTGTATTCTTGTTGAATTAACATATTCAAATACTATGCTTTTAACTCCATTTAAAATGAAAGGACCTTAACATTATATTAAAAAATCAAAACCTTGCATTTTTTCAATTTTCAGAATTTTAAAGACTTATAGGGGTAAATGCGTTGTTAATAATGAGTTGAATTTAAATTTTGTAAATTTCTTAATTATCTCCCTTCCCATAAAGCAATTTGTAATAATTTCTATAATTTTAGTTTGCAAACATCTTACTTAAGAAAAAGCAAATACAATGAACCCTAATAAGAGGTTTTCCCACCCCTTATAGAGATATTTGCATGACCCAACATTGAAGTTTAGGATTCCGATTATTCATCCACTAAAGTGTTTTTCATTCAATTGTGCTGATTACCTGTATTTTTGTTGAAGTAACATATTCAGATATAATGCTTTTCACTCCATTTAAAATGAAAGGTCCCTAACATTATATTAAAAAATTAACATATTGCTTTTTTTCAAATTTCATAATTTTATAATCTTATAGAGATACATGTGTTGTTAAGAATGAGTTGAATTTAAATTTTGTAGATTTCTTATTTGCCTCCTTTACCACAATGCAATTTCTAACGATTTATATAATTTTAGTCAGCAAACATCTTACCAAAGAAAAAG
The DNA here is from genome assembly GCA_020883675.1 of Bruguiera gymnorhiza. Classification (NCBI taxonomy): domain Eukaryota; kingdom Viridiplantae; phylum Streptophyta; class Magnoliopsida; order Malpighiales; family Rhizophoraceae; genus Bruguiera; species Bruguiera gymnorhiza. Next base: position 223,541 of record JAIRCJ010000184.1, read on the forward strand.
AAAATACAATGGACTCTAATAAGAAGTTTTCCCACTCCCCTATAGGGATATATGCATGACCCAACTTTGAAGTTTAGGATTCTAATTTCTAATATTCATCCACTAAAGTGCTTTTTATTCAATTAAGTCCATTACTTGTATTTTTGTTGAATTAACATATTCAAATATTATACTTTTCACTCCATTTAAAATGAAAGGGCATTAACAATATATTAAAACATCAAAACAGAGTATTTTTCAATTTTCAGAATTTTAGAGTCTTATAGGGATAAATGTGTGATTAATAATGAGTTGAATTTAAACTTTGTAAATTTCTTCATTATCTCCCCTACCACAATGCAATTTATAATGATTACTATAATTTTAGTTTGCAAACATCTTAGTTAAGAAAAAGCAAATGCAATATACCCTAATAAGAAAATTTCCCACTCCCCTATAGAGGTATATGCATGACCCAACATTGAAGTTTAGGATTCCGATTCTGATTTGTAATATTCGTCCACTAAAGTGTTTTTCATTTAATTGTGTCCTTTACTCGTATTTTTGTTGATGTAACATATTCAGATATAATGCTTTTCACTCCATTTAAAATGTAAGGTCCTTAACATTATATTAAAAAATTAACACATTGCTTTTTTTCAAATTTCCTAATTTTATAGTTTTATAGGGATATATGTGTTGTTATGAATGAGTTGAATTTAAATTTTGTAAATTTCTTAATTATCTCCCATGCCACAACGCAATTTGTAATGATTTCCATAATTTTAGTCTGCAAACATCTTACTGAAGAAAAAGCGAATACAATGAACCCCAAAAAGAAGTTTTCCCACTCCCCTATAAAGATACACGAATAACCCAACATTGAAATTTAGGATTCCAATTTCTCATATTCATCCACTAAAGTGCTTTTTATTCAATTGAGTCCATTACTTGTATTTTTGTTGAATTAACATATTCAAATATTATGCTTTTCACTCCATTTAAAATCAAAGGTCCTTAACATTATATTAAAAAATTAACACATTTCTTTTTTTCAAATTTCCTAATTTTATAGTATTATAGGGATACATGTGTTGTTATGAATGAGTTGAATTTAAATTTTGTAAATTTCTTCATTATCTCCCATGCCACAATGCAATTTGTAATGATTTCCATAATTTTAGTCTGCAAACATCTTACTGAAGAAAAAGTGAATACAATGAACCCTAAAAAGAAATTTTCCCACTCCCCTATAAAGATACATGCTTGACCCAACATTGAAATTTAAGATTCCAATTTCTAAAATTCATCCACTAAAGTGCTTTTTATTCAATTGAGTTATTCAATTGAGTCCATTACTTGTATTTTTGTTGAATTAATATATTCAAATATTATGCTTTTCACCCCATTTAAAATGAAAGGGCATTAACATAATATTAAAAAAATTAAAACTTTGCTTTTTTTTCAATTTTCAGAATTTTATAGTCTTATAGGGATAAATATGTTGTAAATAATGAGTTATATTTAAATCTCATAAATTTTTTAATTATTGCCCTTACCACAAAGCAATTTGTAATGATTTCAATAATTTTTGTCTGTAATCATCTTACTTAAGAAAAAGCAAATACAATGAACCCTAATAAGAAATTTTCCCACTACTGTATAGAGATATATGCATGACCCAACATTGAAGTTTAGGATTCTAATTCGTAATATTCATCCACTAAATTGTTTTTTATTCAATTGAGTCCATTACTTGTATTTTTGTTGATGTAGCATACTCAAATATTATGCTTTTCACTGCATTTAAAATGAAAGGTCCTTAACATAATATGAAAAAATCAAAATATTGCTCTTTTTCAATATTTAGAATTTTATAGTCTTATAGGGATAAATGTGTTGTTAATAATGAGTTGTATTTAAATCTTGTAAATTTTTTAATTATCTCCCTTACCACAAAGAAATTTGTAATAATTTTAATAATTTTTGTTTGTAATCATCTTACTTAAGAAAAAGCAAATACAATGAACCCTAATAAGAAAATTTCCCACTACCGTATAGAGATATATGCATGACCCAACATTGAACTTTACGATTCCAATTCAAAATATTCATCCATTAAAGTGTTTTTTTATTCAATTGAGTCCATTACTTGTATTTTTGTTGAAGTAACATATTCAAATATTATGATTTTCACTGCATTTAAAATGAAAGGTCCTTAACATAATATTTAAAAAATCAAAACATTGCATTTTTTCAATTTTCAGAATCTTAAAGTCTTATAGGGATAAATGTGTTGTGAGTAATGAGTTGTATTTAAATTTTGTAAATTTATCTCCCTTACCACAATGCAATTTGTAATGATTTCAATAATTTTTGTCTGTAATCATCTTACTTAAGAAAAAGTAAATACAATGAACCCCAATAAGAAAATTTCCCACTACCTTATAGAGATATATGCATGACACAACATGGAAATTTAGAATTCCAATTAGTAATATTCATCCACTAAAGTGTTTTTTATTCAATTTAGTCCATTACTTGTATTTTTGTTGAAGTAGCATATTCAAATATTATACTTTTCACTGCATTTAAAATGAAAGGTCCTTAACATAATATTAAAAAATCAAAACATTGTTTTTTTTCAATTTTAAGAATTTTATACTCTTATAGGGATAAATGTGTTGTTAATAATGAGTTGTATTTAAATCTTGCAAATTTCTTAATTATCTCCCTTACCACGATGCAATTTGTAATGATTTCAATACTTTTTGTCTGTAATCATCTTACTTATAAAAAAGCAAGTACAATGAACCCTGATAAGAAGTTTTCCCACTCCCCTATAGAGATATAGGCACAACACAACATTGAAGTTTAGGATTGCAATTCGTAATATTCATCCACTAAAGTGTTTTTTATTCAATTGAGTCCATTACTTGTATTTTTGTTGATGTAACATATTCAAATATTATGCTTTAAACTCCATTTAAAATGAAAGGTCCTTAACATAATATTAAAAAATCAAAACATTATTTTTTTTCAATTTTCAGAATTTTATAGTCTGATAGCGATAAGTGTGTTGTTAATAATCAATTGTATTTAAATTTTGTAAATTTCTTAATTATCTCCCTGAGCACAATGCAATTTGTAATGATTTCAATAATTTTTTTCTGTAACCATCTTATTTAAGAAAAAGCAAATACAATAAACCCTAATAAGAAGTTTTCTCACTCCCCTGTAGAGATATATGCATGACCCAAAATTGAAGTTTGGGATTTCAATTCCTAATATTCATCCACTAAAATGTTTTTTATTCAATTGAGTCCATTACTTGAATTTTTGTTGAATTAACATATTCAAATATTATGCTTTTCATTCCATTTAAAATGAAAGGGCCTTAACATTATATTAAAAAAATCAAAACTTTGCATTTTTTCAATTTTCAGAATTTTGGAGTCTTATAGGGGTAAATGTGTTGTTAATAATGAGTTGAATTTAAATTTTGTAAATTTCTTAATTATCTCCCTTCCGACAATGCAATTTGTAATGATTTCTATAATTTTAGTTTGCAAACATCTTACTTAAGAAAAAGCAAATACAATGAAACCTAATAAGAGGTTTTCCCAGCCCACTATAGAGATATATGCATGACCCAACATTGAAGTGTAGGATTTTGATTTGTAATATATATCCACTAAAGTGTTTTTCATTCAATTGGGTCCATTACTTGTATTTTTGTTGAAATAACATATTCAAATATTATACTTTTCACTCCATTTAAAAACAAAGGTCCCTAACATTATATTAAAAAATTAACACATTGCTTTTTTTTCAAATTTCGTAATTTTATAGTCTTATAGGGATACATATGTTGTTATGAATGAGTTGATTTTAAATTTTGTAAATTTCTTAATTATCTCCCATGTCACAACACAATTTGTAGTGATTTTCATAATTTTAGTCCGCAAACATCTTACTTAAGAAAAAACGAATACAATGGATCCTAAAAAGAAGTTTTCCCACTCCCCTATAAAGATACATGCTTGACCCAACATTGAAGTTTAGCATTTCAATTTCTAATATTCATCCACTAAAGTGCTTTTTATTCAACTGAGTCCATTCCTTGTATTTTTGTTGAATTAACATATTCAAATATTATGCTTTTCACTCCATTTAAAATGAAAGGGCATAATAATATATTAAAAGATCAAAATAGAGCATTTTTTCAATTTTCAGAATTTTAGAGTCTTATAGGGATAAATGTGTGATTAATAATGAGTTGTATTTAAATTCTGTAAATTTCTTAATTATCTCCCTCGCCAGAATGCAATTTCTAATAATTTCTATAATTTTAGTCTAGAAAAATATTTCTTATGAAAAAACAAATGCAGTAGAATCTAATAAGAAGTTTTCCCACTCCCCACTTGAGATATATGCTTGACCCAACATTTAAGCTTAGGATTCCAATTTATAATACTCTTCCACTAAAGTGTTTTCTATTCAATTGAGTCCATTACTTGTATTTTTGTTGATTTAACATATTCAAATATTATGCTTTTCATTCCATTTAAAATGAAAGGGCATTAACAATTTATTAAAAAATCAAAACCTTGCATTTTTTCAATTTTCAGAATTTTAGAGCCTTATAGGGATAAATGTGTGATTAACAATGAGTTGAATTGAAATTTCATAAATTTCTTAATTATCTCCCTTACCACAATGGAATTTATAATGATGTCCATAATTTTAGTCTGTAAACATCTTACTTAAGAAAAGAAAATACAATAAACCCTAATAAGAAATTTTTCCACTCGCCTATAAAGATATATGCATGACCCAAGGTTGAAATTTAAGATTCCAATTCGTAATATTTGTCCACCAAAATATTTTTTCTTCAATTGAGTGCATTACTTGTATTCTTGTTGAATTAACATATTCAAACATTATGCTTTTCACTCCATTTAAAATGAAAGGGCCTTCACATTATATTAAAAGATCAAAACTTTGCATTTATACAATTTTCAGAATTTTATAGTCTTATAAGGATAAATGTGTGATTAATAATGAGTTGAATTTAAATTTTGTAAATTTCTTAATTATCTCCCTTACCACAATGCAATTTATAATGATTTCTATAATTTTAGTATGTGAACATTTTACTTAAGAAAAAGCAAATACAATGAACCCTAATAAGAAATTTTCCCACTCCCATATAGAGATCTATGCATGACCCAACGTTGAAGTTTAGGATTCCAATTTGTAATATTCATCCACTAAAGTGTTTTTTATTCAGTTGAGTCCATTACTTGTACTTTTGTTGAATTAACATATTCAAATATTATACTTTTCACTCCATTTAAAATGAAAGGGCCTTAACATTATATTAAAAAAACAAAACATTGAATTTTTTTAATTTTCAGAATTTTAAAGTATTATAGGGATAAATGTGTTGTTAATAATGAGTTGTATTTAAATTTTGTAAATTTCTTAATTATCTCCCTAACCACAATGCAATTTCTAATGATTTCTATAATTTTAGTCAACAAACATCTTACTTAAGAAAAAGAAAATAAAATTGACCCTAATAAGAAGTTTTCCCACTCCCTATAGAGATATATGCATGACCCGACATTGCAGTTTAGGATTCCAATTTGCAATATTTATCCACTAAAGTGTTTTTTATTCAATTGAGTCCATTACATGTATTTTTGTTGAATTAACATATTCAAATATTATGCTTTTCACTCCATTTAAAATGAAAGGGCATTAACAATATATTAAAACATCAAAACAGAGCATTTTTTCAATTTTCAGAATTTTAGACTCTTATAGGGATAAATGTGTTGTTAATAATGAGTTGTATTTAAATTATGTAAATTTCTTAATTATCTCCCTTACCGCAATGCAATTTGTAATGATTTCTATAATTTTAGTCTGTCAACATCTTACTTAAGAAAAAGCAAATACAATGAACCTTAATAAGAAGTTTTCCCACTCCCCTATAGAGATATATACTTGACCCAACATTAAAGTTTATGATTCCAAATTGTAATATTCATCCACTAAAGTGTCTTTTATTCAATTGAGACCATTACTTGTATTTTTGTTGAAGTAACATATTCAAATATTCTGCTTTTCACTCCATTTAAAATGAAAGGTCCTTAACATTATATTAAAAAATCAAAACATTATTTTTTTTCAATTTTCTGAATTTTATAGTTTTACAAGGATACATGGGTTGTTATGAATGAGTTGAATTTAAATGTTGTAAATTTCTTAATTATCTCCCATGCAATAATGCAATTTCGAATGATTTCTATAATTTTAGTCTGCAAACATCTTACTTAAGAAAAAACAAATGCAATGGACCCTAAAAAGAATTTTCCCCACCCCCCTATAAAGAGATATGCATGACCCAACATTGAAGTTTAGGATTCCAATTTCTAATATTGATCCACTAAAGTGCTTTTTATTCGATTGAGTCTATTACTTGTATTTTTGTTGAATTAACATATTCAAGTATTATGCTTGTCACTCCATTTAAAATGAAAGGGCTTTACCAATATATTAAAACATCAAAACAAAGCATTTTTTATATTTTGAGAATTTTAGACTCTTATAGGGATAAATGTGTTGTTAATAATGAGTTCTATTTAAATTTTGTAAATTTATTAATTATGTCCCTTGCCACAATGCAATTTATAATGATTTCTATAATTTTAGTAAGCAAACATCTTACTTAAGAAAAAAAGAATACAATGGACCCTAATAAGAAGTTTTCTCACTCCCTTATAAAGATATATGCATGACCCAACATTGAAATTTAGGATTCCAATTTGTAATATGCATCCATTAAAGTGTTTTCTATTCAATTGGGTCCATTACTTGTATTTTTGTTGAATTAACATATTCAAATATTATACTTTTCACTCCATTTAAAATGAAAGGTCCTTAACATTATATTAAAAAATCAATACATTGCTTTTTTTCAATTTTCAGAACTTTATAGTGTTATAGGGATACATGTGTTGTTATGATTGAGTTGAATTTAAATTTTGTAAATTTTTTAATTATCTCTCATGCCACAATGCAATTTGTAATGATTTCCATAATTTTAGACTGCAAACTTCTTAAGAAAAAGCGAATACAATGGATCCTAAAAAGAGGATTTCCCACTCTCCTATAAAGATATATGCATGACCCAACATTGAAGTTTAGGATTCCAATTTCTAATATTCATCCACTAAAGTCCTTTTTATTCAATTGTGTCCATTACTTGTATTTTTGTTGATTTACCATATTCTAATATTATGCTTTTCACTCCATTTAAAATGAAAGGGCATTAATAATATATTAAAACATCAATATATGCATGACCCAACATTGAAGTTTAGGATTCCAATTTGTAATATTCATCCACTAAAGTGTTTTTTATTCAATTGAGTCCATTACTTGTATTTTTGTTGAATTAACATATTCAAATATTATGCTTTTCACTCCATTTAAAATGAAAGGGCCTTAACATTATATTAAAAAATCAAAACTTTGCATTTTTTCAATTTTTAGAATTTTAGAGTTTTATAAGGATAAATGTGTTGTTAATAATGTGTTGTATTTAAATTTTGTAAACTTCGTAATTATCTCCCTTACCACAACGCAATTTGTAATGATTTCTATAATTTTAGTCAGCAAACACCTTAGTTAAGATAAAGATAATACAATGGATCCTAATAAGAACTTTTCCCACTCCCCTATAGAGATATATACATGACCCAACAATGAAGTTTAGGATTCCAATTTGTAATATTCATCCATTAAAGTGTTTTTTTATTCAATTGAGTCCATTACTTGTATTTTTGTTGAATTAACATATCCAAATATTATGCTTTTCACTCCATTTAAAATGAAAGGGCCTTAACATTATATTAAAAACTCAAAACATTGCATTTTATCAATTTTCAGAATTTTAAAGTCTTATAGGGATGAATGTGTCATTAAGAATGTGTTGAATTTAAATTTTGTAAATTTCTTAATTATCTCCATTAACACAATGCAATTTCTGATGATTTCTATAATTTTAGTCAACAAACAACTTACTTAAGATAAAGATAACACAATGGATCCGAATAAGAACTTTTCCCACTCCCCTATAGAGATATATGCTTGACCCAACATTGAAGTTTAGGATTCCAATTTGTAATATTCATCCATTAAAGTGTTTTTTATTAAATTGATTCCATTACTTGTATTTTTGTTGAAGTAGCATATTCAAATATTATGCTTTTCATTCCATTTGAAATGAAAGGTCCTTAATATCATTTTAAAAAATCAAAATATTGCTTTTTTTCAATTTTCAGAATTTTATAGTCTTATAGGAATACATGTGTTGTTATGAATGAGTTCAATTTAAATTTTGTAAATTTCTTAATTATCTCCTAGGCGACAATGCAATTTGTAATGAGAAAAAATGAATACAATGTACCATAAAAAGAAGTTTTCCCACTCCCTTATAAAGATATATGCATGACCCAACATTGAAGTTTAGGATTCCAATTTCTAATATTCATCCACTAAACTGCTTTTTATTCAATTGAGTCCATGACTTGTATTTTTGTTGAATTAACATATTCAAATGTTATACTTTTCACTCCATTTAAAATGAAAGGGCCTTAACATTATATTAAAAAATCAAAACTTTGCATTTTCTCAATTTTCAGAATTTTAGAGTTTTATAGGGATAAATGTGTTGTTAAGAATGAGTTGTATTTAAATTTTGTAAATTTCTTAATTATCTGCCTCCCCACAATGCAATTTGTAATGATTTCTATAATTTTAGTCAGCAAACATCAAAATAGTGCATTTTTTCAATTTTCAGAATTTTTGAATCTTATACGGATAAATGTGGTGTTAATAATGAGTTGAATTTAAATTTTGTAAATTTCTTAATTATCTCCCTTTCCACAATGCAATTTTTAATGATTTCTATAATTTTTGTCTGGAAACATCTTACTTATGAAAAGGCAAATACAATGAACCCTAATAAGAAGTTTTCTCACTCCCCTATAGAGATATATGCATGACCCAACATTGAAGTTTAGGATTCCAATTTGTAATATTCATTCACTAAAGTGTTTTTTATTCAATTGACTCCATTTCTTGTATTCTTATTGAATTAACATATTGAAATATTATGCTTTTCACTCCATTTAAAATGAAAGGGCCTTAACATTATATTTAAAATGAAAACATTGCAGTTTTTCACTTTTCTGAATTTTATAGTCTTATAGGGATAAATGTGTTGTTAATAATTAGTTGAATTTAAATTTTGTAAATTTCTTAATTATCTCTCTTACCAGAATTCAATTTCTAATGATTTCTATAATTTTAGTCTGGAAAAATATTTCTTAATAAAAAACTAATGCAATAGAATCTAATAAGAAGTTTTCCCACTCCCCTCTCGAGATATATGCTTGACCCAACATTAAAGTTTAGGATTTCAATTTATAATACCCATCCACTAAAGTGTCTTTTTATTCAATTGAGCACATTACTTGTATATTTGTTGAATTAACATATTCAAATATCATGGTTTTCACTCCATTGAAAATGAAAGGGCTTTAAAAATCTATTAAAAGTTCAAAACATTGCATTTTTGCAACTTTCAAAATTTTAAAGTCTTATAGGGATAAATGTGTTGTTCATAAGCAGTTGAATTTAAATTTTATAAATTTCTTAATTATCTCCCTTACCAGAATGCAATTTCTAATGATTTCTATAATTTTAGTCTGGAAAAATATTTCTTAAGAAAAAACAAATGCAATATAATCTAATAAGAAGTTTTCCCACTCCCCTCTAGAGATATATGCTTGACCCAAGATTGAAGCTTACAATTCCAATTTATAATACTCATCCACTAAAGTGTTTTTTACTCAATTGAGTCCATTAGTTGTATTTTTATTGAATTAACAAATTCAAATACTATACTTTTCACTCGATTTAAAATAAAAGGGCATTAACAATTTATTAAAAAATCAAAGCTTTGCATTTTTTCAATTTTGAGAATTTTAGAGTCTTATAAGGATAAATGTATTGTTAATAATCAGTTGAATTTAAATTTTGTAAATTTCTTAATTATCTCCCCTGCCACAATGCAATTTGTAATGATTTCTATAATTTTTGTCTGCAAACATCTTACTTCAGAAAAAACAAATACAATTGACCCTACTAAGAAATTTTCCCACTCCCTTATAAAGATATATGCCTGAGCCAACATTGAAGTTTAGGATTCCAATTTGTAATATGCAACTGTGAAAGTGTTTTTTATTCAATCGAGTCCATTAGTTGTATTTTTGTTGAATTAACATAATCAAATATTATACTTTTCACACCATTTAAAACGAAAGGGCATTTTCGATATATTAAAACATCAAAATAGTGCATTTTTTCAATTTTCAGAATTTTAGAGTCTTACAGGGATAAATGTGTTGTTAAGAATGAGTTGAATCTAAATTTTGTAAATTTCTTAATTATCTCCCTTGCCACAAAGCAATTTGTAATGATTTTTATAATTTTAGTCTACAAACATCTTACTTAAGAAAAAGTGAATACAATGGACCCTAATAAGAAGTCTTCCCACTCCCTTATAAAGATATATGCATGATCCAACATTGAAGTTTAGGATTCCGATTTATAAAATTCATCCACTGAAGTGTTTTTCATTCAATTAAGTCTGTTATTTGTATTTTTGTTGAAGTAACATATTCAAATATTATGCTTTTCAATCCATTTAACATGAAAGGTCGTTAACATTATATTAAAAAATCAAAACATTACTTTTTTTCAGTTTTCAGAATTTTATGGTTTTATCGGGATACATGTGTTGTTATAAATGAGTTGAATTTAAATTTTGTAAATTTCTTAGTTATCTCCCTCGCCACAACGCAATTTGTAATGATTTCCATAATCTTAGACTGCAAACATCTTACTTAAGAAAAGGCGAATACAATGGACCTTAATAAGAAGTTTTCCCACTACCCTATAAAGATATATGCATGACCCAACATTGAAGTTTAGGATTCCAATTTCTAATATTTATCCACTAAAGTGCTTTTTATTGAATTGAGTCGATTACTTGTATTTTTGTTGAATTAACATATTCAAATATTATGGTTTTCACTCCATTTAAAATGAAAGGGCATTAAAAATATATTAAAACAAAAAAACATTGCATTTTTTCAATTTTCAAAATTTCAGAGTCTTCTAAGGATAAATGTGTTCTTAATAATGAGTTGAATTGAAATTTTGTAAATTTCATAATTATCTCCCTTGCCAGAATGCAATTTCTAAAGATTTCTATAATTTTATTCTACAAACATATTTCTTAGGGAAAAACAAGTGCAATAGACTCTAATAAGAAGTTTTTCCACTCCCCTCTCGAGATATATGCTTGACCTAACATTGAAGTTTAGGATTCCAATTTATAATACTCATCCACTAAAGTGTTTTTTATTCAATTAAGTCCATTACTTGTATTTTTGTTGAATTAACAGATTCAAATATTATGCCTTTCACTCCATTTAAAATGAAAGGGCCTTAACATTATATTAAAAAATCAAAACATTGCATTTTTTCAATTTTCAGAATTTTATAGTCTTATGGGGATAAATGTGTTGTTAATAATCAGTTGAATTTAAATTTTGTAAATTTCTTAATTATCACCCTTTCCAAAATGCAATTTCTAATGATTTCTATAATTTTAGTTTGGAAAAATATTTCTTAATAAATAACTCATGCAATAGAATCTAAGAAGAAGTTTTCCCACTCCCCTCTTAAGATATATGCTTGACCCAACATTGGAGCTTTGGATTTCAATTTATAATACTCATCCACTAAAGTGTTTTTTATTCAATTAAGCCCATTACTTGTATTTTTGTTGAATTAATATATTCAAATATCATGCTTTTTACTCCATTGAACTTGAAAGGGCTTTAAAATTATATTAAAACATCAAAACATTGCATTGTTGTAACTTTCATAATTTTATAGTCTTATAGGGATAAATGTGTTGTTTATAACCAATTGAATTTAAATTTTGTAAATTTCTTAATTATCTCCCTTGCTAGAATGCAATTTCAAATGATTTCTATAATTGTAGTCTGGAAAAATATTTCTTAAGAAAAAACAAATGCAATAGAATCTAATAAAAAGTTTTCCCACTCCCCTCTAGAGATATATGCTTGACCCAAGATTGAAACTTACGATTCCAATTCATAACACTCATCCACTAAAGTGTTTTTTATTTAATTGAGTCCATTAATTGTATTTTTGTTGAATTAACATATTCATATATTATACTTTTCACTCCATTTAAAATGAAAGGGCATTAACAATTTATTAAAAAATCAAAACATTGCATTTTTTCAATTTTCAGAAATTTATAGTCTTATAGGGATACATGTGCTGTTATGAATGAGTTGAATTTAAATCTTGTAAAGTTCTTAGTTATCTCCCTTGCCACAACGCAATTTGTAAAGATTTCCATAATTTTAGTTTGCAAAATTCTTACTTAAGAAAAAGCGAATACAATGGACCCTAATAAGAAGTTTTCCCACTCCCCTATAAAGATATATGTAAGACCCAAAATTGAAGTTTAGGATTCCATTTACTAAAATTCATCCATTAAAGTGTTTTTCATTCAATTAAGTCCATTACTTGTATTTTTGTTAAAGTAACATATTCAAATATTATACTTTCCACTCCATTTAAAATGAAAGGTCCTTAACATTATATTAAAAAATCAAAATATTGCATTTTTTGAATTTTCAGAATTTTATAGTCTTATAGGGATATATGTGTTGTTATGAATGAGTTGAATTTAAATTTTGTAAATTTCTTAATTATATCCCTTGCCACAATGCAATTTGTAACGATTTCCATAATTTTAGTTTGCAAACATCTTACTTAAGAAAAAGCGAATACAATGAACCCTAATAAGAAGTTTTCTCACTCCCCTATAAAGATATATGCATGACCCAACATTGAGGTATAGGATTCCAATTTCTAATATTTATCCACTAAAGTGCTTTTTATTCAATTGAGTTCATTACTTGTATTTTTGTTGAATTAACATATTCAAATATTATAGTTTTCACTCCATTTAAAATGAAAGGGCATTAAAAATATATTAAAACATCAATACTTTGCATTTTTTCAATTTTAAGAATATTAAAGTCTTATAAGGATAAATGTGTTGTTAATAATGAGTTGTATTTAAATTTTGTAAATTTCTTAATTATGTCCCTTACCACAATGCAATTTGTAATTATTTCTATAATTTTAGTCTTCAAACATATTATTTAAGAAAAAACAAATACAATGAACCCTAATAAGAAGATTTCCCACTCCCCTATAGAGATATATGCATGACCCAACATTGAAGTTTAGGATTTCAATTTCTAATATTCATCCATTAAAGTGCTTTTTATTCAATTGAGTCCATTACTTGTATTTTTGTTGAATTAACTTATTCAAATATTATGATTTTCACACCATTTAAAATGAAAGGGCATTAAAACTATATTAAAACATCAAAATTGCGCATTTTTTCAATTTTCAGAATTTTTGAGTCTTATAGGGATAAATGTGTTTTTAATAATGAGTTGTATTTAAATTTCATAATTATCTCTCTTACCATAATGCAATTTGTAATGATTGCTATAATTTTTGTCTGCAAACATCTTACTTAAGAAAAAGCAAATATAATGAACCCTAATAAGAAGTTTTCCCACTCCCCTAAAGTGTTTTTCATTCAATTGAGTCCATTACTCGTATTATTGTTGAAGTAACATATTCAAATATTATACTTTTCACTCCATTTAAAATGAAAGGTCCTTAACATTATATTAAAAAATCAAAACATTGCATTTTTTCAATTTTTAGAATTTTATAGTCTTATAGGGATACAAGTGTCATTATGAATGAGTTGAATTTAAATTTTGTAAATTTTTTAATTATCTCCTTTGCCACAATGCAATTTGTAATGATTTCCATAATTTTAGTCTGCAAACATCTTACTTGATAAAAAGCGAATACAATGGGCCCTAATAAGAAGTTTTCCGATTTGTAATATTCATCCACTAAAGTGTTTTTCACTTAACTGAGTCCATTACTTGTATTTTTGTTGAAGTAACATATTCAAATATTATACGTTTCACTCCATTTAAAATGAAAGGTCCTTAACATTATATTAAAAAAACAAAACATTGCATTTTTTCATTTTTCAGAATTTTATAGTCTTATAGGGACGCATGTGTTGTTATGATTGAGTTGAATTTAAATTTTGTAAATTTCTTCATTATCTCCCCTGCCACAATGCAATTTGTAATGATTTCTATAATTTTAGTCTGCAAACGTCATACTTAAGAAAAAGCAAGTACACTGGACCCGAATAAGAATTTTTTCCACTCCCTTATAAAGATATATGTATGACCCAACATTAAAGTTTAGGATTCCAATTTCTAATATGCATCTGCTAAAGTGTTTTTTATTCAATCGAGTCCATTACCTGTATTTTTGTTAAATTAACATATTCAAATATTATACTTTTCGCTCTATTTAAAATGAAAGGTCCTTAAAATTATATTAAAAAATCAAAACATTACATTTTTTCAATTTTCAAAATTTTAGAGTCTTACCAGAATGCAATTTATAATGATTTTTATAATTTTAGTCTACAAACATCTTACTTATGAAAAAGCAAATATAATGGACCCTAATTGGAAGTTTTCCCACTTACCTTTAGAGATATATGCATCACCCAACATTAAAGTTTAGGATTCCAATTTGTAATATGCATCCACCAAGGTGTTTTTATTCAATTGAGTCCATTACTTGTATTTTTCTTGAATTAACGTATTCAAATATTATGCTTTTTGCACCATTTCAAATGAAAGGGCATTAACAATATATTAAAACTTCAAAACAATGCATTTTTTCAATTTTCAAACTTTTAGAGTCTTATAGGGATAAATGTGTTGTCAATAATAAGTTGAATTTAGATTTTGTAAATTTCTTAATTATCTCCCTTACGACAATGCAATTTGCAATGATTTTTATAATTTTAGTCTACAAACATCTTACTTATGAAAAAGCAAATGCAATGGACCCTAATAAGAAGTTTTCCCACTCACCTATAAAGATATATGCATGACCCAAGATTGAAGTTTAGGATTCCAATTTGTAATATTCATCCACTAAAGTGTTTTTTATTCAATTGACACCATTATGTGTTTTCTTATTGAATTAACATATTCAAATATTATGCTTTTCACTCCATTTAAAATGAAAGTGCCTTAACATTATATTAAAAAATCAAAACATTGCATTTTTTCAATTTTCAGAATTTTAGGGTCTTGTAGGGATAAATGTCTTGTTAATAATCAATTGAATTTAACTTTTGTAAATTTCCTACTTATCTCCCTTGCAAGAATGCAATTTCTAATGATTTCTATAATTTTAGTCTGGAAAAATATTTCTTAAGAAAAAACAAATGCAATAGAATCTAATAAGAAGTTTTCCCAATCCCCTCTCGAGATATATGCTTGACCCAACATTGAAACTTAAGATTGCAATTTATAATACTCATCCACTAAAGTGTTTTTTATTTAATTGAGTCCATCACTTGTATTTTTCTTGCATTAACAGATTTAAATATTATGCTTCTCACTCCATTTAAAATGAAAGGGCATTAACAATTTATTAAAAATTCAAAACTTTTTCAATTTTCAGAATTTTAGAGTCTTATAGGGATAAATGTGTTATTAATAATTAGTTGAATTTAAATTTTATAAATTTCTTAATTATCTCCCTTACCATAATGCAATTTGTAATGATTTTTATAATTTTAGTCGGCTAACATCATACTTATGAATAAGCAAATACAATTGACCCTAATAAGAAGTTTTCCCACTCACCTATAAAGATATATGCATGACCCAACATTGAAGTTTAGGCTTCCAATTTGTAATATTCATCCATTAAAGTATTTTTTATCCAATTGACACCAATACTTGTATTCTTGTTGAATTAACATATTCAAATATTATACTTTTCCCTCCATTTAAAATGATAGGGCCTTAACATTATATTAAAAAATCAAAACCTTGCATTTTTTCAATTTGCAGCATTTTAGAGTTTTATAGGGATAAATGTGTCGTTAATAATGAGTTGAATTTAAATTTTATAAATTTCTTAATTATCTCCCTTACTACAATGCAATTTGCAATAATTTTTATAATTTTAGTCTGCAAACATCTTACTTAAGAAAAAGCAAATAGAATGAACCCTAATAAAAAGTTTTCCCACTCCCTTATTGAGATATATGCATGACCCAACATTGAAGTTTAGGATTCCAATTTGTAATTTGCATCCACTAAGGTGTTTTGATTCAATTGAGTCCATTACTTGTATTTTTGTTGAATTAACATATTCAAATATTATGCTTTTCACACCATTTAAAATGAAAGTGCATTAACAACATATTAAAACATCAAAACAGTGCATTTTGTCAATTTTCAGAATTTTAGAGTCTTAAAGAGATAAATGTGTTGTTACTAATGAGTTGAATTTAAATTTTGTAAATTTCTTAATTATCTCCCTTACCACAAAGTAATTTCGAATAATTTCTATAATTTTATTCTGCAAACATCATACCTAAGAAAAATCAAATACAATGAACCCTAATAAGAAGTTTTCCCATTCCCTTATTGAGATATATGCATGACCCAACATTAAAGTTTAGCATTCCAATTTGTAATATTCATCCACTAAAGTGTTTTTTATTCAATTGACACCATTGCTTGTATTCTTGTTGAATTAACATATTCAAATATTATACTTTTCTCTCCATTTAAAATGATAGGGCCTTAACATTATATTAAAAAATCAAAACATTGCATTTTTTCAATTTGCAGAATTTTAGAGTTTTATATTGATAAATGTGTTGTTAATAATGAGTTGAATTTAAATTTTCTAAATTTCTTAATTATCTCCCTTACCACAATTTAATTTGTAATGATTTCTATAATTTTAGTCTACAAACATCTTATTTAAGAAAAAGCAAAAACAATGAATCCTAATAAGAAGTTTTCCCACTCCCTTATTGAGATATATGCATGACCCAACATTGAATTTAGGATTCCAATTTGTAATATTCATCCACTAAAGTGTTTTTTATTCAATTAAGTCCATTACATGTATTTTTCTTGAATTAACATATTCAAATTTTATGCTTTTCACACCATTTAAAATGAAAGGGCCTTAACATTATATTAAAAAAATCAAAACGTTGCATTTTTTCAATTTTCACAATTTTAGAGTCTTGTAGGGATAAATGTATTGTTAATAATCAGTTGAATTTAAATTTTGTAAATTTCTTAATTATCTCCCCTGCCACAATGCAATTTGTAATGTTTTTTATAATTTTAGTCTGCAAACATCTTACTTAAGAAAAAGCGAATACAATGGACCCTAATAAGAATTTTCCCACTCCCATTTAAAGATATATGCAAGACTCAACATTAAAGTTTAGGATTCCAATTTGTAATATGCATCCACTAAATTGTTTTTTATTCAATTGAGTCCATTACTTGTATTTTTGTTGACTTAACATATTCAAATATTATAATTTTCACACCATTTAAAATGAAAGGGCATTAACAATATATTAAAACACCAAAATAGTGCGTTTTTTCCATTTTTAGAATTTTAGAGTCTTATAAGGATAAATGTATTGTGAATAATTAGTTGAATTTAAATTTTGTAAATTTCTTAATTATCTCCCTTACCACAATGCAATTTGTATTGATTTCTATACTTTCAGTCTCTAAACATCTTACTTAAGAAAAACAAAATACAATGAACCTTAATAAGAAGTTTTCCGACTCCTCAATTCAAATATATGCATGACCTAACATTGAAGTTTACAATTCCAATTTGTAATATGCATCCACTAAAGTGTTTTTTATTCAATTGAGTCCATTACTTGTATTTTTCTTGAATTAACAAATTCAAATATTATACTTTTCACACCATTTAAAATGAAAGGGCTTTAACATTATATTAAAAAATCAAAATGTTGCATTTTTTCAATTTTCACAATTTTAGAGTCTTGTAGGGATAAATGCATTGTTAATAATCAGTTGAATTTGAATTTTGTAAATTTCTTAATTATCTCCCTTGCCACAATGCAATTTGTAATGTTTTCTATAATTTTCGTTTGCAAACATCTTACTTAAGAAAAAGCGAATACAATGGACCCTAATAAGAATTTTCCCACTCCCCTTTAAAGATATATGCATGACCCAATATTGAAGGTTAGGATTCCAATTTGTAATATTCATCCACTAAAGTGTTTTTTATTCAATTGACTTCATTACTTGTATTTTTGTTGAATTAACATATTCAAATATTATACTTTTCACACCATTTAAAATGAAAGGGAATTGACAATATATTAAAAATCAAAACAGTGGATTTTTTCAATTTTCAGAATTTTAGAGTTTTATTGGGATAAATGTGTTGCTAATAATGAATTGAATTTAAATTTTGTAAATTTCTTAATTATCTCCCTTACCACAATGCAATTTGTAATGATTTCTATGATTTTAGTCTGCAAACATCTTACTTAAGAAAAAGAAAATACAATAGACCCTAAGAAGAAGTTTTCCCACTACCCTACAAAGATATATGCATGACCCAACATTGAAGTTTTAGATTCCAATTTGTAATATGCATCCATTAAAGTGTTTTTTATTCAATTAAGTCCATTACTTGTATTTTTGTTGATTTAACATATTCAAATATTATACTTGTCACACCATTTAAAATGAAAGGGCATTAACAATAAATTTAAACATCAAAATAGTGCATTTTTTCAATTTTCAGAATTTTGGAGTTTTAATGGGATAAATGTGTTGCTAATAATGAGTTGAGTTTAAATTTTTTCAATTTCTTAATTATCTCCCTTACCACAATGCAACTTGCAATGATTTCTATAATTTTAGTTTGCAAACATCTTACTTAAGAAAATGCAAATACAATGAACCCTAGTAAAAGTTTTCCCACACCCCTATTAAGATATATGCATGACATAACATTGAGGCTTAGGATTCCAATTTGTAATATTAATCCACTAAAGTGTTTTTTATTCAATTGACACCATTACTTGTATTCTTGTTGAATTAACATATTCAAATATTATGCTTTTCTCACCATTTAAAATGAAAGGCCCTTAACATTATCTTAAAAAAGCAAAACGTTACATTTTTTCAATTTTCTGAATTTTAGAGTCTTGTAGGGATAAATGTGTTGTTAATAATCAGTTGAATTTAAATTTTGTAAATTTCTTAATTATCTCCCCTGCCACAATGCAATTTGTAATGATTTCTATAATTTTAGTCTGCAAACATCTTACATAAGAAAAAATGAATACAATAGACCCCAATAAGAATTTTCCCACTCCCCTTTAAAGATATATGCATGACCCAACATTAAAGTTTAGGATTCCAATTTGTAATATTCATTTACTAAACTGTTTTTTATTCAATTGAGTCCATTACTTGTATTTTTGTGGAATTAACTTATTCAATTATTATCGTTTTCACACCATTTCAAATGAAAGGGCATTAACAATATATTAAAACATCAAAACAGTGCATTTTCTCAATTTTAAGAATTTTAGAGTCTTATTGGGATAAATGTGTTGTTAATAATGAGTGGAATTGAAATTTTGTAAACTTCTTAATTATCTCCCTTACCATAATGCAATTTGTAATGATTTCTATAATTTTAGTCTGCAAACATCTTACTTAAGAAAATGCAAATACAATGAACCCTAATAAGAAGTTTTCCCACTCCCTTATTGAGATATATGCTTGACCCAACATTGAACTTTGGATTCCAATTTGTAATATTAATCCATTAAAGTGTTTTTTATTCAATTGACACCATTACTTGTATTCTTGTTGAATTAACATATTCAAATATTCTGCTTGTCACAGCATTTAAAATGAAAGGGCCTTAACATTATATTAAAAAATCAAAACGTTACATTTTTTCAATTTTGTGAATTTTAGAGTCTTGTAGGGATAAATGTATTGTTAATAATCAGTTGAATTTAAATTTTGTGAATTTCTTAATTACCTCCCCTACGACAATGCAATTTGTAATGATTTCTATAATTTTAGTCTGCAAAGATCTTACATAAGAAAAAATGAATACAATGGACCCTAAGAAGAATTTTCCCACTCCCCTTTAAAGATATATGCATGACCCAACATTGAAATTTAGGATTCCAATTTGTAATATTCATCCACTAAACTGTTTTTTATTCAATTGAGTCCATTACTTGTATTTTTGTTGAATTAACTTATTCAATTATTATGGTTTTCACACCATTTCAAATTAAAGGGCATTAACAATATATTAAAACATCAAAACAGTGCGTTTTTTCAATTTTAAGAATTTAAGAGTCTTATTGGGATAAATGTGTTGTTAATAATGAGTTGAATTGAAATTTTGTAAACTTCTTAATTATCTCCCTTACCACAATGCAATTTGTAATGATTTGTATAATTTTAGTCTGCAAACATCTTACTTAAGAAAATCCAAATACAATGAACCCTAATAAGAAGTTTTCCCACTCCCTTATTGAGATATATGCTTGACCCAACATTGAACTTAGGATTCCAATTTGTAATATTAATCCATTATAGTGTTTTTTATTCAATTGACACCATTACTTGTATTCTTGTTGAATTAACATATTCAAACATTCTGCTTTTCACACCATTTAAAATGAAAGGGCCTTAACATTATATTAAAAAAGCAAAACGTTACATTTTTTCAATTTTCTGAATTTTAGAGTCTAGTAGGGATAAATGCGTTGTTAATAATCAATTGAATTTAAATTTTGTGAATTTCTTAATTTTCTCCCATTCGACAATGCAATTTGTAATGATTTCTATAATTTTATTCTGCAAACATCTTACATAAGAAAAAATGAATACAATGGACCCTAATAAAAGTTTTCCCACTCCCTTTTAAAGATATATGCATGACCCAACATTGATGTTTAGGATTCCAATTTGTAATATTCATCCACTAAACTGTTTTTTGTTCAATTGAGTCCATTACTTGTATTTTTGTTGAATTAACTTATTCAATTATTATTGTTTTCACACCATTTCAAATGAAAGGGCATTAACAATATATTAAAACATCAAAACGGTGCATTTTTTCAATTTTAAGAATTTTAGAGTCTTATTGGGATAAATCTGTTGTTAATAATGAGTTGAATTTAAATTTTGTAAACTTCTTAATTATCTTCCTTACCACAATGCAATTTGTAATGATTTTTATAATTTTAGTCTGCAAACATCTTACTTAAGAAAATACAAATACAATGAACCCTAATAAGAAGTTTTCCCACTCCCTTATTGAGATATATGCTTGACCCAACATTGAACTTAGGATTCCAATTCGTAATATTAATCCACTAAAGTGTTTTTTATTCAATTGACACCATTACTTGTATTCTTCTTGACTTAACATATTCAAATATTTTGCTTTTCACAGCATTTAAAATGAAAGGGCCTTAACATTATATTAAAAAATCAAAACGTTACATTTTTTCAATTTTCTGAATTTTAGAGTCTTGTAGGGATAAATGTGTTGTTAATAATAAGTTGAATTTAAATTTTGTAAACTTCTTAATTATCTCCCTTACCACAATGCAATTTGTAATGATTTTTATAATTTTAGTCTGCAAACATCTTAATTAAGAAAATGCAAATACAATGAATCCTAGTAAGAAGTTTTCCCACTCCTCTATTAAGATATATGCATGACCTAACATTGAGGCTTATGATTCCAATTTGTAATATTAATCCACTAAAGTGTTTTTTATTCAATTGACACCATTACTTGTATTCTTGTTGAATTAACATATTCAAATATTATACTTTTCACACCATTTAAAATGAAAGGGCCTTAACATTACATTAAAAAATCAAAATGTTGCATTTTTTCAATTTTCTGAATTTTAGAGTCTTATAGGGATAAATGTGTTGTTATTAATCAGTTGAATTTAAATTTTGTAAATTTCTTAATTATCTCCCCTGCCACAATGCAATTTGTAATAATTTCTATAATTTTTGTCTGCAAACATCTTACTTAAGAAAACGAAAATACAATAACCCTAAGAAGAAGTTTTCCCACTCACTTATAAAGATATATGCATGACCCAATATTGAAGTTTAGGATTCCCATTTGTAATATGCATCCACTAAAGTGTTTTTTTATTCAATTGAGTCCATTACTTGGATTTTTGTTGAATTAACATATTCAAATATTACACTTTTCACACCATTTAAAATGAAAGGGCATTAAATTTAGAATTTTCGAGTCTTATAGGTATAAATGGGTTGTTAATAATGAGTTGAATTTAAATTTTGTCAATTTCTTAATTATCTCCCTTAGCACAATACAACTTGTAATGATTTCTATAATTTTATTCTGCAAACATCTTATTTAAGAAAATGCAAATACTATGAGCCTTAATAAGAAGATTTCCCTCTCCCCTATTGAGACATATGCATGACCTAACTTTAAAGTTTAGGATTCCAATTTGTAATATTCATCCACTAAAGTGTTTTTTATTCAATTGACATCATTACTTGTATATTTGTTGAATTAACATATTCAAATATTATGTTTTTCACACCATTTAAAATGAAAGGGCATTAACAATATATTAAAACATCAAAACAATACATTTTTTTAATTTTTAGAATTTGGAGTCATATTGGCATAAATGTGTTGCTAATAATGAGTTGAATTTAAATTTTGTAAATTTCTTAATTATCTCCCTCACCACAATGCAATTTGTAATGATTTCTATAATTTTAGTCTGCAATAAGAAAAAGAAAATATAATGGACCCTAATAAGAAGTTTTCCTACTTCCCTATAATGATATATGCATGACCCAACATTGAAGTTTAGGATTCCAATTTGTAATATGCATCCATTGAGGTGTTTTGATTCAATTGAGTCCATTACTTGTATTTTTGTTGAATTAACTTATTCAATTATTATTGTTTTCACACCATTTCAAATGAAAGGGCATTAACAATATATTAAAACATCAAAACGGTGCATTTTTTCAATTTTAAGAATTTTAGAGTCTTATTGGGATAAATCTGTTGTTAATAATGAGTTGAATTTAAATTTTGTAAACTTCTTAATTATCTTCCTTACCACAATGCAATTTGTAATGATTTTTATAATTTTAGTCTGCAAACATCTTACTTAAGAAAATACAAATACAATGAACCCTAATAAGAAGTTTTCCCACTCCCTTATTGAGATATATGCTTGACCCAACATTGAACTTAGGATTCCAATTTGTAATATTAATCCACTAAAGTGTTTTTTATTCAATTGACACCATTACTTGTATTCTTCTTAACTTAACATATTCAAATATTTTGCTTTTCACAACATTTAAAATGAAAGGGCCTTGACATTATATTAAAAAATCAAAACGTTACATTTTTTCAATTTTCTGAATTTTAGAGTCTTGTAGGGATAAATGTGTTGTTAATAATAAGTTGAATTTAAATTTTGTAAACTTCTTAATTATCTCCCTTACCACAATGCAATTTGTAATGATTTTTATAATTTTAGTCTGCAAACATCTTACTTAAGAAAATGCAAATACAATGAATCCTAGTAAGAAGTTTTCCCACTCCTCTATTAAGATATATGCATGACCTAACATTGAGGCTTATGATTCCAATTTGTAATATTAATCCACTAAAGTGTTTTTTATTCAATTGACACCATTACTTGTATTCTTGTTGAATTAACATATTCAAATATTATACTTTTCACACCATTTAAAATGAAAGGGCCTTAACATTACATTAAAAAATCAAAATGTTGCATTTTTTCAATTTTCTGAATTTTAGAGTCTTATAGGGATAAATGTGTTGTTATTAATCAGTTGAATTTAAATTTTGTAAATTTCTTAATTATCTCCCCTGTCACAATGCAATTTGTAATAATTTCTATAATTTTTGTCTGCAAACATCTTACTTAAGAAAACGAAAATACAATAACCCTAAGAAGAAGTTTTCCCACTCACTTATTAAGATATATGCATGACCCAATATTGAAGTTTAGGATTCCCATTTGTAATATGCATCCACTAAAGTGTTTTTTTATTCAATTGAGTCCATTACTTGGATTTTTGTTGAATTAACATATTCAAATATTACACTTTTCACACCATTTAAAATGAAAGGGCATTAAATTTAGAATTTTCGAGTCTTATAGGTATAAATGGGTTGTTAATAATGAGTTGAATTTAAATTTTGTCAATTTCTTAATTATCTCCCTTAGCACAATACAACTTGTAATGATTTCTATAATTTTATTCTGCAAACATCTTATTTAAGAAAATGCAAATACTATGAGCCTTAATAAGAAGATTTCCCTCTCCCCTATTGAGACATATGCATGACCTAACTTTAAAGTTTAGGATTCCAATTTGTAATATTCATCCACTAAAGTGTTTTTTATTCAATTGACATCATTACTTGTATATTTGTTGAATTAACATATTCAAATATTATGTTTTTCACACCATTTAAAATGAAAGGGCATTAACAATATATTAAAACATCAAAACAATACATTTTTTTAATTTTTAGAATTTTGGAGTCATATTGGCATAAATGTGTTGCTAATAATGAGTTGAATTTAAATTTTGTAAATTTCTTAATTATCTCCCTCACCACAATGCAATTTGTAATGATTTCTATAATTTTAGTCTGCAATAAGAAAAAGAAAATATAATGGACCCTAATAAGAAGTTTTCCTACTTCCCTATAATGATATATGCATGACCCAACATTGAAGTTTAGGATTCCAATTTGTAATATGCATCCACTGAGGTGTTTTGATTCAATTGAGTCCATTACTTGTATTTTTGTTGAATTAACATATTCAAATATTATGCTTTTCACATCATTTTAAATGAAAGGGCATTAACAATATATTAAAACATCAAAATAGTGCATTTTTTCAATTTTCAGAATTTTAGAGTCTTATAGGGATAAATGTGTTGTTAATAATCAGTTGACTTTAAATTTTGTAAATTTCTTAATTATCTCCCTTACCACAATGCAATTTGTAATGATTTCTATAATTTTAGTCTGCAAACATCTTACTTAAGAAAAAGAAAATACAATGGACCCTAATAAGAAGTTTTCCCACACCCCTATAAAGATATATGCCTGACCCAACATTGAAGTTTACGATTCCAATTTCTAATATGCATCCACTAAAGTGTTTTTTATCAAATTGAGTACATTACTTGTATTTTTATTGAATTAACATATTCAAATATTATGCTTTTCACACCATTTAAAATGAAAGGGCTTGAATAATATATTAAAACATCAAAACAGTGCAGTTTGTCATTTTTCAGAATTTTAGAGTCTTATAGGGTTGAATGTGTTGGTAATAATGAGTTGAATTCCTTTTAAATGAAAGGGCATTAACAATATATGAAAACATCAAAACAGTGCATTTTTTCAATCTTCAGACTTTTAGAGTCTTATAGGAGTAAATGTGTTGTTAATAATGACTTGAATTTAAATTTTTTAAATTTCTTAATTACCTCCCTTACCACAATGCAATTTGTAATGATTTCTATAATTTTTGTCTGCAAACATCTTACTTAAGAAAAACAAAATACAATGAACCCTAATAAGAAGTTTTCCCACTCCCCTATTGAGATATATGCGTGACCCAACATTGAAGTTTAGGATTCCCATTTGTAATATTCATCCACTAATGTGTTTTGTATTCAATTGACACCATTACTTGTATTCTTGTTGAATTAACATATTCAAATATTATACTTTTCACCCCATTTAAAATGAAAGAGCCTTAACATTATATTAAAAAATCAAAACATTCCATTTTTTCAATTTTTGGAATTTTATAGTCTTATTGGGATAAATGTGTTGTTAAGAATGAGTTGACTTGAAATTTTGTAAATTTGTTAATTATCTCCCTTCACACAACGTAGTTTGTAATGATTTTAATAATTTTAGTCAGCAAACATCTTACTTAAGAAAATAAACAATAAAATGGACCTTCATAAGAAGTTTTCCCACTCCCCTATAGAGATATATGCATCACCCAAGATTGAAGTTTAGGATTCCAATTTCCAATATTAATCCACTAAAGTGTTTTTTATTCAGTGGAGTCCATTATTTGTATTTTTGTTGAATTAACATATTCAAATATTATGGTTTTCACTCCATTTAAAATGAAAGGGCATTCAAAATATATTAAAACATCAAAACATTACATTTTTTCAATTTTCAGAATTTTAGAGTCCTATAGGGATAAATGTGTTGTTAATAATCAGTTGAATTTAAATTTTGTAAATTTCTTACTTATCTCCCTTGCCAAAATGCAATTTGTAATGATTTCTATAATTTTAGTCTGGAAAAATATTTCTTAGGAAAAAACAAATGCAATAGAATCTAATAAGAAGTTTTCCCAGTCCCCTCTTGAGATATATGCTTAACCCAGCATTGAAACTTATGATTCCAATTTATAATACTCATCCACTAAAGTGTTTTTTATTCAATTGAGTCCATTACTTGTATTTTTGTTGAATTAACATATTCAAATATTATGCTTTTAACACCATTTAAAATGAAAGGGCATTAACACTATATTAAAACATCAAAACAGTGTATTTTTTCAATTTTCAAAATTTTAGAGTCTTATAGGGATAAATGTGTTGTTAATAATGAGTTGAATTTAAATTTTGTAAATTTCTTAATTATCTCCCTTCCCATAACACAATTTGTAATAATTTCTATAATTTTAGTCAGCAAACATCTTACCTACAATGGACCCTAATAAGAAGCTTTCCCACTCCCCTATAGAGATATATGCATGACCCAACATTGAAGTTTAGGATTCCAATTGGTAATATTCATCCACTAAAGAGTTTTTTATTCAATTGAGTCCATTACTTGTATTTTTGTTGAATTAACATATTAAATATTATGGTTTTCAATCCATTTAAAATGAAAGGGCATGGAAATTATATTAAAACATCAAAATAGTGCATTTTTTCAATTTTCGGAATTTTTGAGTCTTATAGGGATAAATTTGTTGTTAATAATCAGTTGAATTTAACTTTTGTAAATTTCTTAATTATCTCGCTCGGCAAAATGCAATTTCTAATGATTTCTATAATTTTAGTCTGGAAAAATATTTCTTAATAAAAAACAAATGCAATAGAATCTAATAAGAAGTTTTCCCACTCCCCTTTTGAGATATATGCTTGACCCAACATCGAAGCTGAGGACTCCAATTTATAATACTCATCCATTAAAGTGTTTTTTATTCAATTGTGTCCATTACTTGTATTTTTCTTGAATTAACAGATTCAAATATTATGCTTTTCACTCCATTTAAAATGAAAGGGCATTAACAATTTATTAAAAAATCAAAACCTTGCATTTTTTTCAATTTTTAGAATTTCAGAATCTTATAGGGATAAATGTGTTGTTAATAATGAGTTGAATTTAAATTTTGTAAATCTCTTAATTATGTCCCTTACCACAATACAATTTGTAATGATTTTTATAATTTTCGTCTGCAAACACCTTACTTAAGAAAAAGCAAATTCAATGGAACCTAATAAGAAATTCTCCCACACCCCTCTAAAGATATATGCATGACCCAACATTGAAGTTTAGGATTCCAATTTGTAATATTCATCCATTAAAGTGTTTTTTATTCAATTGAGTCCATTACTTGTATTTTTGTTGAATTAACATATTCAAATATTATGCTTTTAACAACATTTAAAATGAAAGGGCATTAACAATATATTAAAACATCAAAACAGTGCATTTTTTCAATTTTCACAATTTTAGAGTCTTATAGGGATAAATTTGTTGTTAATAATAAGTTCGATTTAAATTTTGTAAATTTCTTAATTATCTCCTTTCTCACAACACAATTTGTAATGATTTCAATAATTTTAGTCAGCAAGCATCTTACTTAAGAAAAAAAAATACAATGGACCCTAATAAGAACTTTTCCCACTCTTCTATAGAGATATATGCATGACCTAACATTAAAGTTTAGAATTCCAATTTGCAATATTCATCCACTAAAGTGTTTTTTATTCAATTAAGTCCATTACTTGTATTTTTGTTGAATTAACATATTTAAATATTATGGTTTTCACTCCATTTAAAATGAAAGGGCATTAAAAATATGTTAAAAGATCAAAACATTGCATTTTTGCAATTTTCAGAATTTTAGAGTGTTATAGGGATAAATGTGTTGTTAATAATTAGTTGAATTTAACTTTGGTAAATTTCTTAATCATCTCCCTTGCCAGAATGCAATTTCTAATGATTTCTATAATTTTAGTCTGGAAAAATATTTCTTCCTAAAATACAAATGCAATAGAATCTAATAAGAAGTTTTCCTAGTCCCCTCTCGAGTTATATGCTTGACCTAACATTGAAGCTTATGATTCTAATTTATAATACTCATCCACTAAAGTGTTTTCTATTCAATTGAGTCCATTATTTGAATTTATCTTGAATTAATAGATTCAAATATTATGCTTTTCACTCCATTTAAAATGAAAGGGCATTAACAATTTATGAAAAAAAATCAAAACTTTGCATTATTTTCAATTTTTAGAATTTTAGAGTCTCATAGGGATAAATATATTGTTAAAAATCAGTTGAATTTAAATTTTGTAAATTTCTTAATTATCTCCCTTACCACAATGCAATTTGTAACGATTTTTATAATTTTAGTCTACAAACATCTTACTTATGAAAAAGCAAATACAATGGACCCTAATAAGAAGTTTTCCCACTCACCTATAAAGATATACGCATAACCCAACATTGACGTTCAGGATTCCAAATTGTAATATGCATCCACTAAAGTCTTTTTTTTATTCAATTGTGTCCATTACTTGTATTCTTGATGAATTAACATACTCAAATATTATGCTTTTCACACCATTTAAAATGAAAGGGCATTAACAATATATTAAAACATCAAAATAGTGCATTTTTTCAATTTTCAGAATTTTAGAGTCTTATAGGGATAAATGTGTTGTTAATAATGACTTGAATTTAAATTTTGTAAATTTCTTAATTATCTCCCTTACCACAATGCAATTGTAATGATTTCTATAATTTTAGTCTGCAAACATCTTACTTAAGAAAAAGCACATATAATGAACCCTAATAAGAAGTTTTCATGCTCCCCTATTGAGATATATTCATGACCTAACTTTGAAGTTTAGGATTCCCATTTGTAATATTCATCAACTAAAGTGTTTTGTATTCAATTGACACCATTACTTGTATTCTTATTGAATTAATATATTCAAATATTATACTTTTCACTCTATTTAAAATGAAAGGGCCTTAACATTATATTAAAAATTCAAAACATGGCATTTTTTCAATTTTCAGAATTTTATAGTCTTATAGGGATAAATGTATTGTTAAGAATGAGTTGAATTTAAATTTTGTAAATTTGTTAATTATCTGCCTTCTCACAATGTAATTTGTAATGATTTCAATAATTTTAGTCAGCAAACATCTTACTTAAGAAAAAAAAAAATACAATGGACCCTAATAAGAACTTTTCCCACTCCTCTATAGACATATATGCATGACCCAAGATTGATGTTTAGGATTCCAATTTGCAATATTCATCCACTAAAGTGTTTTTTATTCAATTGAGTCCATTACTTGTATTTTTCTTCAATTAACGTATTTAAATATTATGGTTTTCCCTCCCATTAAAATGAAAGGGCATTAATAATATATTTAAACATTAAAACTTTGCATTTTTTCAATTTTCAGAATTTTAGAGTCTTATAGGGATAAATGCGTTGTTAATAATTTGTTGAATTTAACTTATGTAAATTTTTGTTGAATTAACATATTCAAATATTATACATTTCACTCCATTTAAACTGAAAGGGCATTAAAATTATATTAAAACATCCAAACATTCCACCTTTTCAATTTTCAGAATTTTAGAGTCTTATAGGGATAAATGTGTTGTTAATAATTAGTTGAATTTAAATTTTGTCAATTTCTTAATTATCTCTCCTGCCACAATGCAATTTGTAATGATTTCTATAATTTTAGTCTACAAGCATCTTACTTTTCACTCCATTTAAAATAAAGGGGCATTAAAAATATATTTAAGCATCAAAACATTGCATTTTTGCACTTTTCAGAATTTTTAAGTCTTATTGGGATAAATGTGTTGTTAATAATCAGTTGAATTTAAATTTTTTAAATTTCTTAATTATCACCCTTGCCAGAATGCAATTTGTAAGGATTTCTATAATTTTAGTCTGCAAACATCTTACTTAAGAAAAAGCAAATACAATGAACCCTAATAAGAAGTTTTCTCACTCCCCTGTAGAGATATATGCATGACCCAACATTGAAGTTTAGGATTCCAATTCGTAATATTCATCCCCTAAAGTGTTTTTTATTCAATTGAGTCCATTGCCTGTATTTTTCTTGAATTAACAGATTCAAATATTATGCTTTTCACTCCATTTAAAATGAAAGGTCATTAACAATTTATTAAAAAATCAAAACCATGCTGTTTTTCAATTTTCCGAAATTTAGAGACATATTAGGGATAAATTTGTTGTTAATAATCAGTTGAATTTAAATTTTGTAAATTTCTTAATTATCTCCCCTGCCACAATGCAATTTGTAATGATTTCTATAATTTTGGTCTGCAAACATCTTACTTGAGAAAAAGCAAAGACAATGAACCCTAATAACAGGTTTTCCCACTCCCCTGTAGAGATATATGTATGACTTAACATTGAAGTTTAGGATTCCAATTCGTAATATTCATCCACTAAAGTGTTTTTTTATTTAATTGAGTCCACTACTTGTATTTTTCTTGAATTAACAAATTCAAATATGATGCTTTTCACTCCATTTAAAATGAAAGGGCATTAACAATTTATTAAAAAATCAAAACCTTTCATGTTTTCAATTTTCAGAATTTTAGAGACATATAGGTATAAATTTGTTGTTAATAATCAGTTGAATTTCAATTTTGTAAATTTCTTAATTATCTCCCCTGCCACAATGCAATTTGTAATGATTTTTATAATTTTAGTCTCCAAACATTTTACTTATGAAACAACAAATACAATGGATCCTAATAAGAATCCCACTCCTTTATAAAAATTTATGTATGAGCCAACATTGATGTTTAGGATTCCAATTTGTAATATGCATCCATTAAATTGTTTTTTATTCAACTAAGTCCATTACTTGTATTTTTGTTGAATTAACATATTCAAATATTATACTTTTCACTCCAGTTAAAATGAAAGGGCATTAAAAATATATTAATACATCAAAACATTGCATTTTTTCAATTTTTAGAATTTTAGAGTCTTATAGGGATAAATGTGTTGTTAATAATCAGTTGAATTTAAATTTTCTCAATTTCTTAATTATCTCCCCTACCAAAATACAATTTGTAATGATTTCTATAATTTTAGTATGCAAACATCTTACTTGATAAAAAGCGAATGCAATGGACCCTAATAAAAAGTTTGCCCACTCTCCTTCAAAGATATATGCATGACCCAACATTGAAGTTTAGGATTCCAATTTGTAATATGCATCCACTAAAGTGTTTTTTATTCAACTGAGTCCATTACTTGTATTTTTGCTGAATTAACATATTCAAATATTATACTTTTCACTCCATTTTAAATGAAAGGGCATTAAAAATATATTAAAACATCAAAACATTGCATTTTTTCAATTTTCAAAATTTTAGAGTCTTATAGGGATAAATGTGTTGTTAATAATTAGTTGAATTTAAATTTTGTCAATTTCTTAATTATCTCCTCTGCCACAATGCAATTTGTAATGATTTCTATAATTTTAGTATGCAAACATCTTACTTGATAAAAAGCAAATACAATGGACCCTAATAAGAAGTTTTCTCACTCCCCTTTAAAGATATATGCATGACCCAACATTGACGTTTAGGATTCCAATTTGTAATATGCATCCACTAAAGTGTTTTTTATTCAATTAAGTCCATTATTTGTATTTTTGTTGAATTAACATATTCAAATATTATGCTTCACCCACCATTTAAAATGAAAAGGCATTAACAATATATTAAAACATCAAAATAGTACATTTTCTTAATTTTCAGAATTTTAGAGTCTTATATGGATAAATGTGTTGTTAATAATGAGTTGAATTTAAATTTTGTAAATGTCTTAATTATCTCCCTTACCACAATGCAATTTGTAATGATTTCTATAATTTTGGTTTGCAACCATCCTACTTAAGAAAAAGCAAATACAATAAACCCTAATAAGAAGTTTTCCCACTCTCCTTGAGAGATATATGCATGACCCAAACATTGAAGTTTAGGATTTCAATTTGTAATATTCATCCTCTAAAGTATTTTTTATTTAATTGAGTCCATTATTTGTATTTTTCTTGAATTAACAGATTCAAATATTGTGCTTTTCACTCCATTTAAAATGAAAGGGTATTAACAATTTATTAAAAAATCAAAACCTTGCATTTTTTCAATTTTCAGAATTTTGGAGACATATAAGGATAAATTTGTTGTTAATAACCAGTTGAATTTAAATTTTGTAAATTTCTTAATTATCTCCTCTAGCACAATGCAATTTGTAATGATTTCTATAATTTTAGCCTCCAAACATCTTACTTATGAAAAAGCGAAAACAATGGACCCTAATAAGAAGTTCTCCCACTCCTCTTTAAAGATATATGCATGACCCAACATTGAAGTTTAGGATTCCAATTTGTAATATGCATCCACTAAAGTGTTGTTTATTCAATTGAGTCCATTACTTGTATTTTTGTTGAATTAACATATTCAAATATTATGGTTTTCACTCCATTTAAAATGAAAGGGCATTAAAAATATATTCAAATATCAAAACTTTGCATTTTTTCAATTTTCAGAATATTAGAGTCTTATAGGGATAAATGTGTTGTTAATAATGACTTGAATTTAAATTTTGTAAATGTCTTAATTATCTCCTTTACCACAATGCAATTTGTAATGATTTCTATAATTTTAGTCTGCTAACATCTTACTTAAGAAAAAACATATAAAATGAACCCTGATAAGAATTTTTCTCACTCCCCTATTAAGATATATACATGACCTAACATTGAAGTTTAGGAGTCCCATTTATATTATTCATCTACTAAAGTGTTTTGTATTCAATTGACACCATTACTTGTATTCTTGTGGAATTAACATATTGAAATATTATGCTTGACACTCCATTTAAAATGACAGGGCCTTAACATTATATTAAAAAATCAAAACATTGCATTTTATCAATTTTCAGAATTTTATAGTCTTATAGGGATAAATGTGTTGTTAAGAATGAGTTTAATTTAAATTTTGTAAATTTCTTAATTATCTCCCTTCTCACAACGCAATTTGTAATGATTTCAATAATTTTAGTCAGCAAACATCTTACTTAAGAAAAAAAAAAATACAATGAACCCTAATAAGAAGTTTTCCCACTCCCCTATAGAGTTATATGCATGACCTAAGATTGCAGTTTACGATTCCAATTTGCAATATTCATCCACTAAAGTTTTTTTTATTCAATTGAGTCCATTACTTGTATTTTTGTTGAATTAACATATTCAAATATTATGGTTTTCACTCTATTTAAAAAGAAAGAGCATTAAAAATATATTAAAACTTCAAAATATTGCATTTTTGTAATTTTCAGAATTTTAGAGTTTTCTAAGGATAAATGTGTTGTTAATAATCAGTTGTATTTAAATTTTGTAAATTTCTTAACTTTCTCCCTTGCCAAAATGCAATTTCTAATGATTTTTATAATTTTTTTTTGGAAAAATATTTCTTAAGAAAGAACAAATGCAATAGAATCTAATAAGAAGTTTTCCAAGTCCCCTCACAAGATATATATGCTTGACCCAACATTGAAGCCTAGGATTCGAATTTATAATACTCATGCACTAAAGTTTTTTTTTATTCAATTGAGTCCATTACTTGTATTTTTCTTGAATTAACAAATTCAAATATTATACTTTTCACTCCATTTAAAATGAAAGGGCATTAATAATTTATTAAAAAATCAAAACCATGCATTTCTTCAAGTTTCAGAATTTTAGAGCCTTATAGGGACAAATTTGTTGTTAATAATCAATTGAATTTAAATTTTGTAAATTTTTTAATTATCTCCCTTGGCACAATGCAATTTGTAATGATTTATATAATTTTAGTTTACAAACATCTTACTTAAGAAAAAGTGAATACAATAGACCCTAAAAAGAAGTTTTCCCACTCCCTTATAAACATATATAAATGACCCAACATTGAAGTTTAGGATTCCAATTTGTAATATGCATCCATTAAAGTGTTTTTTATTCAATTGAGTCCATAACTTGTATTTTTCTTGAATTGACATATTCAAATATTATACTTTTCACTTTATTTAAAATGAAAGGGCATTAAAAATATATTAAAATATCAAAACATTGCATTTTTTCAATTTGCAGAATTTTAGAGTCTTATAAGAATAAATGTGTTGTTAATAATCAGTTGAATTTAAATTTTGCAAATGTTTTAATTATCTCCCTTACCACAATGCAATTTGTAATGATTTCTACAATTTTAATCTACAAACATCTTCCTTAAGAAAAAGCAAATACAATGAACTCTAATAAGAAGTTTTCCCACTCCCCTGTGGAGATATATGCATGACCTAAATATTACTTGTGTTTTCCCACTCCACTAAAGTGTTTTTTATTCAATTGAGTCCATTACTTGTATTTTTCTTGAATTAACAGATTCAAATATTAAAGTTCCCAACTTCACCTTAAGATCTACTAGTTTGTGATACTGAGAGGGGGGTGAATAAGTATCACGACAATTCGCAATTCACAGGTAAGTGAACAACTTCAATCTCTTCTTAAAAGCGAACTCTTTCTTAGATTTGACTAAGGTAGATCTATTGCTAACTACTAATCACAATAGTCCCCAAAGTCACCTTTCAGACACCTTGCCTTATAGATAATTCGGATGTTCTTGTTTAGGTCTTCGTTAGGTTATGGGTTGGCTGATATTTTAGCTGCGTTCACAACTCAATTCAAAACATAGAACGTAAAGCAGATTAAGGACACATGAGATTTACGTGGTTCCGTCAACGTGACGTACATCCACGATGGTAGGGGCTCTCCCTTACCGAGACTATCCACTATACTTGAGAATTCCAGTTACAATGAATGTCTTAATCTTCTGTTCCTTTCACTATTGCAATTACTAAGCAAGTACAATACAAAGAGTGTCACTTACTGTGTATACCCTTCTTCTAGCTTGTCTTGCCTCTGTTGAATTGAAAGGCTGCTCCACTGCAGCTTAGAAGTTCACCGCAACGCTCTCTAACCTCTCTTGAAGAAATCTGGAAATACGTTGAGTTCTTTCCAATGCTTCGCCGAATTCCTTCTCTAGGTTGTCTCACACAGCTCTTGCTTTCACTGTCTCACAGTCTCACCCGTCTCTGATTTCACGGTCTTACTGTTTCACGGCCTATCCTTACGCTTCTAGTCTATCACACCGTCTCCTGACATACACCCATGCTTCTGGTCTGCTGTTTCACATCTCTTGGCTTGCCTCATGCTACTGGTTTTTCTGGTTCACGTCTTTCGGCCTGCCTCACGCTTCTGGTCTGCTGTCTTCTCTTCCAGGTGGTGTCACGGATACCAGGTCTGCTGTCTTCTCTTCCAAGTGATCTCACAAATACCAGGTCTACTGTCTTCTCTTCCAGGTGGTCTCACAAATGCTAGGTCTGCTGTCTTCTCTTCCGGGTGGTTGGTTTCTTATTTCTCCTCTTGCTGGTTGTGCGTTTCTGGTTTGCTTGCAGGATGTGTTTCTAGTTTCCTTGCAGGAGGTCGCACGTTCTGGTTTGCTCTCCCAGTGGTGACGTTTCTGGTTTGCTCTCGCAGTGGTGTCATTTCTGATCTCTTGCCGTTCTGCTCTTTTTTCGGCCGTCTCCTCTCGACCTCTGTTCTTCGTTCAGCCTCCCTTTGGCCGTCTCCTCTTTTTCTCCTTTTTTTTTTTTTGCCAACAGTTGGGTTCCCTTTTGGTATATTATTTTCTCTTCTTTTTGGCCAGTTGTTGTAGGGTTGCTGTTTATTCAATTTTGTTGGCCCCCTTTTTTGTTTTGTCTTCCAAGGCCTTTATATACTTTCTTCCATGAAACCTTAATAGGGCTTACGTGACAGATTTACGTTCTTGCCCTTACGTGGCGAATTTACTTTCTTGCCTTTACGCGACGGATTTACTTTCTTGCCCTTCCATGTGGCTTTACTTTCTTGCACACTTAACCCTAGTTGACAACAATTACAACCCATACAAAGCTGTGGGAACAACAATCTCCCCCTTTGTAATTGTTGGCAACACTCACAACAAAAACCACTATGCAGCAGTCCTTCATAATCTTCTTAGAGTAATAATCCAGAAGTAGATGGATTACAACTCCCCCTTCCTTAACAGCTCCCCCTGCACTGTTGCTTCTCTCCCCCTTTGGCAACCAATTACAAATTTGAAAAACCTGCAAAGTAGAGATGGAGGATTCACCTGAACTTCAGGCTTGAGGAGGCATTTGCACAAACAGACTCATTTTGTGCTTTTCAAACAGCTCTGTGGATAGATGTTTAGTTAGAATATCTGAGATTTGATCTTTAGTGCCGACATACTCCAACTGAATTGTGCCCTCTTCCACTTGATCCTTGATAAAGTGATACCAGATGTCAATATGCTTGCTCCTTGAATGTTGAACTGGATTCTTGCTAAAATTAATTGCACTTTGATTATCACAAAGTACACTCATTGGTAACTTCACTTCAACACCCAAATCGGCCAATTGTCTTTGCATCCATATCACCCGAGTACATGCTGCACAAGCATAAGCAGCCATATACTTAGCCTCCGCTGTGTTCAAAGCAACACTATTTTGCTTTCTATTTAGCCATGCAACACACTTTGAACCCAAGTAGAAGCTACAGCCACTGGTTGATTTTCTATCATTTGTACTTCCTGCCTAGTTTGCATCAGTGTATGCTCGTAGTTTTACAGAATCCATGGTAGGATACCACAAGCCCATTTCTAGTGTCCCCTTGAGGTATCTTAGGATTCTTTTCACTGCCAACACATGAGATTCCTTAGGATTAGCTTGGAATCTGCTGGCGATGCACACAGCTTGCATGAGATCAGACCTTGATGCTGCAAGGTACAAAAGGCTCCCTATCATCTTCCTGTATTTTGTAGGACTTGTACTCCTTCCTTCTTGATCTTTTGTTAACTTGCAGCCTACTGGCATAGGGGTACTGACAGGTCTGCTATCCTTTATGCCAAACTTTTTCAGCATCTCTTTGGCATATTTTGTCTGAGAAATAAAAATACCTTCTTCACACTATTTTATCTGTAATCCAAGAAAGTAAGTCATTTCTCCAATCAATGACATCTCAAATTCCTCACTCATCTTTTGTGCAAATTCTTGGCATAGCTCAGAGTGATCCCCTCAAAAGATGATGTCATCTACATAAACTATGGTTATCAGTTGGCCTTTCTCTGAGTTGAACACATACAGGTTATTATCAACTGTTCCTCTTATGAAGTTCAACCTTCTCAAATACGCATCCAGCTTACTGTACCATGCTCTTGGGGCTTGTTTAAGGACATACAAGGCTTTCTTCAGCTTGCACATGTGTGTCTCATCCTCACTGATTTGTACTCCATCAGGTTGTTCAATATACACTTCTTCTTTCATGAGCCCATTCAAAAAGGCTGATTTCACATCCATCTGGTAAACTTTATACCTCTTATGTGTTGCCAAAGCTAAGAACATTCTGATAGTTTCTAACCTTGCTACTGGTGCAAAAGTTTCATCAACATCTACTCCTTCTATCTAAGTGTAGCCTTTGCAAACCAGCCTAGCCTTGTTCCTCACCACCTTGCCATCTTCATTGTGTTTATTTTTAAACAGCCGTTTTGTTCCTATGACATTCTTGTTAGTGGGTCTTGGAACCAGCTCCCATGTTTCATTCTTCTTGATTTGATCTAGCTCCTCATTAATAGCTTTGACCCAAGCATTGTCTTGTGTAGCCTCTTCAATAGAATTAGGTTCAACTTGTGAGAGTAAAGTAGTAGCTCCCACAATTCTTCTTCTTGTTGTAACTCCTGCTGATGGGTCACCTATTATCTAATTTCCTTGATGAGCACTGGTCCATGTCTTCTTTGTCTTTCTCTCTTGCACAATCTTAGTTGCAAGAAAATCTCTTTCTTCATCTTTAGACTTACTCTTCTCTGAGTCTGAACTTACTTCTTTTCCCTCTTCTTCATGTTGGTCAGATTCTTCATTTATCTTCAAGTCATCTTTTTCACTGTCCTTAGCTTCTCCATTATGCATTGTTTTCCAGTTTTCATCTATTCTCACATCACTGGAAGTGAACACTTTTCCTAGTTTATGCAGAAAAACTCTATAACCTTTTGTCTTTGCTGAGTATCCCACAAAGATGCCTTCATCTGACCTAGCATGGAATTTTCCCAAGTTTTGCTCCTTGTTCTTCACAAAACATGGGCTGCCAAAGATTCTAAGATACTTGGCTGTTGTCTTCTTCCCACCCCATAGCTCATATGGAGTCTTATCAGTATTGGGCCTTAGTAAAACTTTGTTCAATAGGTGCACGACTGTAAATGTTGCTTCTGTCCAAAATCTTGTGTGAAGCTTGGATTTCAATAGTAGAGTTCTTACCATTTTAACCACAGCTCTATTTTTCCTCTTTACCACCCTATTTTGTTGAGGTGTTCTTGTTGCTGCCATCTGATGGTGAATTCTATGCTTCTCAAGGTAATCTTCAAAAGCTCCATTTGTGAATTTAGTGCCTTGATCTGACCTCAATACTTTGATCTTCTTTCCATTCTCATTTTCAACCAATCTTCTGTATCTCTTGAAGCATTTCAAAACTTCTAACTTGTGTTTGAGGTGCATGATGCAGGTCCTTCTGGAATAATCATCAACAAACAAGATGAAGTACCTCTCACCATTCAACCCTTTTGTTCTCATCGGCCCACACAAATCAGTATGTACAATGTCAAGCACTGCTTCAGAACTGACCTCTTTGGTCTTATACTGCTTTCTGACCTGTTTTCCTTTAAAGCATGCTTACTGTTTTCTGACCTGTTTTCCTTTAGAGCATGCTTACTGTTTTCTGACCTGTTTTCCTTTAGAGCATGCTTACTGTTTTCTGACCTGTTTTCCTTTAGAGCATGCTGAGCAGACATACTCCTTCTCTCTCTTGAGGTCTGGAATGTCTCTAATTGCATGAGTAGTGGTTAGCTTCCTCATGTTCTTCTGTGTTAAGTATCCCAACCTCCTATGCCAGAGTTGATTTTCTTCTTCTTTTGTAAGTAAACAGTTGTTTGTCTTGTCCTCGTCAATCACATATAAATTTCCAACTATTCTCTTCTCAGCTACAATAGTATTGCCTTCTTTACTCTTTACTTGGCAACTTGTTTTTGTGAATATCACTTTATGGTCTTCATTGCATAGTTGGCTGACAAATGCTAGATTATATCTAAGTCCTTCAATGTGCAGAACATCTTTCAGCTTTCCTTTTCCAATATTTACTAACCCTTGACCACTGATGTTGAGTGTATCATCATTGCCAAACTTGACTCTACCTTCTCTTGACTTGTTCAGTTTTGATAATTTACTCGTCTCCTGTCATGTGTGAAATGCACCCACTATCAAGGATCCACTGCTTATCCTTGTAGTCAGCCTTTAGTGCAATTTCAACTATATTAGCCACCTCCCTTTTATCTTTATATTCCTTCTTTTGAACTGGGTTGATGATAGCTTTCTCCTTTTTCTCAACTTTGACTATACTAATTGCTTTCATTATGCCATTGAGTGCCTTATCTTGCTCAGGGAGAAGTGTTATGCATCTCTTGGCATTATGGTCATCTTGCCCGCACCTTTCACACTATTCCAAATCTCCCAATATAGCAAACTTGTTCTTTGAAACCACTGGTTTGGGCTTCCACCAACAATCCTTGTCAGTGTGTCCTTGCCTTTTATAGTATGTGCAAGAACTCACGACAATTGTTCTCCTCTGAATTTAGTATTGTCTCCCCCTATATGTAGCATCGTATCTTCTCAAGTTGGAGATATATACTGGCCTTTTCCACCAGCATTTACTTGCCTTATGACCCCAAACTTCACAATAAAGACAGTAACCTTGAAACTACCTCTTTTTGGGTTTAATCACAGCTTGTTTTCTTTTGTTCATTACTTGCTGTGTAGGCAAGGTTGCTAGCTTCTTTTCTTGTGTGACTTTCATTTCAGTCACCTTCTTCTCCTTCTTCTGTTCAGCCATAGCCCTTTGCTGGCTGACTTTCTTTTCTTCATTTTTGTTTGCAACCCTAGGTTGCTTCTTCAAATCTTCTTTATTTTCAGCCTTCACTATTCCTGGCTGATCAGTCTTTTCTTTCTGAGACTTAACCTTCTCTTTCAACTTCTGTGGCTAAGTCTCGTTATCTTTAGGCAGTGCAACATCAGATTGCTGCACTTTCTCTTCATTCTTCTTTTCTCTTGCAGAGCTTGTTTCTCCTATCACTCCAAACTTCTGCAAGTTCTCTTCACTCTTTTTGAGTTGTTATTGAAGTCTCAACAACTCTATCTCCATTTCTTCAATTGTTGAAGTCCTTGAGCCAAGCTCCATAGTAAGGTCTTCGCATATTTTGATCTGTTCTTCAAATCTTCTCTTCAAGTCAATATGTTCAGCCTTTATTTCATCCTTTTGACTTTCTGCTTCCTCAATCTTTGCTTCAACTTGTTTTATATGGGCCTTCAACCTTCTTATGGTTCTACCCCTTCTGATTATCTCCTTTGAAGCTACTTCTAACTCTGCTTCAAGATCTGGTTCTTCTTCATCAATCTCCTCTTCCTCTTCAAAGGTTGAACTACCACATCAAGCTGATGCCATAAAGGCATGCTCATCTGATGAGTCTACATCTTCCTCCTCATTGGCTTCTTTTGTCTGGCTCACATAACTCTTGAATGAGCCTTTCTTCTTCTTCTGTGGGTTAGCAGTCTTCTTGCTGGACTTCCTTGACTTGAATGATGGTCTTCTTCATTTTGAATTCTACTTATCATCACCATCCTCATCTTCATCATCAAGTTTCACTTTGCACTGAGAAGCAAAGTGTCGAGTCTATCCACAACGATAACATCTCAAGGACAACTGTCCTTTTCCCTTCTTAGACCCCTTTTTGAACTTCCTTGTGAAGTACGCCAACACTTCACCTTCACTTTCTTCCTCATCATCATCATTATCCTCATTGGATGATTCTTCCTCTTCTTTTATCTTCAAGTGTTTCATATCTTTGAAAGCTGCCTCCTTTGATACCTTTGACGTTGAGGAGCTCTCAGTTGACTTTATTCTCATCTCATATGCAATGAGATTGCACTGGAGATCATGCAGAGACATAGAATTGAGATCTCTACTCTCCTCTATGGCTGCCACCTTTGAGGCAAACCTTTCAGGCAGAATTCTCAAAAATTTTTCACAATAGATGAGTCCTTCTTGTTCTTCCCATGACTTCTAAGATCATTTACAGCATCAATAACCTTGGTGAAGAACTCTTGGACTGTCTCATTTTTCTGCATTCTAAGAGATTCGTATCTCTCCTTGAAAACTTGAAGCTTGGCCTCCTTCATTCTGTCATCACCTTCATAGACTTTCTGCAATCTGTCCCATATCTCCTTGGCAGATTTGCAGTCCATAACTTTAGCATATTCAGCATCTGTCAATGCTGAAATGATGACGTTTAAGGCCTTCCCATTTATCTCAAACTGTCTTAATTCCTCTGGGGTTGGATCTTTACCTTCTTCTGGAGGCTCAAAACCCTCCTGTGCAGATTTCACCACGTTCATGCCTATGGTTGCAAATACCACCTGCATTCTCGCTCTTCACATATGGTAGTTGGTTCCGTTGAAGATTGGAACCTTCTTGCTGTAAGTAGTGCTGGTGCTGGTACTGACATCCATTTCTCAGTATGCTGAACAAGTTAAAACTTTTGGAGCTCTTCAAACTAGTACACCAAGCTGTTAAGTTTTATCCTGGTGAACCAGGCTCTGATACCAATTGAAGTTCCCAACTTCACCCTAGGATCTACTAGTTTGTGATATTGAGAGGGGGGAAAATCAATATCACCACAATTCGCAATTCGCAGGTAAGTGAACAACTTCAATCTCTTCTTAAAAGCGAACTCTTTCTTAGATTCGACTAAGGTAGATCTATTACTACCTACTAATCACAATAGTCCCCAAAGTCACCTTTTAGACAACTTGCCTAATAGACAATTCTGGTGTTCTTGTTTAGGTCTTCATTAGGTTATGGGTTGGCTGATACTTTATTTGTGTTCCCAACTCAATTCAAAACACAGAACGTAAAGCAGATTAAGGACACACGAGATTTACGTGGTTCCGTCAACGTGACGTACATCCACAGTGGTAGGAGCTCTCCCTTACCGAGACTATCCACTATACTTGAAAATTCCAGTTACAATGGATGTCTTAATCTTCTGCTCCTTTCACTATTGCAATTACTAAGCAAGTACAATACAAAGAGTGTCACTTACTGTGTCTACCCTTCTTCTAACTTGTCTTGCCTCTGTTGAATTGAAAGGCTGCTCCACTGCCGCTTAGAAGTTCACCGCAAATGCTCTCTAACCTCTCTTAAAGAAATCTAGAAATACGTTGAGTTCTTTCCGATGCTTCGCTGAATTCCTTCTCTAAGTTGTCTCACACAGCTCCTGCTTTCACTATCTCACAGTCTCACCCATCTCCTATTTCACGGTCTTACTGTTTCACGGCCTGTCCTCACGCTTCTGGTCTGTCACGCCGGTCTCACGCTGTCTCCTGACATACACCCACGCTTCTAGTCTGCCGTTTCACGTCTTTTGGCCTGCCTCACGCTACTGGTTTTTCTGGTTCACGTCTTTCGGCCTGCCTCACGTTTCTAGTCTGCTGTCTTCTCTTCCGGGTGGTGTCACGGATACCAGGTCTACTGTCTTCTCTTCTGGGTGATCTCACGGATACCAGGTCTGCTATCTTCTCTTCCAGGTGGTCTCACAGATGCCAGGTCTGCTGTCTTTTCTTTTGGGTGGTCTCACAGATGTCAGGTCTGCTGTCTTCTCTTCCGGGTGGTCTGTTTCTTATTTCTCCTCTTGCTGGTTGTGCGTTTCTGGTTTGCTTGCAGGACGTGTTTCTGGTTTCCTTGCAGGAGGTCGCACATTCTGGTTTGTTCTCCCGGTGGTGACGTTTCTGGTTTGCTCTCCCAGTGGTGTCGTTTCTGATCTCTTGCTATTCTGCTCTCTTTTCGACCTTCTCCTCTCGACCTCTATTCTTCATTCAGCCCCCCTTCGGTCGTCTCCTCTTTTTCTCCTTTTTTTTTTTGGCCGACGGTGGGGTTCCCTTTTGGTATATTATTTTCTCTTCTTTTTGACCAGTTGTTGTAAGGTTGTTGTTTATTCAATTTTGTTGGCCCCCTTTTTTGTTTTGTCTTCCAAGGCCTTTATATACTCTCTTCCATAAAACCCTAATAGGGTTTACGTTCTTGCCCTTACGCGGTGGATTTACTTTCTTGCTCTTCCATGTGGCTTTACTTTCTTGCACACTTAACCCTAGTTGACAATAATTACAACCCATATAAGGTTGTGGGAACAACAAATATTATGTTTTTCAATCTATTTAAAATGAAAGGGCATTAAAAATATATTAAAACATCAAAACATTGCACTATTTCAATTTTCAGAATTTTAGAGTTTTATAGGGAGAAATGTGTTGTTAATAATCAGTTGAATTTAAATTTTGTAAATTTCATAATTATCTCCTCTTCCACAATGCAATTTGTAATGATTTCTATAATTTTAGTCTGCAAACATCTTTCTTATGAAAAAGCGAATACAATGAACCCTAATAAGAAGTTTTCCCACTCCCCTATAAAGATATATGCATGACCCAACATTGAAGTTTAGGATTCCAATTTGTAATATCCATCCACTAAAGTGTTTTTTATTCAATTGAGTCCATTAGTTGTATTTTTGTTGAATTAAAATATTCAAATATTATACTTTTCACTCCATTTAAATAGAAGGGCATTAAAAATATATTAAAACATCAAAACATTGCA
This sequence comes from Bruguiera gymnorhiza, assembly GCA_020883675.1. Lineage (NCBI taxonomy): Eukaryota > Viridiplantae > Streptophyta > Magnoliopsida > Malpighiales > Rhizophoraceae > Bruguiera > Bruguiera gymnorhiza. The sequence goes on from JAIRCJ010000184.1 coordinate 267,953, forward strand.
CTTTTTCAATTTTTAGAGTTTTAGAGTCTTATAGGGATCAATGTGTTGTTAATAATTAGTTGAATTTAAATTTTGTCAATTTCTTAATTATCTCCCCTACCACAATGTAATTTGTAATGATTTCTATAATTTTAGTCTGCAAACATCTTACTTAAGAAAAAGCGAATACAATGGACCCTAATAAGAACTTTTCCCACTCCCCTATAAAGATATATGCATGACCCAACATTGAAGTTTAGGATTCCAATTTGTAATATGCATCCATTAAAGTGTTTTTTATTCAATTAAGTCCATTACTTGTATTTTTCTTGAATTAACATATTCAAATATGACACTTTTCACTCCATTTAAAATGGAAGGACATTAAAAATATATTAAAACATCAAAATTTTGCATTTTTTCAATTTTCATAATATTAGAGTCTTATAGGATTAAATGTGTTGTTAATAATGACTTGAATTTAAATTTTGTAAATGTCTTAATTATCTCCCTTACCACAATGCAATTTGTAATAATTTCTATAATTTTAGTCTGCAAACATCTTACTTAAGAAAAAGCAAATATAATGAACCCTGATAAGAATTTTTCTCACTCCCCTATTGAGATATATGCATGACCTAACATTGAAGTTTAGGAGTCCCATTTGTAATATTTATCCACTAAAGTGTTTTGTATTCAATTGACACCATTACTTGTATTCTTTTGGAATTAACATATTCAAATATTATGCTTGACACTCCATTTAAAATGAAAGGGCCTTAATATTATATTAAACAATCAAAACATTGCATTTTATCAATTTTCAGAATTTTATAGTCTTATAGAGATAAATGTGTTGAATTTAAATTTTGTAAATTTCTTTATTATCTCTCTTCCCACAACGCAATTTGTAATGATTTCAATAATTTTAGTCAGCAAACATCTTACTTAAGAAAGAAAAAATACAATGGACCATAATAAGAAGTTTTCCCACTCCCCTATAGAGATATATGCAAGACCCAAGATTGAAGTTTAGGATTCCAATTTGCAATATTCATCCACTATAGTATTTTTTATTCAATTGCGTCCATTATTTGTATTTTTGTTGAATTAACATATTCAAATATTATACTTTTCACTCCATTTAAAATGGAAGGGCATTAAAAATATATTAAAGCATCAAAACATTGCATTTTTTCAATTTTCAGAATTTTATAGTCTTATAGGGATAAATATGTTGTTAATAATCAGTTGAATTTTAATTTTGTAAATTTCTTAACTATCTACCTTACCAGAATGCAATTTCTAATGATTTCTGTAATTTTAGTCTAGAAAAATATTTCTTAAGAAAGAACAAATGCAATATAATCTAATAAGAAGTTTTCCTAGTCCCCTCACGAGATATATGCTTGACCTAACATTGAAGCCTAGGATTCCAATTTATAATACTCATGCACTAAAGTTTTTTTTATTCAATTAAGTCTATTACTTGTATTTTTCTTGAATTAACAAATTCAAATATTATGCTTTTCACTCCATTTAAAATGAAAGGGCATTAACAATTTATTAAAAAATCAAAACCATGCATTTCTTCGAGTTTCAGAATTTTAGAGCCTTATAGGGACAAATTTGCTGTTAATAATCAGTTGAATTTAAATTTTGTAAATTTCTTAATTATCTCCCCTACCACAATGCAATTTGTAATGATTTTTATGATTTTAGTTTGCAAACATCTTACTTAAAAAAAATCGAATACAATGGACCTTAATAAGAAGTTTTCCCACTCCCCTTTAAAGATATATGCACGACCCAACATCGAAGTTTAGGATTCCAATTTGTAATATGCATCCATTAAAGTGTTTTTTATTCAATTAAATCTATTTCTTGTATTTTTGTTGAATTAACATATTCAAAAATTATGCTTCTCCCACCATTTAAAATGAAAGGGCATTAACAATATATTAAAACATCAAAACTTTGCGTTTTTTCAATTTTCAGAATTTTAAAGTCTTACAGGAATAAATGTGTTCTTAAGAATGAGTTGAATTTAAATTTTGTAAATTTCTTAATTATCTCCCTTACCACAATGCAATTTGTAATGATTTCAACAATTTTTGTCTATAAACATCTTACTTAAGAAAACGCAAATACAATGAACCCTAATAAGAAGTTTTCCCACTCCCCTATAAAGATATATGCATGACCTAACATTGAAGTTTAGGATTCCAATTTGTAATATTCATCCACTAAAGTGTTTTTTATTCAATTGAGTCCATTACTTGTATTTATCTTGAATTAACAGATTCAAATATTATGCTTTTCACTCCATTTAAAATGAAAAGGCATTAACAATCTATTAAAAAATCAAAACCTTACATTTTTTCAATTTTCAGAATTTTAGAGACTTATAGGGATAAATTTGTTGTTAATAATCAGTTGAATTTAAATTTTGTACATTTCTTAATTCTCTCCCCTGCCACGATACAATTTGTAATGATTTTTATAATTTTAGTCTGCAAACATCTTACTTATGAAAAAGCGAATACAATGGACCCTAATAAGAAGTTTTCCCACTCCCCTTTAAAGATATATGCATGACCTAACATTGAGGTTTAAGATTCCAATTTGTAATATGCATCCACTAAAGTGCTTTTTATTCAATTGAGTCCATTACTTGTATTTTCGTTGAATTAACATATTCAAATATTATGGTTTTCTCACCATTTAAAATGAAAGGGCATTAACAATATATTAAACCATTAAAATAGTGCATTTTTTCAATTTTCAAAATTTTAGAGTCTTATAGGGAAAAATGTGTTATTAATAATCAGTTGAATTTAAAGTTTGTAAATGTCTTAATTATCTCCCATACCACAATGCAATTTGTAATGATTTCTATAATTTTAGTCTGCAAACATCTTACCTAAGAAAAAGCAAATACAATTAACTCTAATAAGATGTTTTCCCACCCCCCTATTGAGATATATGCATGACCCAACATTGAAGTTTAGGATTCCTATTCGTAATATTCATCCACTAAAGTGTTTTTTATTCAATTGACACCATTACTTGTTTTCTTGTTGAATTAACAAATTCAAATATTATGTTTTTCACTCCATTTAAAATGAAAGGCCCTTAACATTATATTAAAACATTAAAACATCGCATTTTTTCAATTTTCAGAATTTTATAGTCCTATAGGGATAAATGTGTTGTTAAGAATGAGTTGAATTTAAATTTTGTAAATTTCTTAATTATCTCCCTTCCCACAACGCAATTTGTAATGATTTCAATAATTTTAGTCAGCAAACATCTTACTTAAGAAAAAAAGAAATACAATGGACCCTAATATGAAGTTTTCCCACTTCCCTATAGAGATATATGCATGACCCAAGATTGAAGTTTAGGATTCCAATTTGCAATATTCATCCACTAAAGTGTTTTTTATTCAATTGAGTCCATTTAAAATGGAAGGGCATTAAAAATATATTAAAACATCAAAACATTGCATTTTTGTAATTTTCAGAATTTTAAAGTCTTATAGGAATAAATGTGTTGTTAATATTCAGTTGAATTTAAATTTTGTAAATTTCTCAATCATCTCCCTTGCAATAATGCAATTTCTAATGATTTCTATAATTTTAGTCTGGAAAAATATTTCTTAAGAAAGAACAAATGCAATAGAATTTAATAAGAAGTTTCCCAAGTCCCCTCACGAGATATATGTTTGACCCAACATTGAAGTCTAGGATTCCAATTTATAATACACATACCTAAAGTTTTTTTTTATCCAATTGAGTCCATTACTTGAATTTTTCTTGAATTAACAGATTCAAATATTATGCATTTCACTCCATTTAAAATGAAAGGGCATTAACAGTTTATTAAAAAATCAAAACCATGCATTTCTTTAAGTTTCAGAATTTTAGATCCTTATAGGGACAAATTTGTTATTAATAATCAATTGAATTTAAATTTTGTAAATTTCTTAATTATCTCTCCTACCACAATGCAATTTGTAATAATTTCTATAATTTTAGTCTGCAAACATCTTACTTAAGAAAAAGTGAATACAATGGACCTTAAAAAGAAGTTTTCTCACTCCCCTATAAAGATATATAAATGACCCAACATTGTAGTTTAGGATTCCAATTTGTAATATGCATCTACTAAAGTGTTTTTTATTCTATTGAGTCCATTACTTATATTTTTCTTGAATTAACATATTCAAATATTATACTTTTCACTCCATTTAAAATGAAAGGGCATTAAAAATATATTAATACATCAAAACATTGCATTTTTTCAATTCGCAGAATTTTAAAGTCTTATAGCGATAAATGTGTTGTTAATAATCAGTTGAATTTAAATTTTGTCAATTTCTTAATTATCTTCCCTGCCACAATGATTTCTATAATTTTAGTCTACAAACGTCTTAATTAAGAAAAAGTGAATACAATAGACCCTAAAAAGAAGTTTTCCCACTCCCTTATAAAGATATATAAATGAGCCAACATTGAAGTTTAGGATTCCAATTTGTAATATGCATCCACTAAAGTGTTTTTTATTCAATTGAGTCCATTCCTTGTATTTTTGTTGAATTAACATATTCAAATGTTATGCTTCTCCCACCATTTAAAATGAAAGGGCATTAAGAATATATTAAAACATCAAAACAGTGCATTTTTTCAATTTTCAGAATTTTAGAGTCTTATAGGGATAAATGTGATGTTAATAATTAGTTGAATTTAAATTTTATAAATTTGTTAATTTTCTCCCTTGCCACAATGCAATTTGTAATGATTTCAATAATTTTAGTCAGCAAACATCTTACTTAAGAAAAAAAGAAATACAATGGACCCTAATAAGAAGTTTTCCCACTCCCCTATAGAGATAAATCCATAACCCAAGACTGAAGTTTAGGATTCCAATTTGCAATATTCATCCACTAAAGTATTTTTTATTCAATTGAGTCCATTACTTGTATTTTTGTTGAATTAACTTATTCAAATATTATGGTTTTCACACCATTTAAAATGAAAGGCCATTAAAAATATATTAAAACATCAAAACATTGCATTTTTGCAATTTTTAGAATTTTAAAGTCTTATAGGGATAAATGTGTTGTTAATAATCAGTTGAATTTAAATTTTGTAAATTTCTTAATTATCTCCCCTGCCACAATGCAATTTGTAATAATTTCTATAATTTTAGTCTGCAAACATCTTACTTAAGAAAAAGTGAATACAATAGACCCTAAAAAGAAATTTTCCCACTCCCCTATAAAGATATATAAATCACCCAACATTGAGGTTTAGGATTCCAATTCATAATTTTCATCCACTAAAGTGCTTTTTATTCAATTGAGTCCATTACTTGAATTTTTTCTTGAATTAACAGATTCAAATATTATGCTTTTTACTCCATTTAAATTGAAAGGGCAATAACAACTTATTAAAAAATCAAAACCTTGCATTTTTTCAAGTTTCAGAATTTTAGACTCTTATAGGGATAAATTTGTTGTTAATAATCAGTTGAATTTAAATTTTATAAATTTCTTAATTATTTCCCCTGCCACAATGCAATTTCTAAAGATTTTTATAATTTTAGTCTACAAACATCTTACTTATGAAAAAGTGAATACAATGGACCCTAATAAGAAGTTTTTCCACTTCCCTATAAAGATATATGCATGACCTAACATTGAAGTTTAGGATTCCAATTTATAATATTCACCCACTAAAGTGTTTTTTATTCAATTGGGTCCATTACTTGTATTTTTTTTGAATTAACAGATTTAAATATTATGCTTTTCACTCCATTTAAAATCAAAGGGCATTAACAACTTATTAAAAAATCAGAACCTTGCATTTTTTCAATTTTCAGAATTTGAGAGTCTTATAGGAATAAATTTGTTGTTAATAATGAGTTCAATTTAAATTTTGTAATTTTCTTAATTATCTCCTTTGCCACAATGCAATTTATAATGATTTCTATAATTTTAGTCTGCAAACATCTTACTTATGAAAAAGCGAATACAATGGACCCTAATAAGAAGTTTTCCCACTCTCCTATAAAGATTTATGCAGGACCTAACATTGAAGTTAAGGATTCCAATTTGTAATATGCATCCACTAAAGTGTTTTTTATTCAACTGAGTCCATTACTTGTATTTTTCTTGAATTAACATATTCAAATATTATACTTTTCACTCCATTTAAAATGAAAGGGCATTAAAAATATATTAAAACATCAAAACATTGCATTTTTTCAATTTTCAAAATTTTAGAGTCTTATGAGGAGAAATGAGTTGTTAATAATCAATTGACTTTAAATTTTGTCAATTTCTTAATTATCTCCCCTGCCACATTGAAATCTGTAATGATTTCTATAATTTTTGTCTGCAAACATCTTGCCTAAGAAAAAGCAAATACAATGGACCCTAATAAGAAGTTTTCCCACTCCCATTTAACGTTATATACATGACACGACGTTCAGGTTTAGGGTTCCAATTTGTAATATGCATCCACTAAAGTGTTTTTTATTCAACTGAATCCATTACTTGTATTTTTGTTCAATTAACATATTCAAATATTATACTTTTCACTCCATTTAAAATGAAAGGTCCTTAACATTATATTAAAAAAATCAAAACATTGCATTTTTTCAATTTTTAGAATTTTATAGTCTTATAGGGATACAAGGGTTGTTATAAATGAGTTGAATTTAGTCTACAAACATCTTATCTAAGAAAAAGTGAATACAATGGACCGTAATAAGAAGTTTTCCCACTCCCCTTTAAAGATATATACATGACCCAACGCTAAAGTTTAGGATTACAATTTGTAATATGTATCCACTAAAGTGTTTTTTATTCAACTAAATCCATTACATGTATTTTTGTTGAATTAACATATTCAAATATTATGTTTTCACTCCATTTAAAATGAAAGGGCATTAAAAATATATTAAAACATCAAAACATTGCATTTTTCAATTTTCAGAATTTTAGAATCTTATAGGGAGAAATGTGTTGTTAATAATCAGTTGAATTTAAATTTTGTCAATTTCTTAATTATCTCCCCTACCACTTTGAAATTTGTAATGATTTCTATAATTTTCGTCTGTAAACATCTTACTTTTGAAAAAGCGAATACAATGGACCCTAATAAGAAGTTTTCCCACTCCCCTATATAGATATATGCAAGACCCAACATTGAAGTTTAGGATTCCAATTTGTAATATGCATCCACTAAAGTGTTTTTTATTCAATTAAGTCCATTACTTGTATTTTTGTGGAATTAACATATTCAAATATTATGCTTTTCACACCATTTAAAATGAAAGGGCATTAAAAATATATTAAAACATCAAAACATTGAATTTTTTCAATTTTCAGAATTTTAAACTCTTATAGGGATAAATGTGTTGTTAATAATCTGTTGAATTTAAATTTTGTCAATTTCTTAATTATCTCCCATGCCACAATGCAATTTGTAGTGATTTCTATAATTGTAGTTTGCAAACATCTTTGTTAGAAAAAGGCGAATACAATGGACCCTAATAAGAAGTTTTCTCACTCCCTTATAAAGATATATGCATATCCCAACATTGAAGTCTAGGATTCCAATTTGTAATATTTATCCACTAAAGTGTTTTTTACTCAATTGTCACCATTATTTATATTCTTGTTGAATTAACATATTCAAGTATTATGATTTTCACTCCATTTAAAATGAAAGGGCCTTAACATTATATTAAAAAAAATCAAAACAATGCATTTTTTCAATTTTTAGAATTTTAGAGTCTTATAGGGATAAATGTATTGTTAATAATCAGTTGAATTCAAAATTTGTCAATTTCTTAATTACCTCCCCTGCCACAATGCAATTTGTAATGATTCCTATAATTTTAGTTTGGAAACATCTTACTTAAGAAAAAGCAAATACAATGGAGTTTTAATAAGAAGTTTTCCCACTCCCCTATAGAGATATATGCATGACCCAACATTAAAGTTTAGGAGTCCAATTCATAATATTCATCCACTAAACTCTTTTTTATTCAATTGAGTCCATTACATGCATTTTTCTCGAATTAACAGATTCAAATATTATGCTTTTCACTCCATTTAAAATGAAGGGGCATTAACAATTTATTAAAAAATCAAAACCTTGCTTTTTTTTAATTTTCAGAATTTTAGAATCTTATAGGGATAAATGTGTTGTTAATAATCAGTTGAATTTAAATTTTGTAAATTTCTTAATTATCTCCCCTGCCACAATGCAATTTATAATGATTTCTATAATGTTAGTTTGCAAACATCTTACTTAAGAAAAAACTAATACAATGGACCCTAATAAGAAGTTTTCCCACTCCTCTATAGAAATATATACATGACCTAACATTGAAGTTTAGGATTCCAAATCATAATATTCATCCACTAAAGTGTTTTTTATTCAATTTTGTCCATTACTTGTATTTTTCTTGAATTAACAAATTCAAATATTATGCTTTTCACTCCATTTAAAATGAAAAGGCATTAACAATTTATTAAAAAAATCAAAACCTTGCATTTTTTCGATTTTCAGAATTTTAGGGTCTTATAGGGATAAATTTGTTGTTAACAATTAGTTGAATTTAAATGTTGTAAATTTCCTAATTATCTCCCTTGCCATAATGCAATTTGTAATGATTTCTATAATTTTAGTCTACAAACATCTTACTTATGTAAAAGTGAATACAATGGACCCTTAACATATTCAAATATTATGCTTCTCCCACCATTTAAAATGAAAGGGCATTAACAATATATTAAAACATCAAAACAGTACATTTTTTCAATTTTTAGAATTTTAGAGTTTTATAGGGATAAATGTGTTGTTAATAATGAGTTCAATTTAAATTTTGTAAATTTCTTAATTATCTCCCCTGCCATAATGCAATTTGTAATGATTTCAATAATTTTAGCTACCAAACATCTGACTTAAGAAAAATAAAATACAATGGATCCTAATAAGAAGTTTTCCCACTCCTCTATAGAGATATATGCATGACCCAACATTGAAGTTTAGCATTCCAGTTTGTAATATTCATCTACTAAAAGTGTTTTTTATTCAATTGAGTCGATTACTTGTACTTTTATTGCATAAACATATTCGAATATTATGCTTTTCACTCCATTTAAAATGAAAGGGCCTTAACATTATATTAAAAACACAAAAGGTTGCATTTTTTCAATTTTCAAAATTGTAGAGTCTTATAGGGATAAATGTGTTGTTAAAAATGTGTTAAATTTAAATTTTGTAAATTTCTTAATTATCTCCCTTAACACAATCCAATTTCTAATGATTTCTATAATTTTACTCAGCAAACATCTTACTTAAGATAAAGATAATACAATGGATCCTAATAAGAAGTTTTCCCACTCCCCTATAGAGATATATGCATGACCCAACATTGAAGTTTAGGATTCCAATTTGTAATATTCATCCACTAAAGTGTTTTTTTTATTCAATTGAGTCTATTACTTGTATTTTTGTTGAATTAACATATTCAAATATTTATGCTTTNAATAAGAAGTTTTCCCACTCCTCTATAGAGATATATGCATGACCCAACATTGAAGTTTAGCATTCCAGTTTGTAATATTCATCTACTAAAAGTGTTTTTTATTCAATTGAGTCGATTACTTGTACTTTTATTGCATAAACATATTCGAATATTATGCTTTTCACTCCATTTAAAATGAAAGGGCCTTAACATTATATTAAAAACACAAAAGGTTGCATTTTTTCAATTTTCAAAATTGTAGAGTCTTATAGGGATAAATGTGTTGTTAAAAATGTGTTAAATTTAAATTTTGTAAATTTCTTAATTATCTCCCTTAACACAATCCAATTTCTAATGATTTCTATAATTTTACTCAGCAAACATCTTACTTAAGATAAAGATAATACAATGGATCCTAATAAGAAGTTTTCCCACTCCCCTATAGAGATATATGCATGACCCAACATTGAAGTTTAGGATTCCAATTTGTAATATTCATCCACTAAAGTGTTTTTTTATTCAATTGAGTCTATTACTTGTATTTTTGTTGAATTAACATATTCAAATATTATGCTTTTCACTCCATTTAAAATGAAAGGGCCTTAACATTATATTAAAAAATCAAAACACTGCATTGTTTTAATTTTCAGAATTTTAAAGTCTTATAGGGATAAATGTGTTGTTAATAATCAGTTGGATTTAAATTTTGTAAATTTCTTAAATATCTCCCTTGCCACAATGCAATTTGTAATGATTTCTATAATTTTAATTTGCAAACATCTGACTTAAGAAAAAGTGAATACAATGAACCCTAATAAGAAGTTTTCCCACTCCCCTATGGAGATATATGCATGACCCAACATTGAAGTTTAGGATTCCAATTCATAATATTTATCCACTAAAGTGTTTTTTATTTAATTAAGTCCATTATTTGTATTTTTCTTGAATTAATAGATTCAAATATTATACTTTTCACTCCATTTAAAATGAAAGGGCATTAACAATTTATTATAAAATCAAAACCTTGCATTTTTTCAATTTTCAAAATTTTAGACTCTTATAGGGATAAATGTCTTGTTAATAATGAGTTGAATTTAAATCTTGTAAATGCCTGAATTATCTCCCTTACCACAATACAATTTGTAATAATTTCTATAATTTTAGTCTACAAATATCTTACCTAAGAAAAAGTGAATACAATGGACCCTAATAAGAAGTTTTCCCACTCCCCTTTAAAGATATATGCATGACCCAACATTGAAGTTTAGGACTCCAATTTGTAATATACATCCACTAAAGTGGTTTTTATTCAATTGAGTCCATTACTTGTATTTTTGTTGAATTAACATATTCAAATATTATGGTTTTCACTCCATTGGAAATGAAAGGGCATTAACAATACGTTAAAACATCAAAATAGTGCATTTTTTCATTTTTCAGAATTTTAAAGTCTTATAGGGATAAATGTGTTGTTAATAATCAGTTGAATTTAAATTTTGTAAATTTCTTAATTATCTCCCTTGCCAAAATGCAATTTCTAATGATTTCAATAATTTTAATCTAGAAAAATATTTCTTATGAGAAAACAAATGCAATAGAATCTAATAAGAAGTTTTCCTAGTCCCCTCACGAGATATATGCTAGACCCAACATTGAAACTTAGGATTCCAATTTATAATACTCATCCACTAAAGTTTTTTTTATTTAATTGAGTCCATTACTTGTATTTTTCTTGAATTAATAGATTCAAATATTATGATTTTCACTCCATTTAAAATGAAAGGGTACTAACAATTTATTAAAAAATCAAAACCTTGCATTTTTTCAATTTTTAGAATTTTAGAGTCTTATAGGGATAAATGTGTTATTAATAATCAGTTGAATTTTAAATTTGTAAATTTCTTAATTATCTCCTTTACCACAATGCAATTTGTAAATACAATGAACCCTAATAAGAAGTTTTCCCACTCCCCATTAAAGATATATGCATGACCCAACATTGAAGTTTTGGATTCCAATTTGTAGTATGCATCCACTAAAGTGTTTTTTATTCAAATGAGTCTGTTACTTGTATTTTTGGTGAATTAACATATTCAAATATTATGGTTCTCCCACCAATTAAAATGAAAAGGCATTAACAATATCTTAAAACATCAAAACAGTGCATTTTCTCAATTTTCTGAATTTTAGGGTGTTATTGGGATAAATGTGTTGTTAATAATGAGTTGAATTTAAATTTTGTAAATTTCTTAATTATCTCCCTCACTATAATGCAATTTCTAAAGATTGTTATAATTTTAGTTAGCAAACATCTTTCTTAAGAAAAAAAAATTACAATGGACCCTAAGTTTAAGCACTCCCCTACCGAGATATATGCATGACCCAAGATTGAAGTTTAGGATTCCAATTTGCAATATTCATCCACTAAAGTGTTTTTTATTCTATTGAGTCCATTACTTGTATATTTGTTGAATTAATATATTCAAATATTATGGTCTTCACTCCATTTTAAATGAAAGGGCATTAAAAATATATTAAAACATAAAAACATTGCATTTTTGCAATTTTCAGTATTTTAGAGTCTTATAGGGATAAATGAGTTGTTAATCATCAGTTGAATTTAAATTTTGTAAATTTCTTAATTATCTCCCTTGCCAGAATACGATTTCTAATAATTTCAATAATTTTAATCTGGAAAAATATTTCTTATGAAAAAACAAATGGAATAGAATCTAATAAGAAGTTTTCCTAGTCCCCACACGAGATATATGTTAGACCCAACATTGAAGTTTAGGATTCCAATTTATAATACTCATCCACTAAAGTTTTTTTTATTTAATTAAGTCCATTACTTGTATTTTTGTTGAATTCACATATTCAAATATTATGCTTCTCCCATCATTTAAAATGAAAGGGCATTAACAATATATTAAAACATCAAAATAGTGTATTTTTTCAATTTTCAGAATTTTTGAGTCTTATAGGGATAAATGTGTTGTTAATAATGAGTTGAATTTAAATTTTGTAAATTTCAGAATTATCTCCCTTACCACAATGCAATTTGTAATGATTTTTATAATTTTAGTCTGCAAACATCTTCCTTAAGAAAAAGCAAATACAATGAATCTTAATAAGAAGTTTTCCCACTCCCTTATTAAGATATATACATGACTGAACATTGAAGTTTAGGATTCTAATTTGTAATATTCATCCTTTAAAGAGTTTTTTATTCAATTGAAACCATTACTTGTTTTCTTGTTGAATGAACCTTTTCAAATATTATGCTTCTCTCACCATTTAAAATGAAAGGGCATTAACATTATATTAAAAAATCAAAACATTGCATTTTTTCAATTTTCAGGATTTTAGAGTCTTCTAGGGATAAATGTGTTGTTAAGAATGAGTTGAATTTAAATTTTGTAAATTTCTTAATTGTCTCCCTTCCCACAACGCAATTTGTAACGATTTCAATAATTTTAGTTAGCAAACATCTTACTTAAGAAAAGAAAAATACAATGGACCCCAATAAGAAGTTTTCCCACTCTCCTATAGAGATATATATGCATGACCCAAGATTGAAGTTTAGGATTCCAATTTGCAATATTCATCCACTAAAGTGTTTTTTATTCAATTGAGTCCATTACTTGTATTTTTGTTGAATTAAATTATTCAAATATTATGGTTTTCACTCCATTTAAAATGAAAGGGCATTAAAAAAATATTAAAAAATCAAAATATTACATTTTTGCAATTTTCAAAATTTTAGAGTCTTATAGGGATAATTGTGCTGTTAATAATCAGTTAAATTTAAATTTTGTAAATTTCTTATTTATCTCCCTTGCAAGAATGCAATTTCTATTGATTTCTATAATTTTAGTCTGGAAAAATATTTCTTAAGGAAAAACAAATGCAATAAAATCTAATAAGAAGTTTTCCCAGTCCCCTCACGAGATATATACTTGACCCAACATTGAAGCTTAGGATTCCAATTTATAATACTCATCCACTAAAGCTTCTTTTATTCAATTGAGTCCATTACTTGTATTTTTCTTGAATTAACAGATTTCAATATTATGCTTTTCAATCCATTTAAAATTGAAAGGGCATTAACAATATATTAGAACATCAAAACTTTGCATGTTTTCAATTTTCAGAATTTTAGAGTCTTATAGGGATAAATGTGTTGTTAATAATGAGTTGAATTTAAATTTTGTAAATGTCCTAATTATCTCCCTTACCACAATGCAATTTGTAATGATTTCTATAATTGTTGTCTGCAAATATCTTATTTATGAAAAAGCAAATACAATGGACCTTAAGAAGAAGTTCTCCCACTCCTCTATAAAGATATATGCATGACCCAACATTGAAGTTTAGGATTCCAATTTGTAATATTCATCCACTAAAGTGTTTTTTATTCAATTGAGTCCAGTACCTGTATTTTTGTTGAATTAACATTTTCAAATATTATACTTTTCACACCAATTAAAATGAAAAGGCATTAACACTATTAAAACATCAAAACAGTGCATTTTTTCAATTTTCAGAATTTTAGAGTCTTATAGGGATAAATGTGTTGTTAATAATGAGTTGAATTTAAATTTCGTAAATCTCTTAATTATCTCCCTTACCACAATGCAATTTGTAATGATTTCTATAAATTTAGTCCACAAACATCTTATTTGAGAAAAAGCGAATACAATAGACCCTAATAAGAAGTTTTCCCACTCACCTATAAAGATGTATGCATGACCCAAGATTGAAGTTTAGGATTCTAATTTGTAATATGCAACCGCTAAAGTGTTTTTTATTCAATTGAGTCTATTACTTGTATTTTTGTTGAATTAACATATTCAAATATTATGCGTTTCACACCATTTAAAATGAAAGGGCATTGACAATATATTAAAACATCAAAATAGTGCATTTTTTCAATTTTCTGAATTTTAGAGTCATATTGGGATAAATGTGTTGTTAATAATGAGTTGAATTTAAATTTTGTAGATTTCTTAATTATCTCCCTTACCACATTGCAATTTGTAATTATTTCTATAATTTTAGTCTACAAACATCTTACTTAAGAAAAAGCAAATACAATGAACCCTAATAAGAAGATTTCCTACTCCCCTATTGAGATATATGCATGACCGAACATTGAAGTTTAGGATTCCAATTTGTAATATTCATCCACTAAAGTGTTTTGTATTCAATTGACACCATTACTTGTATTCTTGTTGAATTAACATATTCAAATATTATACTTTTCACTCCTTTTAAAATGAAAGGGCCTTAACATTATATTAAAAAATCAAAACATTACATTTTTTTCAATTTTTAGAATTTTATAGTCTTATAGGGATAAATATGTTGTTAATAATCTGTTGAATTTAAATTGTGTCAATTTCTTAATTATCTCCCCTTCCACAATGCTATTTGTAATGATTTCTATAATTTTAGTCTGCAGACATCTTACTTAAGAAAAAGCGAATACAATGGACACTAATA
Source organism: Bruguiera gymnorhiza (assembly GCA_020883675.1). Lineage (NCBI taxonomy): Eukaryota > Viridiplantae > Streptophyta > Magnoliopsida > Malpighiales > Rhizophoraceae > Bruguiera > Bruguiera gymnorhiza. The sequence continues at coordinate 282,986 of JAIRCJ010000184.1, forward strand.
CGAAGTTTTCCCACTCCCCTACAGAGATATATGCATGACCCAACATTGAAGTTTAGGATTCCAATTTGTAATTTGCATCCACTAAAGTGTTTTTTATTCAATTAAGTCCATTACTTGTATTTTTGTGGAATTAACATATTCAAATATTATGGTTTTCACACCATTTAAAATGAAAGGGCATTAACAATTTATGAAAACATCAAAATAATGCATCTTTTCAATTTTCAGAATTTTATAGTCTTATAGGGATAAATGTGTTGTAAAGAATGAGTTGAATTTAAATTTTGTAAATTTCTTAATTATGTCCCTTCCCACAACGCAATTTGTAATGATTTCTATAATTTTACTCTGCATACATCTAATTTAAGAAAAAGCAAATACAATGAACCCTAATAAGAAGTTTTTCCACTGCCTTATAGAGATATATGCATGATCCAACATTGAAGTTTGAGATTCGAATTTGTAATATTCTTCCACTAAAGTGGTTTTTATTCAATTGAGTTTATTATTTGTATTCTTGTTGAATTAAAATATTCAAATATTATGCTTCTCACACCATTTAAAATGAAAGGGAATTAATAATATATGAAAACATCAAAACAGTGCATTTTTTCAATTTTCAGAATTTTAGTGTCTTATGGGGATAAATGTGTTGTTAATAATGAGTTCAATTTAAATTTTGTAAATTTCTTAATTATCTCCCTTACCATAATGCAATTTGTGATGATTTCTATAATTTTAGTTTGTAAACATCTTGCTTAAGAAAAAGCAAATACAATGAACCCTAAGAAGAAGTTTTCCTACTCCCCTATTGAGATATATGCATGACCCAACATTGAAGTTTAGGATTCCAATTTGTAATATGCATCCACTAAAGTGTTTTTCATTCAATTGAGTCCATTATTTGTATTTTTATTGAATTAACATATTGAAATATTATGCTTTTCACACTATTTAAAATGAAAGGGTATTAACAATATAAAAAGACATCAAAACAGTGCATTTTTTCAATTTTCAAAATTTTAGAGTCTTATAGGGATAAATGTGTTGTTAATACTGAGTTGAATTTAAATTTTGTCAATTTCTTAATTATCACCCCTCCCTTAATGCAATTTGTAAAAATTTCTATAATTTTCATCTGCAAATAACTTACTAAAGAAAAAGCGAATACAATGGACTCTTATAAGAAGTTTTCCCATTCCCGTTTAAAGATATATACTTAACCCAACATTGAAGTTTAGGATTCCAATTTGTAATATGCATCCACTAAAGCATTTTTTATTCAACTGAGTCCATTACTTGTATTTTTGTTGACTTAACATATTCAAATATTATACTTTTCACTCCATTTAAAATGAAAGGCCATTAAAAATATATTCATCCTTTAAAGAGTTTTTTATTCAATTGAAACCATTACTTGTTTTCTTGTTGAATGAACCTTTTCAAATATTATGCTTCTCTCACCATTTAAAATGAAAGGGCATTAACATTATATTAAAAAATCAAAACATTGCATTTTTTCAATTTTCAGGATTTTAGAGTCTTATAGGGATAAATGTGTTGTTAAGAATGAGTTGAATTTAAATTTTGTAAATTTCTTAATTATCTCCTTTCCCATAACGCAATTTGTAATGATTTCAATAATTTTAGTTAGCAAACATCTTACTTAAGAAAAAAAAAATACAATGGATCCCAATAAGAAGTTTTCCCACTACCCTATAGAGATATATGGATGACCCAAGATTGAAATTTAGGATTCCAATTTGCAATATTCATCCACTAAAGTGTTTTTTATTTAATTGAGTCCATTACTTGTATTTTTGTTGAATTAACTTATTCAAATATTATGGTTTTCACTCCATTTAAAATGAAAGGGCATTAAAAATATATTAAAACATTGCATTTTTGCAATTTTCAAAATTTTAGAGTCTTATAGGGATAAATGTGTTATTAATAATGAGTTGAATTTTAATTTTGTAAATTTCTTAGTTATCTCCCTTACCAGAATGCAATTTCTAATGATTTCTATAATTTTAGTCTGGAAAAATATTTCTTAAGAAAAAACAAATGCAATAGAATCTAATAAGAAGTTTTCTAGTCCCCTCACGAGATATATACTTGACCCAACATTAAAGCTTAGGATTCCAATTTATAATACTCATCCACAAAAGTTTTTTTTAGTCAATTAAGTCTATTACTTGTATTTTTCTTGAATTAACAGATTCAAATATTATACTTTTCGCTTCATTTCAAATGAAAGGGCATTAACAATTTATTAAAGAATCAAAACCTTGCATTTTTTCAATTTTCAAAATTTTAGAGTCTTATAGGGATAAATGTGTTATTAATAATCAGTTAAATTTAAATTTTGTAAATTTCTTATTTATCTCCCTTGTCACAATGCAATTTCTAATGATTTCTATAATTGTAGTATGCAAATATCTTACGTATGAAAAAGCGAATACAATGGACCCTAATAAGAAGTTTTCCCACTCCCCTATAAAGATATATTCATGACCCAACATTGAAGCTTAGGATTCCAATTTGTAATATGCATCCACTAAAGTGTTTTTTATTCAATTAAGTCCATTACTTGTATTTTTGTTCAATTAACATATTCAAATATTATGTTTCTGCCACCATTTAAAATGAAAGGGCATTTACAATATATTAGAACATCAAAACTTTGCATTTTTCAATTTTTAAAATTTTAGAGTCTTATAGGGATAAATGTGTTGTTAATAATGAGTTCAATTTAAATTTTGTAAATTTCTTAATTATCTCCCTTGTCATAATGCAATTTCTAATAATTTCTATAATTGTAGTCTGCAAATATCTTACTTATGAAAAAGCGAATACAATGGACCCTAACAAGAAGTTTTCCCACTACCCTATAAAGATAGATGCATGACCCAACATTGAAGCTTAGGATTCCAATTTGTAATATGCATCCACTAAAGTGTTTTTTATTGAATTGAGTCCATTACTTGTATTTTTGTTGAATTAACATATTTAGATATTATGCTTTTCCCACCATTTAAAATGAAAGGGCATTAACAATATATTAGAACATCAAAACTTTGCATTTTTTCAATTTTCAGAATTTTAGAGTTTTATAGGGATAAATGTGTTGTTAATAATGTGTTGAATTTAAATTTTGTAAATTTCTTAATTATCTCCCTTGTCACAATGCAATTTTTAATGATTTCTATAATTGTAGTCTGCAAATAACTTACTTATGAAAAAGCGAATAAAATGGACCCTAACAAGAAGTTTTCCCACTACCCTATAAAGATATATAAATGACCCAACAATGAAGCTTAGGATTCCAACTTGTAATATGCATCCACTAAAGTGTTTTTTATTGAATTGAGTCCATTACTTATATTTTTGTTGAATTAACATATTCAAATATTATGCTTCTCCCACCATTTAAAATAAAAGGGCATTAACAATATATTAGAACATCAAAACTTTGCATTTTTTCAATTTTCAAAATTTTAGAGTCTTATAAGGAAAAATTTTAGAGTCAAAATTTTATAAATGTCTTAATTATCTCCCTTACCACAATGCAATTTGTAATGATTTCTATAATTTTAGTCGGCAAACATCTTACTTAAGAAAAAGCGAATATAATGGACCCTAATAAGAACTTTTCCCACTCCCCTATAAAGATATATGCATGACCCAAGGTTGAAGTTTAGGATTCCAATTTGTAATATGCAACCACTAAAGTGTTTTTTATTCAATTGAGTCTATTACTTGTATTTTTGTTGAATTAACATATCAAAATATTATGCGTTTCACACCATTTAAAATGAAAGGGCATTAACCATATATTAAAACATCAAAACACTGCATTTTTTCAATTTTCTGAATTCTAGAATCATATTGGAATAAATGTGTTGTTAATAATTAGTTGTATTTAAATTTTGTAAATTTCTTAATTATCTCCCCTACCACTTTGCAATTTGTAACGATTTCTATCAATCTAGTCTACAAACATCTTACTTAGGAAAAAGCAAATACAATGAACCCTAAGAAAAGTTTTCCCACTCCCCTATGGAAATATATGCATGACCCAACATTGAAGTTTAGGATTCCAATTTGTAATATTCATCCACTAAAATGTTTTTTGTTCAATTGAGACCATTACTTGTATTCTTGTTGAATTAACATATTCAAATATTTTGCTTTTCACTCCATTTAATATGAAAGGGCCTTAACATTACATTAAAAAATCAAAACATTGCATTTTTTCAATTTTCAGAATTTTATAGTCTTATAGGGATAAATGTGTGGTAAAGAATGAGTTGAATTTAAATTTTGTAAATTTCTTAATTATCTCCATTTCCACAACGCAATTTGTAATGATTTCTATAATTTTAGTTTGCATACATCTTCCTTAAGAAAAACCAAATACAATGAACCCTAATAAGAAGTTTTCCCACTCCCTTATAGAGATATATGCATGACGCAACATTGAGGTTTGGGATTCGAATTTGTAATATTCTTCCACTAAAGTGTTTTTTATTCAATTGAGTCCATTACTTGTATTCTTGTTGAATTAACATATTCAAATATTATACTTCTCACACCATTTAAAATGAAAGGGAATTAACAATATATGAAAACATCAAAAGAGTGCATTTTTTCACTTTTCAGAATTTTAGTGTCTTATAAGGATAAATGTGTTGTTAATAATGAGTTCAATTTAAATTTTGTAAATTTCTTAATTATCACACTTACCACAATGCAATTTGTGATGATTTCTATAATTTTAGTTTGTAAACATCTTACTTAAGAAAAAGCAAATACAATGAACCCTAAGAAGAAGTTTTCCCACTCCCCTATTGAGATATATGCATGACCCAACATTGAAATTTAGGAATCCAATTTGTAATATTCATCCACTAAATTGTTTTTTGTTCAATTGAGACCATTACTCGTATTCTTGTTGAATTAACATATTCAAATATTTTGCTTTTCACTCCATTTAAAATGAAAGGGCCTTAACATGATATTAAAAAATCAAAACATTACATTTTTTAAATTTTCAGAATTTTATAGTCTTATAGGGATAAATGTGTTGTAAAGAATGAGTTGAATTTAAATTTTGTAAACTTCTTAATTATCTCCCTTACCACAATGCAATTTGTAATGATTTCTATAATTTTAGTCGGCAAACATCTTACTTAAGAAAAAGCGAATATAATGGACCCTAATAAGAACTTTTCCCACTCCCCTATAAAGATATATGCATGACCTAAGGTTGAAGTTTAGGATTCCAATTTGTAATATGCAACCACTAAAGTGTTTTTTATTCAATTGAGTCCATTACTTGTATTTTTGTTGAATTAACATATCAAAATATTATGCGTTTCACACCATTTAAAATGAAAGGGCATTAACCATATATTAAAACATCAAAACAGTGCATTTTTTCAATTTTCTGAATTCTAGAATCATATTGGAATAAATGTGTTGTTAATAATTAGTTGTATTTAAATTTTGTAAATTTCTTAATTATCTCCCCTACCACTTTGCAATTTGTAACGATTTCTATCAATCTAGTCTACAAACATCTTACTTAGGAAAAAGCAAATACAATGAACCCTAAGAAAAGTTTTCCCACTCCCCTATGGAAATATATGCATGACCCAACATTGAAGTTTAGGATTCCAATTTGTAATATTCATCCACTAAAATGTTTTTTGTTCAATTGAGACCATTACTTGTATTCTTGTTGAATTAACATATTCAAATATTTTGCTTTTCACTCCATTTAATATGAAAGGGCCTTAACATTACATTAAAAAATCAAAACATTGCATTTTTTCAATTTTCAGAATTTTATAGTCTTATAGGGATAAATGTGTGGTAAAGAATGAGTTGAATTTAAATTTTGTAAATTTCTTAATTATCTCCATTTCCACAACGCAATTTGTAATGATTTCTATAATTTTAGTTTGCATACATCTTCCTTAAGAAAAACCAAATACAATGAACCCTAATAAGAAGTTTTCCCACTCCCTTATAGAGATATATGCATGACGCAACATTGAGGTTTGGGATTCGAATTTGTAATATTCATCCACTAAAATGTTTTTTCTTCAATTAAGACGATTACTTGTATTCTTGTTGAATTAACATATTCAAATATTTTGCTTTTCACTCCATTTAAAATGAAAGGGCCTTAACATTATATGAAAAAAATCAAAACATTGCATTTTTTCAATTTTCAGAATTTTATAGTCTTATAGGGTTAAATGTGTTGTAAAGAATAAGTTGAATTTAAATTTTGTAAATTTCTTAATTATCTCCCTTCCCACAACGCAATTTGTAATGATTTCCATAATTTTAGTCTGCATACATCTTACTTTAGAAAAAGCAAATACAATGAACTCTAATAAGAAGTTTTCCCACTTCCCTATAGAGATATATGCATGACCCAACATTGAAGTTTGGGATTCAAATTTGTAATATTCTTCCACTAAAGTGTTTATTATTCAATTCAGTCCATTACTTGTATTCTTGTTGAATTAACATATTCAAATATTATGGTTTTCACTCCATTTAAAATGGAAGGGAATTAAAAATATATTAAAACTTCAAAACATTGCATTTTTTCAATGTTCAAAATTTTAGAGTCTTATAGGGATAAATATGTTGTTAATAATCTGTTGAATTTAAATTTTGTAAACTTCTTAATTATCTCCCTTACCACAATGAAATTTGTGATGATTTTTATAATTTTAGTTTGTAAACATCTTACTTAAGAAAAAGCAAAAACAATGAACTCTAAGAAGAAGTTTTCCCACTCCCCTATTGAGATATATGCATGACCCAACTTTGAAGTTTAGGATTCCAATTTGTAATATTCATCCACTAAAATGTTTTTTGTTCAATTGAAACCATTACTTGTACTCTTGTTGAATTAACATATTCAAATATTTTGCTTTTCACTCCATTTAAAATGAAAAGGCCTTAACATTATATTAAAAAATCAAAACATTGTATTTTTTCAATTTTCAGAATTTTATAGTCTTATAAGGATAAATGTGTTGTTAAGAATGAGTTGAATTTAAATTTTTTAAATTTCTTAATTATATCCCTTCCCACAAAGCAATTTGTAATGATTTCTATAATTTTAGTCTGCATACATGTTACTTAAGAAAAAGCAAATACAATAAACCTTAATAAGAAGTTTTCCCACTCTCCTATAGAGATATATGCATGACCCAACATTGAAGTTTGGGATTCCAATTTGTAATATTCTTCCAATAAAGTGTTTTTTTATTCAATATAATATGATAAGAAGTTTTCCCAATACTTTGTCAAGATATATGCTTGACACAACATTGAAACTTAGGATTCCAATTTATAATACTTATCCACAAAATGTTTTTTTATTCAATTGAGTCCATTACTTGTATTTTTCTTGAATTATTAGATCCAAATATTATACTTTTAACTCCATTTAAAATAAAAGGGCCTTAACCTTATATTAGAAAATCAAAACTTTGCATTTTTTCAATTTTCAAAATTTTAAAGTCTTATAGGAATAAATGTGTTGTTAATAATGAGTTGAATTTAAATTTTGTAAATTTCTTAATTATCGCCCTTGCCAGAATGCAATTTCTAATTATTTATATAACTTTAGTCTGGAAAAATATTTCTTAACAAAAAACAAATGCAATAGAATCGAAGAAGAAGTTTTCCCACTCCCTTCCCGAGATATATGCTTGACCCAACATTGAAGGTTAGGATTCCAATTTATAATACTCATCCACTAAAGTGTTTTTTATTCAATTGAGTCCATTACTTGTATTTTTGTTGAATCAACAGATTCAAATATTATGGTTTTCACTCCATTTAAAATGAAAGGGCGTCAAAAATATATTATAATATCAAAACATTGCATTTTTTCAATTTTTAGAATTTTAGAGTCGTATAAGAATAAATGTGTTGTTAATAATGAGTTAAATTTACATTTTGTAAATTTCTTAATTATCTCCTTTGCCAGAATGCAATTTCTAATAATTTCTATAGTTTTAGTCTGCAAACATATTTCTTATGAAAAAACAAATGCAATAGATTCTAATAAGATGTTTTCCCACTCCCCTCCAGAGATATATGCTTGACCCAACTTTAAAACTTAGGATTTCAATTTATAATACTCTTCCACTAAAGTGTCTTTTATTCAATTGAGTCCATTACTTGTATTTTTGTTGAGTTAATATATTCAAATATCATGCTTTTCACACCATTTAAATTGAAAGTACATTAACAATATATTAAAACATCAAAACATTGCAGTTTTTCAATTTTTAGAATTTTAAAGTCTTATAGGGATAAATGTGTTGTTAATAATGAGTTGAATTTAAGTTTTGTAAATTTTTTCATTATCTTCCTTGCCAGAATGCAATTCCTAATGATTTCTGTAGTTTTAATCTATAAACATATTTCTTAAGAAAAATCAAATGCAATGGACTTTAATAAGAAGTTTTCCCATCTCCTCCAGAGATATATGCTTGACCCAACTTTGAAGCTTAGGATTCCAATTTATAATACTCATCCACTAAAGTGTCTTTTATTCAATTGAGTCCATTACTTGTATTTTTGTTGAATTAACATATTCAAATATTATGCTTTTCACTCCATTTAAAATGAAAGGGCCTTAACCTTATATTAGAAAATCAAAACTTTTCATTTTTTCAATTTTTAGAATTTTAGAGTCTTATAGGAATAAATGTGTTGTTAAGAATGAGTTGAATTTAAATTTTGTAAATTTCTTAACTATCTCCCTTAACACAATGCAATTTGTAATGATATTCATAATTTTAGTCTGCAAACATCTTAAGAAAAAGCAAATGCAATGACCCTTAATAAGAAGTTTTGCCACTCACCTATAGAGATTTATGCATGACCTAACATTGAAGTTTAGGATTCCAATTTTTAATATTCACCCACTAAAGTGTTTTTTGTTCAATTGAGTCCATTACTTGTATTTTTGTTGAATTAACATATTCAAATATTATGCTTTTCACTCCATTTAAAATGAAAGGGCATTAAAAAAAAATTAAAACATCAAAACAATGCATTTTTTCAATTTTCAGAATTTTAGAGTCTTATGGGGATAAAAGTGTTTTGAATAATGAGTTGAATTTAAATTTTGTAAATTTCTTAACTATCTCCCTTAACACAATGCAATTTGTAATGATATCCATAAGTTTAGTCTGCAAACATCTTAAGAAAAAGCAAATGCAATGAATCCTAATAAGAAGTTTTGCCATTCACCTATAGAGATTTATGCATGACCCAACGTTGAAGTTTAGGATTCCAAATTTTAATATTCACCCACTAAAGTGTTTTCTGTTCAATTGAGTCCATTACTTGTATTTTTGTTGAATTAACATATTCAAATATTATGCTTTTCACTCCATTTAAAATGAAAGGGCATTAACAAAAAATTAAAACATAAAAACAATGCATTTTTTCAATTTTCAGAATTTTAGAGTCTTATAGAGATAAATGTGTTGTTAATAATGAGTTGAATTTAAATTTTGTAAATTACTTAATTATCTCCCTTACCACAATGCAATTTGTAATGATTTGTATAATTTTAGTCTGCAAACATCTTACTTTAAAAAAAGCAACTACAATGGACAGTAATAAGATGTTTTCCCACTCCCTTATTATGCTTTTCACACCATTTAAAATGAAAGGGCATTAACAATATATTAAAACATCAAAGTAGTGCATTTTTACAATTTTAAGAATTTTAGTCTTATAGGGATAAATGTGTTGTTAATAATATTTTGAATTTAAATTTTGTAAATTTCTTAATTATCTCCCTCACCACAATGCACTTTGTAATGATTTCTATAATTCTAGTCTATAAACATTTTCCTTAAGAAAAAGTGAATACAATGAATCCTAATAAGAAGTTTTCCCACTTCCCAATAGAGATATATCTGCATGACCCAACATTAAAATTTAGGATTCAAATTTGTAATATTCATCGACAAAAGTATTTTTTATTCAATTGAGTCCTTTACTTGTATTTTTGTTGAATTAAGAAACTCAAATTTTAAACTTTTCACACCATTTAAAAAGAAAGGGCATTAACAATATATTAAAACATCAAAATAGTACATTTTTTCAATTTTTAGAATTTTAAAGTCTTATAGGGATAAATGTTTTGTTAATAATGAGTTGAATTTAAATTTTGTAAATTTCTTAATTATCTCCCTTGCCACAATGCAATTTGTAATGATTTGTATAATTTTAGTCTGCAAACATCTCACTTAAGAAAAAACAAATGCAATGAACCCTAATAAGAAGTTTTCCCACTTCCCTATAGAAATATATGTATGACCCAATATTGAAGTTTAGGATTCCAATTTATAATATTCTTCTACTAAAGCCTTTTTTATTCAATTGAGTCCTTTACTTGTATTTTTGTTGAATTAACATATTCAAATATTATGCTTTTCACACCATTTGAAATGAAAGGGCATTGACAATATATTAAAGCATCAAAATAGTGCATTTTTTCAATTTTTAGAATTTTAGAGTCTTATGGGTATAAATGTGTTATTAATAATGAGTTGAATTTAAATTTTGTAAATCTCTTAATTATCTCCCTTACCGCAATGCAATTGGTAATGATTTCTATAATTTTAATTTGCAAACATCTTATTTGAGAAAAAGCAAATACAATGAACCCTAATAAGAAAGTTTCCCACTCCCCTATAGAGATTTATGCCTGACCCAACATTGCAGTTTAGGATTCCAATTTGTACAATTCATCCACCAAAGTGTATTTTATTCAATTGAGTCCATTACTTGTATTTTTGTTGAATTAACATAAACAAATATTGTGCTTTTTACTCCATTTAAAATGAAAGGGCCTTAACTTTATATTAAAAAAATCAAAACTTTGCATTTTTCCAATATTCAAAATTTTAGATTCTTAAAGGGATAAATGTGTTGTTAATAATTAATTGAATTTAAATTTTGTAAATTTCTTAATTATCTCCCCTGCCACAAAGTATCTTGTAAAGATTTTTACAATTTTAGCCTGCACATATCTCACTTAAGAAAAAGCACATACAATAAACCCTAATAAGAAGCTTTCCCACTCCCCTATAGAGATTTATGCAAGACCCAACATTGAATTTTAGGATTCCAATTTCTAATATTCATCCACTAAAGTGTTTTTTATTCAATTGAATCCATTACTTGTATTTTTGTTGACTTAAAATATACAAATATTTTCGTTTTCACTCCATTTAAAATGAAAGGGCATTAAAAATATATTAAAACATCAAAACATTGCATTTTTTCAATTTTTAGAATTTTAGAGTCTTATAGGAATAAAAGTGTTGTTAATAATGAGTTCCATTTAAATTTTGTAAACTTCTTAATTATCTCCCCTACCATAATGCAATAGGTAATGATTTCTATAATTTTCGTCAGCAAACATCTTACTTCAGAAAAAACAAATACTATGAACCCTAATAAGAAGTTTTCCCACACCCCTATAGAGATATATGCATGACCTAGCATTGAAGTTTAATATTCCAATTTCTAATATCATCCACTAAAATGTTTTTTATTCAATTGAGTCCATTACTTGTATTTTTGTTGAATTAACAGAATCAAATATTATACTTTTCACTCCATTTAAAATGAAAAGGCATTAACAATTTATTAAAAAATCAACACTATGCATTTTTTCAATTTTTAGAATTTTGGAGTTTTGTAGGGATAAATGTGTTGTTAATAATAAGTTGTATTTAAATTTTGTAAATTTCTTAATTATCTCCCTTACCACAATGCAATTTGTAATGATTTGTATAATTGTAGTCTACAAGCATGTTACTTATGAAAAAGCAAATACAATAGTTCCTAATAAGAAGTTTTCCTACTCCCTTATAAAGATATATGCATGACTTAACATTAAAATTTAGGATTCCAATTAGTAATATTCATCCACTAAAGTGTATTTTATTCAATTGAGTCCATTACTTGTATTTTTGTTGAATTAACATATTCAAATATTATGCTTTTCACACCATTTAAAATAAAAGGGCATTAACATTATATTAAAAAATCAAAACATTGTATTTTTTCAATATTATAGTCTAATAGGGATAAATGTGTTGTTAACAATGAGTTGAATTTTAATTTTGTAAATTTCTTAATTATCACCCTTACTACAATTCAATTTGTAATGATTTGTATAATTGTAGTCTGCAAACATCTTACTTAAGAAAAAACAAATACAATGGACCCTAATAAGAAGTTTTCCGACTCCATTATAAAGATATATGCATGACCCAACATTGAATTTTAGGATTCCAATTTTAATATCCATCCACTAAAGTGTTTTTTATTCAATTGAGTCCATGTATTTTTGTTAAATTAACATATTCAAATATTTTGGTTTTCAATCCATTTAAAATCAAAGGGCATTAAAAATATATTAAAATATCAAAACATTGCATTTTTAGATTTTTAAAGTCTTATAGAGATAAATGTGTTGTTAATAATCAGTTAAAATTAAATTTTATAAATTTCTTAATTATCTCCCTTACCAGAACGCAATTTGTAATGATTTTTATAATTTTAGTCTGCAAACATATTACTTTAGAAAAAGCAAATACAATGAACCCTGATAAGAAGTTTTCCCACTTCCCTATAGGGATATATGCATGACCCAACATTGAAGTTTTGGATTCCAATTTGTAATATTTATCTACTAAAGTGTTTTTTACTCAAATGAGGCTTTTCCATGTATTTTTGTTGAATTAAAATATCCAAATATTTTGGTTTTCAATCCATTTGAAATGAAAGGGCATTAAAAATATATGAAAACATCAAAACAATACATTTGTTCAATTTTTAGGATTTTAGAGTTTTATAGAGATAAATGTGTTGTTAAGAATGAGTTGAATATAAATTTTCTAAATTTCTTAATTATCTCCTTCACTATAATGCAATTTGTAATGATTTGTATACTTTTTGTCCACAAACATCTTATTTAAGAAAAAGCAAATACAATGCACCTTAATAAGATGTTTTCCCACTCCCTTATAAAAATATATGCATGACCAAACATTGAATTTTAGGATTCCAATTTCTAATATTCATCCCCTAAAATGTTTTTTTATTCAATTGAGTACTTTACTTGTATTTTTGTTGAATTAACATATACAAATATTTTGGTTTTCACACCGATTAAAATGAAATTGCATTAAAAATATATTAAAACATCAAAACATTGCATTTTTTCAATTTTTAGAATTTTAGAGTTTTATAGAGATAACTATGTTGTTAATAATCAGTTGAATTTAAATTTTTTAAATTTCTTAATTATCTCCCCCTCCACAACGCAATTTGTAATGATTTCTATAATTTTAGTCTACAAACATATTAATTAAAAAAAAGCAAATACAATAAACCCTAATAAGAAGTTTTCCCACTTCCCTATAGAGATATATGCATGACCCAACGTTGAAGTTTTGGATTCCAATTTGTAATATTCATCTACTAAAGTGTTTTCTACTCAATCGAGGCTTTTCCTTGTATTTTTGTTGAATTAACATATTCAAATATCTTGGTTTTCACTCCATTTGAAATGAAAGGGCATTAAAAATATATTAAAACATCAAAACATTACATTTTTTCAATTTTTAGAATTTTAGAGTTTTCTAGAGATAACTATGTTGTTAATAATCAGTTGAATTTAAATTTTGTAAATTTCTTAATTATTTCCCTTACCACAATGCAAACATCTTACTTTAAAAAAAAAACAACTACAATGGACAATAATAAGAAGTTTTCCCACTCGCTTATAAAGATATAAGCATGACCCAACATTGAATTTTAGGATTCCAATTTCTAATATTTGTCCCCTAAAGTGTTTTTAATTCAATTGAGTCCTTTACTTGTATTTTTGTTGAATTAACACATACAAATATTTTGGTTTTCACTCCATTTAAAATGAAAGGGCACCAACAAAAAATTAAAACATGAAAACAATGCATTTTTTCAATTTTCAGAATTTTAGAGTCTTATAGGGATAAATGTGTTCTTAATAATGAGTTGAATTTAAATTTTGTAAATTTCTTAATTATCTCCCTAACCATAATGCAATTTGTAATGATTTGTATAATTTTAGTCTGCAAACATCTTACTTTAAAAAAAGTAACTACAATGGACAGTAATAAGATGTTTTCCCACTCCCTTATAAAGATATATGCATGACCCAACATTGAATTTTAGGATTCCAATTTCTAATATTTATCCCCTAAAGTGTTTTTTATTCAATTGAGTCCTTTACTTGTATTTTTGTTGAATTAACACATACAAATATTTTGGTTTTCACTCCATTTAAAATGGAAGGGCACTAACAAAAAATTAAAACACCAAAACAATGCAATTTTTCAATTTTCAGAATTTTAGAGTCTTATAGGGATAAATGTGTTGTTAATAATGAGCTGAATATAAATTTTGTAAATTTCTTAATTATCTCCCTTACCACAATGTAATTTGTAATGATTTGTATAATTTTAGTTTGCAAACATCTTACTTTAAAAAAAGCAACTACAATGGACAGTAATAAAATGTTTTCCCACTCCCTTATAAACATATATGCATGACCCAACATTGAATTTTAGGATTCCAATTTTTAATATTTATCCCCTAAAGTGTTTTTTATTCAATTGAGTCCTTTACTTGTATTTTTGTTGAATTAACATATACAAATATTTTGGTTTTCACTCCATTTAAAAAGAAAGGGCATTAAAAATATATTAAAACATGAAAACATTGCATTTTTTTAATTTTCAGATTTTTAAAGTCTTATAGAGATAAATGTGTTGTTAATAATTAGTTGAAAATAAATTTATAAATTTCTTAATTATCTCCCTTGCCACAATGCAATTTGTAATGATTTCTATAATTTTAGTCTCCAAACATATTATTTAAGAAAAAGCAAATACAATGAACCCTAATAAGAAGTTTTGTCACTTCCCCATAGAGATATATGCATGACCCAACGTTGAAGTTTTAGATTCCAATTTGTAATATTCATTTACTAAAGTGTATTTTACTCAATTGAGGCTTTTCCTTGTATTTTTGTTGAATTAACATATTCAAATATTCTGCTTTTCACTCCATTTAAAATGAAAGGACATTAATAAAAAATTAAAACATTAAAACAGTGCATTTTTTCAATTTTTAGAATTTTAGAGTCTTATAGGGATAAATGTGATGTTAATAATGAGTTGAATTTAAATTTTGTAAATTTCTTAATTATCTCCCTTACCACAGTGCAATTTGTAATAATTTGTATAATTTTAGTCTACAAACATCTTACTTTAAAAAAACAACTACAATGGACAGTAATAAGATGTTTTCCCACTCCCTAGTCTTTTACTTGTATTTTTGTTGAATTAACATATACAAATATTTTGGTTTTCACTCTATTTAAAATGAAAGGGCATTAAAAATATATTAAAACATCAAAACATTACATTTTTTCAATTTTCAGAATTTTAGAGTCTTATAGAGGTAAATGTGTTGTTAATAATCAGTTAAATTTAAATTTTGTAAATTTCTTAATTGGCTCCCTTACCACAATGCAATTTGTAATGATTTCTGTAATTTTAGTCTACAGACATCTTACTTAAGAAAAAGCAAATACAATGAACCCTAATAAGAAGTTTTCTCACTCCATTATAGGGATATATGCATGACCCAACATTGAAATTTAGGATTCGAATTTGTAATATGCATCCACTAAAGTGTTTTTTATTCAATTGAGACCATTAGTTGTATTTTTGTTGAATTAACATTTTCAAATATTATGCATTTCACACCATTTAAAATGAAAGGGCATTAACAATATATTAAAACATCAAAGTAGTGCATTTTTACAATTTTAAGAATTTTAGAGTCTTATAGGGATAAATATGTTGTTAATAATAAGTTGAATTTAAATTTTGTAAATTTCTTAATTATATCCCTTACCACAATGCACTTTGTAATGATTTATATAATTCGAGTCTACAAACATTTTACTTAAGAAAAAGCGAATACAATGAACCCTAATAAGAATTTTTCCCACTTCCTAATAGAGATATATGCATGACCCAACATTGAAGTTTAGGATTCGAATTTGTAATATTCATCGATAAAAGTATTTTTATTCAATTGAGTCCTTTACTTGTATTTTTGTTGAATTAACATATTCAAATTTTATGCTTTTCACACCATTTAAAATGAAAGGGTATTAACAATATATTAAAACATCAAAACAGTACATTTTTTCAATTTTCAAAATTTTAGACTCCTCAAGGGATAAATGTGTTATTAATAATTAATTGAATTTAAATTTTGTAAATTTCTTAATTATCTCCTCTGCCACAAAGCCATTTGTAAAGATTTCTAGAATTTTAATCTGCACACATCTCACTTAAGAAAAAGCACATACAATAAACCCAAATAAGAAGTTTTCCCACTCCCCTATAGGGATTTATACATGACCCAACATTGAAGTTTAGGATTCCAATTTGTAACATCCAGCGACTAAAGTGTTTTTTATTCAATTGAGTTCATTATTTGTGTTTTTGTTGAATTAACATATACAAATATTATGCTTTTCACTCCATTTAGTTTTGCCACTCCCTTATAAAGATATATGTATGACTCAACAGTAAAGTTTAGGATTCCAATTAGTAATATTCATCCACTAAAGTGTATTTTATTCAATTGAGTCCATTACTTGTATTTTTGTTGAATTAACATATTCAAATATTTTGGTTTTCACTCCATTTGAAATCAAAGGGCATGAAAAATATATTAAAACATCAAAATATTGCATTTTTTCAATTTTCAAAATTTTAGAGCCTTCTAGGAATAAAAGTGTTGCTAATAATGAGTTCCATTTAAATTTTGTAAATTTCCTAATTATCTCCCCTACCACAAAGCAATAGGTAATGATTTTTATAATTTTAGTGAGCAAACATCTTACTTAAGAAAAAGCAAATACAATGAACCCTAATAAGAAGTTTTCCAACACCCCTATAGAGATATATGCATGACCCAACATTGAAGTTTAGGATTCCAATTTCTAATATTCATCCACTAAAGTGTTTTATATTCAATTGAATCGATTACTTGTATTTTTGTTGAATTAACAGAATAAAATATTATATTTTTCATTCCATTTAAAATGAAAGGGCATTAACAATTTATTAAAAAATCAAAACTTTGCATTTTTTCAATTTTCAGAATTTTATAGTCTTATAGGGATAAATGTGTTGTTAAGAATGAGTAGAATTGAAATTTTGTAAATTCCCTAATTATCTCCCTTGCCATAATGCAATTTGTAATGATTTTTATAATTTTAGTCAGCAAGCATCTTACTTAAGAAAAATCAAATACAATGAACCGTAATAAGATGCTTTCCCACACTCCTATAAAGATATATGAATGACCCAACATTGAATTTGAGGATTCCAATTTCTAATATTCAGCCCCTAAAGTGTTTTTTATTCAATTGAGTTTTATACTTGTATTTTTATTGAATTAACATATACAAATATTCTAGTTTTCACTCCTTTTCAAATGAAAGGGCATTAAAAATATATTAAAACATCAAAACATTGCATTTTTTCAATTTTCAAAATTTTAGAACCTTATAGAGATAAATGTGTTGTTAATAATCAATTCAATTTAAATTTTTTAAATTTCTTAATTATCTCCCTTACCAAAATGCACTTTGTAATGATTTCTATAATTTTAGTCTACAGACATCTTACTTAAGAAAAAGCAAATACAATGAACTCTAATAAGTAGTTTTCCCACCCCCCTATAGAGATATATACATGACCCAATATTTAAGTTTAGGATTCCAATTTCTAATATGCATCCACTAGAGTGTTTTTTATTCAATTGAGTCCATTACTTGTGTTTTTTTTATCTCCCCTACCACAAAAAATTTTGTTATGATTTCTATAATTTAAGTCTGCAAAGATCTTACTTAAGAAAAAAAAAATACAATGAACCATAATAAGAAGTTTTCCAACTTCCCTATAAAGATTCCAATTTGTGATATTCATCTACTAAAGGGTTTTTTATTCAATTGAGTTTTTTCCTTGTATTTTCGTTGAATTAACATATTTAAATATTATACTTTTCACACCATTTAAAATCAAAGGGCATTAACAATATATTAAAACATCAAAATAGTGCATTTTTTCAATTTTTAGAATTTTAGAGTCTTATAGAGATAAATGTGTTGTTAATAATGTGTTGAATTTAAATTTTGTAAATTTCTTAATTATCTCCCTTACTAGAATGCAATTTGTAATGATTTCTGCAATTTTAGTCTGTAGGCATCTTACTGAAGAATAAGCAAATACAATGAACCCTAATAAGAAGTTTTCCCACTTCCCTATAAAGATATATGCATGGCCTAACATTGTAGTCTGTAAACATCTTACTTAAGAAAATGCAAATACAATGGACCCTAATAAGAAATTTTCCCACTCCCTTATAAACATATATGCTTATCCCACCATTGAATTTTAGGATTCCAATTTTTAATATTCATCCACTAAAGTGTTTTTTATTCAATTAAATCCATTACTTGTATTTTTGATGAATTAATATTTTCAAATATTTTGGTTTTCACTCCATTTAAAATCAAAGGGCATTAAAAATATAATAAAACATCAAAACATTGCATTTTTTCAATTTTTAGATTTTTAGAGTTTTATAGAGATAAATGTGTTGTTAATAATCAGTTGAAATTAAATTTTATAAATTTCTTAATTATCTCCCTTACTCGGATGCAATTTGTAATGATTTGTATAATTTTAGTCTACAAACATCATACTTAAGAAAAGCAAATACCGTGGCCCTTAATAAGAAGTTTTCCCATTCACTTATAAAGATATATGCTTGTCCCAACATTGAATTTTAGGATTCCAATTTCTAATATTCATCCACTAAAGTGTTTTTTATTCAATTAAGTCCGTTACATGTATTTTTGTTGAATTAACATATACAAATATTTTGGTTTTCATTCCATTTAAAATGAAAGGGCATTAAAAATATATTAAAACATCTAAACATTGCATTTTTTCAATTTTCAGAATTTTAGAGTGTTCTAGCAATAAAAGTGTTGTTAATAATGAGTTCCATTTAAATTTTGTAAATTTCTTAATTATCTCGCCTGCCACAATGCAATAGGTAATGATTTCTATAATTTTAGTCAGCAAACATCTTACTTAAGAAAAAACAAATACAATGAACTCTAATAAGAAGTTTTCCAACACCCCTATAGAGATATATGCATGACCCAACATTGAAGTTTAGGATTCCAATTTCTAATATTCATCTACTAAAGTGTTTTTTATTCAATTGAGTCAATTACTTGTATTTTTGTTGAATTGACATAATCAAATATTATACTTTTCACTCCATTTAAAATGAAAGGGCATTAACAATTTATTAAAAAATCAAAACTTTGCATTTTTTCAATTTTCAGAATTTTATAGTCTTATAGGGATAAATGTGTTGTTAAGAATGAGTTGAATTTAAATTTTGTAAATTCCCTAATTATCTCCCTTGCCACAACGCAATTTGTAATGATTTCTATAATTTTAGTCAGCAAACATCTTACTTAAGAAAAAACAAATACAATGAACCCTAATAAGAAATTTTCCCACCTCCCTATAGAGATATATGCATGACCCAATATTGGAGTTTAGGATTCCAATTTCTAATATGCATCCACTAGAGTGTTTTTATTCAATTGAGTCCATTACTTGCATTTTTGTTGAATTAACATATTTAAATATTATGCTTTTCACACCATTTAAAATAAAAGGGCATTAACAATATATTAAAACATGAAAGCAGTGCATTTTTTCAATTTTAAGAATTTTAGAGTTTTATAGGGATAAATGTGTTGTTAATAATGTTTTGAATTTAAATTTTGTAAATTTCTTAATTATCTCCTTTACCATAATGCAATTTGTAATGATTTTTGTAATTTTAATCTGCAGACATCTTACTGAAGAAAAAGCAAATACAATGAACGCTAATAAGAAGTTTTCCCACTTCCCTATAAAGATATATGCATGGCCTAACATTAAAGTTTAGGATTCCAATTTGTAATATTGATCTACTAAAGTGTTCTTTATTCAATTGAGTCTATTATTTGTCTTTTTGTTAAATTAACATATTCAAATAATTTGGTTTTCACTCCATTTAAAATGAAAGGGCATTAAAAATATATGAAAAAAATCAAAACATTGCATTTTTTTCAATTTTCAGTATTTTAGAGTCTTATAGACATAAATGCATTGTTAAGAATAAGTTGAATTAAAATTTTGGAAATTTCTTAATTATCTCCCGTACCAGAATGCAATTTGTAATGATTTATATAATTTTAGTCTGCACACATCTTACTTAAGAAAAAGCAAGTAAAGTGAGCCCTAATAAGAAGTTTTCCCACTTCCTTATAGAGATATATGCACGACCCAACATTGAAGTTTAGGATTCCAATTTGTAATATTCATTTACTAAAGTGTTTTTTATTCAATTGAGTCCTTTACTTGTATTTTTCTTGAATTAACAGATTCAAATATTATGCTTTTCACTTCATTGAAAATGAAAGGGCATTAAGAATTTATTAAAAAATCAAAACCTTGCATGTTTTCAATTTTCAAAATTTTAGAGTCTTATAGGGATAAATGTGTTGTTAATAATGTGTTAAATTTAAATTTTGTAAATTTCTTAATTATCTCCCTTGCCATAATGCAATTTGTAATGATTTCTATAATTTTAGTCTGCAAACATCTTACTTAAAAAAAAAAAAGCAAATACAATTGATAGTAATAAGAAGTGTTCCCACACCCTTATAAAGATATATGCATGACCCAACATTGAATTTTAGGATTCCAATTTCTAATATTCATCCCCTAAAGAGTTTTTTATTCAATTGAGTCCTTTACTTGTATTTTTGTTGAATTAACATATTCAAATATTTTGCTTTTCACTCCATTTTAAATGGAAGGGCCTTAACATTTCATGAAAAAATCAAATATTTGTATTTTTTCAATTTTTAGAATTTTAGACTTTTACAGGGATAAATGTATTGTTAATGATGAATTGAATTTAAATTTTGTAAATTTCTTAATTATCTCCCTTGTCTCAACACAATTTGTAAAGATTTCTATAGTTTTAGTCAGCAAACATCTTACTTAAGAAAAAGCAAATACAATGGACCCTAATAAGAAGTTTTCCCACTCTCCTATAAAGATATACACATGAGCCAACATTGAAGTTTAGGATTCCAATTTGTAATATTCATCGACTTAAGTTTTTTTCTTTTTTAATTGAGTCCATTACTTGTATTTTTGTTGAATTAACATTTTAAAATATTATGTTTTTCACTCTATTTAAACTGAGAGGTCCTTAACATTATATTAAAAAATCAAATCATTGCAATTTTTCAATTTTTAGAATTTTATAGTCTGATAGGGGTAAATGTGTTGTTAAGAATGAGTTGAATTCAAATTTTGTAAATTTCTTAATTATCTCCTTTACCACAATGCAATTTGTAATGATTTGTATAATTTTAGTCTGCAAACATGTTACTTAAAAAAAAAGCAAATACGATGGACAATAATAAGAAGTTTTCCCACTCCCTTATAAAGATATATACATGTCCCAATATCGAATTTTAGTATTCCAATTTCTAATATTCATCCCCTAAAGAGTTTTTTATTCAATTGAGTCCTTTACTTCTATTTTTGTTGAATTAACATATACAAATATTTTGGTTTTCACTCCATTTAAAATGAAAGGGCATTAAAAATATATTAAAACATCAAAACATTGCATTTTTTCAATTCTCAGAATTTTAGAGTCTTATAGAGATAAATGTGTTGTTAATAATGAGTTAAATTTAAATTTTGTAAATTTCTTAATTATCTGCCCTACCAGAATGCAATTTGTAATGATTTCTATAATTTTAGTCTGCAGACATCTTACTTAAGAAAAAGCAAATACAATGAACCCTAATAAGAAGTTTTCCCACATCCTTATAGAGACATGTGCATGACCCAACATTGAAGTTTAGGATTCCAATTTGTAATATTCATCTACTAAAGTGTTTTTTATTCAATCGAGTCCATTACTTGTATTTTTGTTGAATTAACATATTCAAATATTTTGGTTTTCACACTATTTAAAATGAAAGGGCATTAAAAATATATTAAAACATCAAAACATTGTAGTTTTTCAATTTTCAGGATTTTAGAGTCTTATATAGAAAGAAATGCGTTGTGAAGAATGAGTTGAATTTAAATTTTGTAAATTTCTTAATTATCTCTTATACTAGAGTGCAATTTGTAACGATTTCTATAATTTTAATCCGCAAACATCTTACTTCAGAAAAAGCAAATATAGTGAACCCTAATAAGAAGATTTCCCACTTCCCTATAGAGATATATGTATGACCCAACATTAAAGTTTAGGATTCCAATTTGTAATATTCATCTACTAAAGTGTTTTTTACACAATTGAGTCCTTTACTTGTATTATGTTGAATTAACATATTCAAATATTATGCTTTTCACTTCATTCAAAATGAAAGGGCATTAACAATATATTAAAATATCAAAACAATACATTTTTTCAATTTTCAGAAGTTTAGAGTCTTATAGGGATAAATGTGTTGTTAATAATGAGTTGAATTTAATTTTTGTAAATTTCTTAATTATCTCCCTTGCCACAATGCAATTTGTAATGATTTCTATAATTTTAAGCTGCAAATATTTTACTTAAAAAAAAGCAAATAGACCCTAATAAGAAGTTTTCCCACTCCACTATAGAGATATATGCATGACCCAACATTGCAGTTTAGGATTCCAATTTGTAATATTCATCCACTAAAGTGTATTTTATTTAATTGAGTCCATTACTTGTATTTTTGTTGAATTAACATAAACAAATATTGTGCTTTTCACTTTATTTAAAATGAAAGGGCCTTAACTTTATATTAAAAAATCAAAACTTTGCATTTTTTCAATATTCAAAATTTTAAAATCTTATAGGGATAAATGTGTTGTTAATAATTAGTTGAATTTGAATTTTGTAAATTTCTTAATTATCTCCCCCACCACAAAGCAATTTGTAAAAATTTCTATAATTTTAGTATGCACACATCTTACTTAACAAAAAGTAAATACAATGGACCCTAATAAGAAGTTTTTCCACTCACTTATAAAGATATATGCATGACCCAACATTGAATTTTAGGATTCCAATTTTAAATATTCATCGACTAAAGTATTTTTTATTCAATTGAGTCCATTACTTGTATTTTTGTTGACTTAACATATTCAAATATTTTGGTTTTCACTCCATTTAAAATGAAAGGGCATTAAAAATATATTAAAACATCGAAACATTGCATTTTTTCAATTTTCAGAATTCTAATCTTATAGAGATAAATGTGTTGTTAATAACCAGTTGAATTTAAAATTTCTCAATTTCCTAATTATCTCCCTAACTAGAATGCAATTTGTAATGATTTCTATTATTTTAGTCTACAACAGACATCTTACTTAGGAAAAAGCAAATACAATGAACCTCAATAGGAAGTTTAGGATTTCAATTTATAATATTCATCCACTAAAGTGTTTTTTATTCAATTGAGTCCATTACTTGTTTTTTTATTGAATTAACATAAACAAATATTGTGCCTTTCACTCCATTTAAAATGAAAGGGCATTAAAATTATATTAAAAAATCAAAACTTTGCATTTTTTCAATATTCAAAATTTTAGAGTCTTATAGGGATAAACGTGTTGTTATTAATGAGTTGAATTTTAATTTTGTAAATCTCTTAATTATCGCCCTTACCACAATACAATTTGTAATGATTTCTATAATTGTAGTATGCAAACATCTTACTTAAGAAAAAGCAAATACAATGAACCCTCATAAAAAGTTTTCCCACCCCCCTATAGAGATATATGCACGACCTAATATTGAAGTTTCGGATTCCAATTTGTAATATGCATCCACTAGAGTGTTTTTTTTATTCAATTGAGTTCATTACTTGTATTTTTGTTGAATTAACATATTCAAATATTATCCTTTTCACACCATTTAAAATAAAAGGGCATTAACAATATATTAAAACATCAAAGCAGTGCTTTTTTTCACTTTTAAGAATTTTAGAGTCTTATAGGGATAAATGTGTTGTTAATAATTAGTTGAATTTAAATTTTGTAAATTTCTTAATTATCTCCCCTGCCACAAAGAAATTTGTAAAGATTTCTGTAATTTTAATCTGCAAAGATCTTACTTAAGAAAAAGCAAATACAATGAACCCTAATAAGAAGTTTTCCCACTTCCCCACAGAGATATATGCATGACCCAACATTGAAGTTTAGGATTCAAATTTGTAATATTCATCGACTAAAGTGTTTTTTATTCAATTTAGTCTTTTACTTGTATTTTTGTTGAATTAACATATTCAAATATTATACTTTTCACACCATTTAAAATGAGAGGGTATCAACAATATATGAAAACATCAAAACAGTACATTTTTTCCATTTCCAGAATTTTAGAGTTTTATAAGGATAAATGTGTTGTTAATAATGAGTTAAATTTAAATTTTGTAAATCTCTTAATTATCTCCCTTGCCACAATGCAATTTGTAATGATTTCTATAATTGTAGTCTGCAAACATCTTACTTAAGAAAAAGCAAATACAATGAACCCGAATACGAAGTTTTCCCACTCCCCTATAGAGATATATGCATGGCACATCATTGTAGTTTAGGATTCCAATTTGTAATATTCATCCACTAAAGTGTATTTTATTCAATTGAGTCCATTACTTGTACTCTTTTGAATTAACATAAACAAATATTGTGCTTGTCAGTCCATTTAAAATGAAAGGGCCTTAACTTTATATTAAAAAAATTAAAACTTTGCTTTTTTCAATATTCACAATTTTAGAGTCTTATAAAGATAAATGTGTTGTTAATAATTAGTTGAATTTAAATGTTGTAAATTTCTTAATTATCTCCCCCGCCACAAAGCAATTTGTAAAAATTTCTATAATTTTAGTATGCACACATCTTACTTAACAAAAAGTAAATACAATGGACCCTAATAAGAAGTTTTTGCACTCCCCTATAAAGATATACGCATGACCCAACATTGAATTTTAGGATTCCAATTTTTAATATTCATCCACTAAAGTGTTTTTTATTCAATTGAGTCAATTACTTATATTTTTGTTGACTTAGCATATTCAAATATTTTGGTTTTCACTCCGTTTAAAATGAAAGGGCATTAAAAATATATTAAAACATCAAAACATTGCATTTTTTCAATTTTCTGAATTTTAAAGTCTTATAGAGATAAATGTGTTATTAATAATCAGTTGTATTTAAATTTTATAAATTTCTTAATTATCTCCCTTACCAGAATGCAATTTGTGATGATTTGTATAATTTGAGTCTGATAGGGATAAATGTGTTGTTAAGAATAAGTTGAAATTAAATTTTGTAAATTTCTTAATTATCTCCCTTACTACAATGCAATTTGTAATGATTTGTGTAATTTTAGTCTGTAAACATCATACTTAAGAAAAAGCAAATACAATGGACCCTAATAAGAAGTTTTCCCACTCACTTATGAAGATATATGCTTGACCTAACATTGAATTTTAGGATTCTAATTTCTATTATTCATCCACTAAAGTGTTTTTTTATTTAATTGAGTCCATTACTTGTATTTTTGTTGAATTAATAGAATCAAATATTATACTTTTCACTCCATTTAAAATGAAAAGGGATTAACAATTGTTTAAAAAATCAACACTTTGCATTTTTTTCAATTTTCAGAATTTTAGAGTTTTGTAGGGATAAATGTGTTGTTAATAATGAGTTGAATTTAAATTTTGTAAATTTATTAATTATCTCCCTTACCACAATGCAATTTGTAATGATTTATATAATTGTAGTCTATAAACAACTTACTTAAGAAAAAGCAAATACAATGGTCCCTAATAAGAAGTTTTCCTACTCCCTTGTAAAGATATATGCATGACCCAACATTGAAGTTTAGGATTCCAATTAGTAATATGCATCCACTAAAGAGTTTTTTATTCAATTGAGTCCATTACTTGTATTTTTGTTGAATTAACATGTTAAAATATTATGTTTTTTACTCCATTTAAAATGAGAGGACCTTAACATTATATTAAAAAAATCAAAACATTGCATTTTTTCAATTTTGAGAATTTTAAAGCCTTATAGAGATAAATGTGTTGTTAATAATCAGTTGAATTTCAATTTTATAAATTTGTTAATTATCTCCCTTACCAAAATGCAATTTGTAATAATTTCTATAATTTTAGACTGCAGACATCTAACTTAAGAAAAAGCAAATACATTGAACCCTAATAAGAAGTTTTCCCACTTCCCTATAGAGATATTTGCATAACCCAACATTGAACTTTAGGATTCCAATTTCTAATATTCATCCCCTAAAGTGTTTTTTATTCAATTGACTCAATTACTTGTATTTTTGCTAAATTGACATATTCAAATATTTTGGTTTTCACTCCATTTAAAATAAAAGGGCATTAAAGATATATTAAAATGCCAAAACATTGCATTTTTTCAATTTTTAGAATTCTAAAGTCTTATAGGGATAAATGTGTTGTTAATAATTAGTTGAATTTAAATATTGTAAATTTCTTAATTATCTCCCCTACCATAAAGCAATTTGTAATGATTTCTATAATTTTAGTCTGCAAACATCTTACTTAAGAAAAAGCAAATACAATGGACCCTAACAAGAAGTTTTCCCACTCCCTTATAAAGATATATACTTGACCCAACATCGAATTTTAACATTCCAATTTCTAATATTCATTCCCTAAAGTGTTTTTTATTCAATTGAGTCAATTACTTGTATTTTTGTCGAGTTAACATATTCAAATATTTTGGTTTTCACTCCATTTAAACCGAAAGGGCATTAAAAATATATGCAAACATCAAAACATTGCATTTTTTCAATTTTTAGAATTTTAATGTCTTATAGAGATAAATGTATTGTAAATAATCAGTTAAATTCAAATTTTGTAAATTTCATAATTATATCCCTTACCAGAATGCACTTTGTAATGATTTCTATAATTTTAGTTTGCAAACATCTTACTTAAGAAAAAGCAAATACAATGAACCCTAATAAGAAGTTTTCCCACTTCCCTATAGAGATATATGCATGACCCAACATTGAAGTTTAGGATTCCAATTTGTAATATTCATCTAGTAAAGTGTTTTTTATTCAAGTAAGTCCATTACTTGTATTTTTGTTGAATTCACATATTCAAATATTTTGGTTTTCACTCCATTTAAAATGAAAGGGCATTAAAAATATATTAAAACATCAAAATATTGCATTTTTTCAATTTTCAGGATGTTAGAGTCTTATAGAGATAAATGTGTTATTAATAATCAATTGAATTTAAATTTTGTAAATTTTTTAATTATCTCCCTTACCAGAATGCAATTTGTAATGATTTCTATAATTTTAGTCTGCAAACATCTTACTTAAGGAAAAGCAAGTACAATAAACCCTAATAAGAAGTTTTCCTACTCCCCTATAGAGATATATGCATGACCCATCATTGCAGTTTAAGATTCCAATTTGTAATCTGCATCCACTTAAGAGTTTTTTATTTAATGGAGTCCATTACTTGTATTTTTGTGGAATTAAGATATTAAAATATTATACTTTTCACTCCATTTAAAATGAGAGGGCCTTAACATTATATTAGAAAATCAAAACATTGCATTTTTTCAATTTTTAGAATTTTATACTCTGATAGGAATAAATGTGTTGTTAAGAATGAGTTGAATTTAAATTTTGTAAATTTCTTAATTATCTCCCTTACTACAATGCAATTTGTAATGATTTGTATAATTTTAGTCTGCAAACATCTTACTTAAGAAAAAGCAAATACAATGGACCCTAACAAGAAGTTTTCCCACTCCCTTATGAAGATATATACATGACCCAACATCGAATTTTAGCATTCCAATTTCTAATATTCATTCCCTAAAATGTTTTTTATTCAATTGAGTCCATTACTTGTATTTTTGCCGAGTTAACATATTCAAATATTTTGGTTTTCACTCCATTTAAACCGAAAGGGCATTAAAAATATATGAAAACATCAAAACATTGCATTTTTTCAATTTTCAGAATTTTAATGTCTTATAGAGATAAATGTGTTGTTAATAATCAATTGAATTTAAATTTTGTAAATTTTTTTATTATCTCCCTTACTCGAATGCAATTTGTAATGATTTCTATAATTTTAGTCTACAAACATCTTACTTAAGGAAAAGCAAGTACAATGAACCCTAATAAGAAGTTTTCCCACTTCCTTATAAAGATACATGCATGACCCAACATTGAAGTTTAGGATTTCAATTTGTAATATTCATCCACTAAAGTGTTTTTTATTTAATTGAATCCATTACTTGTATTGTTGTTGAATTAACATATTCAAATATTATGCTTTTCACTCCATTTAAAATGAAAGGGCATTAACAATATATTAAAACATTAAAACAATGCATTTTTTCAATTTTAAGAATTTTAGAGTCTTATAGGGATAAATGTGTTATTAATAATCAATTAAATTTAAATTTTGTTAATTTCTTGATTATCTCCCTTACCACAATGCAACTTGTAATGATTTTTATAATTTTAGTCTCCAAACATCTTACTTAGGAAAAAGCGAATACAATGGACCCTAATAAGAAGTTTTTCCACACCCCTATAAAGATATATGCATGACCCAACATTAAAGCATAGGATTTTAATTTGTAATATTCATCCACTAAAGTGTTTTTTATTCAATTGAGTCCTTTACTTGTATTTTTGTTGAATTAACATATTCAAATATTATGCATTTCACAGCATTTAAAATGAAAGGACATTAACAATATATTAAAACATCAAAATAGTGCATTTTATCAATTTTAAGAATTTTAGAGTTTTATAGGGATAAATGTGTTATTAATAATCAGTTAAATTTCAATTTTGTAAATTTCCTAATTATCTCCCTTACCACAATGCAATTTGTAATGATTTCTATAATTTTAGTCTTCAAACATATTATTTAAGAAAAAACAAATACAATGAACCCTAATAAGAAGTTTTCCCACTCTCCTATAGAGATATATGCATGACCCAACATTGAAGTTTCGAATTCCAATTTGTAATATTCATCCACTAAAGTATTTTTTATTCAATTGAGTCCATTACTTGTATCTTTGTTGAATGAACATATTCTAATATTTTGGTTTTCACTCTATTTAAAATGAATGGGCTTGAAAAATATATTAAACCATCAAAATATTGCATTTTTTCAATTTTCACGATTTTAGAGTCTTATAGAGATAATGTGTTGTTAATAATCAGTTGAATATAAATTTTGTAAATTTCTTAATTATATCCTTTACCAGACTGCCATTTGTAATGATTTCTATAATTTTAGTCTCCAAACATCTTACATAAGAAAAAGCAAAAACAATGAATCCTAATAAGAAGTTTTCCCACTTCCCTATAGAGATATATTCATGACCCAACATTGAAGTTTAGGATTCCAATTTGTAATATTCATCTACTAAAGTGTTTTTTACTTAATTACGTCCTTCACTTGTATTTTTGTTGAATTAACATATTCAAATATTATGCTTTTCACTCCATTTATATTGAATGAGCATTAACAATATATTAAAACATCAAAACAATGCATTTTTTCAATTTTAAGAATTTTAGATTCTTATAAGGATAAATGTGTTATTAATAATCAGTTGAATTTAAATTTTGTAAATTTCTTAATAATCTCCCTTACCACAATGCAATTTGTAATGATTTCTATAATTTTAGTCTCCAAACATATTATTTAAGAAAAAGCAAAGACAATGAACCCTAATAAAAAGTTTTCCCACTTTTCTATAGAGATATATGCATGACCCAACATTGAAGTTTCGGATTCCAATTTGTAATATTCATGCACTAAAGTGTATTTTATTCAATTGAGTCCATTACTTGTATTTTTGTTGAATTAACATATACAAATATTATACTTTTCACCCCGTTTAAAATGAATGGCCTTAACTTTAAATTAAAAAATCAAAACTTTGCATTTTTAGAATTTTAGACTCTTATAGGAATAAATGTGGCTTAATAATTAGTTGAATTTAATTTTTGTAAATTTCTTAATTATCTCCGCTGCCACAATGCAATATGTAATGATTACTATAATTTTAGGCTGCAAACATCTTACTTAAGAAAAAGCAAGTACAATGAACCCTAATAAGAAGTTTTTCCACTCCTCTATAAAGATATATGCATGACCCAACATTGAAGTTTAGGATTCATATTTGTAATATTCATCGACTAAAGTGTTTTTTATTCAATTGAGTCCTTGACTTGTATTTTTGTTAAATTAACATCTTCAAATATTATGCTTTTCACACTATTTAAAATGAAAGGGCATTAACAATATATTAAAACATCAAAACAGTGCATGTTTTCAATTTTCAGAATTTTAGAGTCTTATAGGGATAAATGTGTTGTTAATAATGAGTTGAGTTTAAATTTTGTAAATTTCTTAATTATCTTCCTTACCATAATGCAATTTGTAATGATTTTTATAATTTTAGTCTGCAAACATCTTACCTAAGAAAAAGCAAATACAATGAACCCTAATAAGATGTTCTCTCAGTCCCCTAAAGAGATATATGCATGACCCAACATTGAAGTTTAGGATTCCAATTTGTAATATTCATCCACTAAAGTGTTTTTTATTCAATTAAGTCCATTACTTGTATTTTTGTTGAATTAACTTATACAAATTTTACGCTTTTCACTCCATTTTAAATGAAAGTGCCCTAACTTTATATTAAAAAATCAAAACTTTGCATTTTTTCAATTTTCAGAATTTTAAAGTCATATAAGGATAAATGTGTTGTTAATAATTAGTTGAATTTAATTTTTGTAAATTTATTAATCATCTCCCTTGCCACAATGCAATTTGTAATGATTTATATAATTTTAGTCTGCAAAGATCTTATTTAGGAAAAAACAAATACAATGAACCCCTATAAAAAGTTTTCCTACACCCCTATAGAGATATATACATGACCCAACATTGAAGTTTAGGATTCCAATTTGTAATATGCATCCACTAAAGAGTTTTTTATTCAATTGAGCCCATTACTTGCATTTTTGTTGAATTAACATATACAAATGTTATGCTTTTCACTCCATGTAAAATGAAAGGGCCTTCAGTTTATAGTAAAAATTCAAAACTTTGCATTTTTTCAATTTTCAGAATTTTAGAGTCTTATAGGGATAAATCTACTGTTAATAATTAGTTAAATTTAAATTTTGTAAATTTCCTAATTATCTCCTGATGCGGAAAACCCCAAAAAGACGTGGCTTAGGGACCTAACGCACACAATGAATCAAAGAACAACCAGGAAAGCTAAATCAGAGTTTAATAACAGAAACCCTAGACCCAATATTCGAAGGAACACAAACCTAGGGTATTCAAGAAGGATATGGATGCCACACTCCAGAAAAGAAAGGAATTGGGAGTGATAAGTCGATTTGAACGCCGCAAGAAGAAGTACCTCTTTATAAGTTCTTCAGTTCTCAAAGAACTGAGGGAGAAAAACCCTTGCTTTCTATTTCACTCAAAGTTGTCTTATTTCCAAAGCTTACAATGGGTGCCTATTTATAGGCTTAGATAGCAATCCTAAAGAGGCAAAATTCCTATTTAGGAGAAATCCTTATTTTGGAGGAATTTCAAACTAATTCCAGCAGATACAATGAACTCCTATTTAGGAGTGAATGCTATCACTTAGTCTAACCCATTAAGTTGTCCAATTATATTAATTAGGCCTGGGCTCTCTTTAAAACTTGAATTCGCACCATTTGAAGCTTGGTTGGCCTGATTGTCTTGAATCAGCCCATTTAGTGCTTCTTTAATCTTTTTGGCCCTATCTCGTGTTATTGGGCCTTCTAGAATGTGCAATGGACCTCTTGCATCCATTGAAACTCTAGCTCGTGTTATTGGGCCTTTTGGAATGTGCAATGGACCTCTTGCATCAATTCAAGCTCTAGCTCGTGTTATTAGGCCTTCTAGAATGTGCAATGGACTTTTTGCATTCTTTGAAGCCTTCCACCCTTCATCTCTACGGTTCTCATCATCTCCCTTACCACAATGCACTTTGTAATGATTTCTAAAATTTTAGTCTGCAAATATGTCACTTAAGAAAAAGCAACATTGAAGTTTTCCCACTCCCCCATAAAGATATATTCATGACCCAACATTGAAGTTTAGGAATCCAATATGTAATATTCATCCACTAAAATGTTTTTTATTCAATTAAGTGCATTACATGTATTATTGTTGAATTAACATATACAAATAATACGCTTTTCACTCCATTTAAAATGAAAGGCCTTAACTTTATATTAAAAAATGAAAACTTTGCATTTCAATTTTCAGAATTTTAGAATCTTATAGGCATAAATGTGTTGTTAATAATGAGTTGAATTTAAATTTTGTAAATTTCTAAATTATCTCCCTTACCACAATGCACTTTGTAATGATCTCTATAATGTTAGTCTACAAACATCTCACTTAAGAAAAAGCAAATACATTAAACCCTAATAGGAAGTTTTCCCACTCCCCTATAGAGATATATGCATGACCCAACATTGAAGTTTAGGAATCCAATCTGTCATATTCATCCACTAAAGTGTTTTTTATTCAATTGAGTCCATTACTGGTATTTTTGTCGAATTAACATATACTTTTCACTCCATTTAAAATAAAAGGGCCATAGCTTTATATTAAACAATTTAAACTTTGCATTTTTTCAATTTTTAGAATTTTAGAGTCTTATAGGGAAAAATGTGTCGTTAATAATGAGTTGTTAATAATGAGTTGAATTTAATTTTGTAAATTTTTTAATTATCTCCCTTACCACAATGCACTTTGTAATAATTTCTATAATTTTAGTCTGCAAACATCTCACTTAAGAAAAAGCAAATACAATGAACCGTAATAAGAAGTTTTCCCACTCCCCTATTGAGATATATGCATGACCCAACATTTAAGTTTAGGAATCCAATCTGTAATATTCTTCCACTAAAGTGTTTTTTATTCAATTGAGTCTATTACTTGTATTTTTGTTGAATTAACATATACAAATAATACACTTTTCACTCCATTTAAAATGAAAGGCCTTAACTTTATATTAAAAAATGAAAACTTTGCATTTTTTCAATTTTCAGAATTTTAGAGTCTTATAGGAATAAATGTGTTGTTAATAATTAGTTGAATTTAATTTTTGTAAATTTCTTAATTATCTCCCTTACCACAATGCACTTTGTAGTGATTTTCATAATTTTAGTCTGCAAACGTCTCACTTCAGAAAAAACAAATATAATGAACCCTAATAAGAAGTTTTCCCACTCCCCTATAGAGATATATGTATGACCCAACATTGAAGTTTAGGAATCCAATCTGTAATATTCAACGACTAAAGTGTGTTTTATTGAATTGAGTCCATTACTTATATCTTTGTTGAATTAACATATTCAAATATTATGTTTTTTACTCCATTTAAAATGAAAGGGCCTTAACTTTATATTAAAAAATCTAAACTTTTCATTTTTTCAATTTTCAGAATTTGTGAGTGTTATAGGAATTAATGTGTTGTTAATAATTTGTTGAATTTAATTTTTGTAAATTTCTTAATTATCTCCCCTGCCACAATGCAGTTTGTAATGATTTCTATACTTTTAGTCTGCAAACATCTTACTCCAGAAAAACCAAATACAATTAACCCTAATAAGAAGTTTTCTCACTCCCCTATAAAGATATATGCATGACCTAACATTGAAGTTTAGGATTCAAATTTGTAATATTCATCGACTAAATTGTTTTTTATTCAATTGAGTCCATTACTTGTATTTTTGTTGAATTAACATATTCAAATATTATGTTTTTCACACCATTTAAAATGAAAGGGCATTAACGATAAATTAAAACATCAAAATATTGCATTTTTTCAATTTTCAGAATTTTACAGTCTTATAGGGATAAATGTGCTAATAATAATAAGTTGAATTTAAATTTTGTAAATTTCTTAGTTATCTCTCTTACCACAATGCTCTTTGTAATGATTTCTATAATTTTAGTCTGCAAACATCACACTTGAGAAAAAGCAAATACAATGAACCCTAATTGGATGTTTTCCCACTCCCCTAGAGAGATATATGCATGACCCAACATTGAAGTTTAGGATTCCAATTTGCAATATGCATCCATTAAAGTGATTTTTATTCCATTGAGTCCATTACTTGTATTTTTGTTGAATTAACATATTCGAATATTATGGTTTTCAGTCCATGTAAAATGAAAGGGCATTAACATTTCATTAAAAAAAATCAAAACTTTCTATTTTTTCAATTTTCAGAATTTTAGGGTCTTATAAGGATAAATGTGTTGTTGATAATCAGTTGAATTTAAATATTGTAAATTTCTTAATTATCTCCCTTGCCACAATGCAATTTCTAATGATTTCTATAATTTTAGTATGCAAACATCTTACTTAAGAAAAAGCAAATACAATGGACCCTAATAAGAAATTTTCCCACTCCCTTATAAAGATATATGCATGACCCAACATTGAAGTTTAGGATTCCAATTTGTAATATGCATCCACAAAAGTGTTTTTTATTCAATTGAGTCCATTACTTGTATTTTTATTGAATTAACATATGCAAATATTACGGTTCTCACTCCATTTAAAATGGAAGGGGTTAACATTATATTAAAAAATCTTAACTTTCCATTTTTTCATTTTTCAGAATTTTAGGATCTTATAGGGGTAAATGTGTTGGTAATAATGAGTTAAATTTAATTTTTGTAAATTTCTTAATTATCTCCCTTACCAGAATGCAATTTCTAATGATTTCTATAATTTTAGTCTGCAAACATCTTACTTAAGAAAAAGCAAATACAATGGACCCTAATAAGAAATTTTCCCACTCCCTTATAAAGATATATGCATGACCCAACATTGAAGTTTAGGATTCCAATTTGTAATATGCATCCACAAAAGTGTTTTTTATTCAATTGAGTCCATTACTTGTATTTTTATTGAATTAACATATGCAAATATTACGGTTCTCACTCCATTTAAAATGGAAGGGGTTAACATTATATTAAAAAATCATAACTTTGCATTTTTTCAATTTTCAGAATTTTAGGGTCTCATAGGGATAAATGTCTTGTTAATAATGAGTTGAAGTTAAATTTTGTGAATTTCCTAATTATCTCCCTTGCCAGAATGCAATTTCCAATATTTCTATAATTTTAGTCCGCAAACATCTTACTTAAGAAAAAGCGAATACAATGGACCCTGATAAGAAGTTTTCCCACTCCCTTATAAAGATATATGCATGACCCAACTTTGAAGTTTAGCATTCCAATTTGTAAAAAGCATCCACTAAAGTGTTTTTTATTCAATTGAGCTCCTTACTTATATTTTTATTGAATTAACATATTTAGATATTATAATTTTCACTCCATTTGAAATGAAAGGGCCTTAACATTATATTAAAAAAATCAAGACATTGCATTTTTTCAATTATGAGAATTTTATAGTCTTATAAGGATAAATGTGTTGTGATGAATGAGTAGAATTTAAATTTTGTAAATTTCTTAATTATCTCCCTTACCACAAAGCAATTTGTAATGATTTCTATAATTTTAGTGAGCAAACATCTTACTTAAGCAAAAGAAAATACAATAAACCCTAAAAAGAAGTTTTCCCACTCCCTTATAGAGATATATGCTTGAACCAACATTGAAGTTTAGCATTCCAAATTCTAGTATTCATCCACTAAAGTTTTTTTATTCAATTGAGTCTATTACTTATATTTTTGTTGAATTAACATATTCAAATATTATACTTTTCACACCATTTAAAAGAAAATGGCATTAACAATATATTAAAACATCAAAAATTGCATTTTTTCAATTTTTAGAATTTTAGTGTTTTATAAGGATAAATGTGTTGTTAATTATTAGTTGAATTTAAATATTGTAAATTTCTTAATTATGTCCCTTGCCAAAATGCAATTTTTAATGGTTTCTATAATTTTAGTCTGCAAACATCTTACTTACAAAAAAGCGAATACAATAGACCCTAATAAGAAGTTTTCCCACTCCTTTATAAAGATATATGCATGTCCCAACATTGAAGTCTAGGATTCCAACTTGTAATATGCATCCACTTAAGTGTTTTTTTATTCAATTGAGTCCATTACTTGTATTTTTGCTGAATTAACAGATTCACATTTCATGCCTTTCACTCCATTTAAAATGAAAGGACATTAACAATTTATTAAATAATCAAAACTTTGCATTTTTTTTAATCTTCAGAATTTTAGGGTCTTATAAGTATAAATGTGTTGTTTATAATGAGTTGAATTTAAATTTTGTAAATTTCTTAATTATCTCCCCTGCCAGAATGCAATTTGTAAAGATTTCTATCATTTTAGTCTGCAAACATCTTACTTAAGAAAAAGGGAATACAATGGACCCTTAGAAGAAGTCTTCCCATAGCCCTATAAAGATATATCCATGACCCAACGTTGAAATTTAGGATTCCAATTTGTAATATGCATCCATTAAATTGGTTTTTATTCAATTGAGTCCATTACTTCTATTTTTGTTGAATTAACATATTCAAATATTATACTTTTTGCACTATTTAAAATGAAAGGGCATTAACAATATATTACAACTTCAAAACAGTGCAATTTTTCAATTTTCAAAATTTTAGAGTGTTATAAGGATAGATGTGTTGTTAATAATGAGTTAAATTTAAATTTTATAAATTTCTTAATTATCTACCTTGCCAGAATGCAATTTCTAATGATTTTTATCATTTTAGTCTGCAAACATGTTTCTTAAGAAAAAACAAATGCAATAAATTCTAATAAGAAGTTTTCCCACTCCCCTTTAAAGATATATGCTTCACCCAACTTTGAAGCTTAGGATTCCAATTTATAATACTCATCCATCAAAGTGTTTTTTATTCAATTAAGTCCATTACATGTATTTTTTATGAATTAACATATTCAAATATTATTCTTTTTACACCATTTAAAACAATATATTAAAACATCAAAACAATGCATTTTTTCAGTTTTCAAAATTTTAGAGCCTTAGAGGGATAAATGTGTTGGTAATAATGAGTTGAATTTAAATTTTGTAAATTTTATATTTATCTCCCTAACCACAATGGAATTTGTAATGATTTCTATAATTTTAGTTTGCAAACATCTTAAGAGAAAGAAAATGCAATGAACCCTAATACGAAGTTTTCCCACTCCCATATAGAGATATATGCTTGACCCAACATTGAAGTTTAGGATTCTGATTTGTAATATTCATTCACTAAAGTGTTTTACATTCAATTGAGTTCATTACTTGTATTTTTCTTGAAGTAATATATTCAAATATTATGCTTTTCCCTCTATTTAAAATGAAAGGGCCTTAACAGTATATTAAAAAATCAAAACATTGCATTTTTTCAATTTTTAGAATTTTATAGTCTTATAGGGATACATGTGTCATTAAGAATGAGTTGAATCTAAATTTTGTAAATTTCTTAATTGTCTCCCTTACCACAACACAATTTGTAATGGTTTCCATAATTTTATTCAGCAAACATCTTACTTAAGAAAACACGAATACAATGGACCCTAATAAGAAATTTCCCCACTCCCCTATGAAGATATATGCATGACCCAACATTGAAGTTTAGGATTCTAATTTGTAATATTTAACCCCTAAAGTGTTTTTTTATTAAATTGTGTCCATTACTTGTATTTTTGTTGAATTAATGTATTCAAATATTATGCTTTTGACTCCATTTAAAATGAAAGGGCCTTAACATTATATTTAAAAAATTAAAACTTTGCATTTTTTCAATTTTCAGAATTTTAGAGTCATATAGGGATAAATGTGTTGTTAATAATCAGTTGAATTTAAATTTTGTAAATCTCTTAATTATCTCCATTACCAAAATGCAATTTCGAATGATTTATATAATTTTAGTCCGCAAACATCTTACTTAAGAAAAAGCAAATACAATGGATCCTAACAAGAAGTTTTCCCACTCCCTTATAAAGATATATGCATGACCTAACATTGAAGTTTAGGTTTCCAATTTGTAATACGCATCCACTAAAGTGTTTTTTATTCAATTGAGTCCATTACTTGTATTTTTGTTGAATTAACATATTCAAATATTATGCTTTTTACAACATTTAAAATGAAATGGCATTAGCAATATATGAAAACATCAAAACATTACATTTTTTCAATTTTCAAAATTTTAGAATCTTATAGGGATAAATGTGCTGTTAATAATAAGTTAAATTTAAATGTTGTAAATTTCTTAATTATCTCCCTTGCCACAATACAATTTTTAATGATTTCTATAATTTTAGTCTATAAACATCTTACTTAAGAAAAAGCGAATACAATAAACCCTAATAAGAACTTTTCCCACTCCCCTATAGAGATATATGCAAGACCTAACATTGAAGTTTAGGATTCTGATTTGTAATATTCATCCACTAAAGTGTTTTTCATTCAATTGAGTCCATTATTTGTATTTTTGTCGAATTAACATATTCAAATATTATGTTTTTCACTCCATTTAAAATGAAAGGGCCTTAACATTATATTAAAAAAATCAAAACATTGAATTTTTTCAATTTTCAAAATTTTATAGTCTTATAAGGATAAATGTGTTGTTAAAAATGCATTGAATTTAAATTTTGAAAATTTCTTAATTATCTCCCTTGCCACAACGCAATTTGTAATGATTTCTATAATTTTAGTCTACAAACATCTTACTTAAGAAAAAGTGAATACAAGGGACCCTTATAAAGATATATGCATGACCCGACATTGAAGTTTAGGTTTCCAATTTGTAATATGCATCCACTAAAGTGTTTTTTATTCAATTGAGTCCATTACTTATATTTTTGTTGAATTAACATATTCAAATATTATGTTTTTCACACCATTTAAAATGAAATGGCATCAACAATATATCAAAACATCAAAACATTGCATTTTTTCAATTTTCAAAATTTTAGAGTCTTATAGGGATAAATGTGTTGTTAATAATGAGTTGGATTTAAATGTTGTAAATTTCTTAATTATCTCCCTTGACACAATGCAATTTTTAATGATTTCTATAATTTTAGCATGCAAACATCTTATTGAAGAAAAAGCGAATACAATGAACCCTAATAAGAACTTTTCCCACTCCCCTATAGAGATATATGCATGACCCAACATTGAAGTTTAGGATTCCAATTTCTAATATTCATCCACTAAAGTGTTTTTTATTCAATTAAGTTCATTACTTGTATTTTTGTTGAATTAACATATTCAAATATTATACTTTTCACACCATTTAAAGTGAAATGGCATTAACAATATATTAAAACATCAAAACATTGCATTTTCTCAATTTTCAAAATTTTAGAGTCTTATTGGGATAAATCTGTTGTTAATAATGTGTTGAATTTAAATTTTGTAAATTTCCTAATTATCTTTCTTGCCAGAATGCAATTTTGAATGATTTCTATAATTTTAGTCTGGAAAAATATTTCTTTAAAAAAGACAAATGCAATAGAATCTAATAAGAAGTTTTCCCACTCCCCTCTCAAGATATAAGCTTGACCCAACATTGAAGTTTAGGATTCCAATTTATAATGCTCATCCACAGAAGTGTTTTTTATTCAATTGAGTCCCTTACTTGTATTTTTTTTGAATTAACATATTCAAATATTCAATTGAGTCCCTTACTTTCACTCCATTTAAAATGAAAGTGCATTAACAATTTATTAAAAAATCAAAACTTTGAATCTTTTCAATTTTCAGAATTTCAAAGTCTCGTAGGGATAAATGTGTTTTTAAGAATGAGTTGAATCCAAATTTTGTAAATTTCTTAATTATCTCCCTCACCACAATGCAATTTGTAATGATTTCTATAATTTTTGTCTGAAAACATCTTACTAAAGAAAAAGCAAATACAATGGACGCTAATAACAAGTTTTCCCACTCCCCTATAAAGATATATGCATGGCCCAACATTGAAGTCTAGGATTCCAATTTCTAATATTCATCCACTAAAGTGTTTTTTATTCAATTGAGTGCATTACTTATATTTTTGTTGAATTAACATATTCAAATATTATGGTTTTCACTTCCTTTAAAATGAAAGGACATTAAAAATATATTAAAACATCAAAACATTGCTTTTTTGCAATTTTCAAAATTTTAGAGTCTTATAGGGATAAATGTGTTGTTAATAATCAATTAAATTTAAATTTTATAAATTTCTTAATTATCTCCCTTGCCAGAATGCAATTTCTAATGATTTAAATAATTTTAGTTTGGAAAAATATTTCTTAAACAAATCAAATGCAATAGAATCTAATAAGAAGTTTTCCCTCTCCCCTCTAGAGATATATACTTGACCTAAGATTGAAATTTAGGATTGCAATTTAAAATACTCATCCACTAAAGTGTTTTTTATTCATTTAAGTCCATTACTTGTATTTTTGTTGCATTAATAGATTCAAATATCATGCTTTTCACTCCATTTGATATGAAAGTGCATTAACAATTTATTAAAAAATCAAAACTTTGAATTTTTTCAATTTTCAGAATTTCAGAGTCTCATAGGGATAAATGTGATTTTAAGAATGAGCTGAATCCAAATTTTGTAAATTTCTTAATTATCTCCCTTGCCACAACGCAAGTTGTAATGATTTCTATAATTTTTGTCTACAAACATCTTATTAAAGAAAAAGCGAATACAATGGACCCTAATAACAAATTTTCCCGCTCCCCTATAGAAATATATGCATGACCCAACATTGAAGTCTAGAATTCCAATTTCTAATTTTCATCCACTAAAGTGTTTTTTATTCAATTGAGTGCATTACTTGTACTTTTGTTGAATTAACATATTCAAATATTATGGTTTTCACTTCATTAAAAATGAAAGGGCATTAAAAATATATTAAAACATCAAAACATTGCTTTTTTGCAATTTTTAGAATTTTAGAATCTTATAGGGATAAATGTGTTGTTAATAATCAGTTAAATTTAAATTTTGTAAATTTCTTAATTATCTCCTTTGCCAGAATGCAATTTCTAATGATTTTTATAATTTTAGTTTGGAAAAATATTTCTTAAACAAATCAAATGCAATAGAATCTAATAAGAAGTTTTCCCTCTCCCCTCTAGAGATATATATTTGACCCAACATTGAAACTTAAGATTGCAATTTAAAATACTCATCCACTAAAGTGTTTTTTATTCAATTGAGTCCATTACTTGTAATTTCGTTGCATTAACAAATTCAAATATCATGCTTTTCACTCCATTTGATATGAAAGTGCATTAACAATTTATTAAAAAGTCAAAAATTTGAATTTCTTCAATTGTCAAAATTTCAGAGTCTCATAGGGATAAATGTGTTTTTAAGAATGAGCTGAATCTAAATTTTGTAAATTTCTTAATTATCTCCCTTGCCACAATGCAATTTGTAATGATTTCTATCATTTTAGTCTAGAAAAATATTTCTTAAACAAATCAAATGCAATATAATCTAATAAGAAGTTTTCCCTCTCCCCTCTAGAAATATATGCTTGACCCAACATTGAAACTTAGGATTCCAAATTATAATACTCATCCACTAAAGTGTTTTTTATTCAATTGAGTCCATTACTTGTATTTTTGTTGCATTAACAAATTCAAATATTATGCTTTTCACTCCATTTTATTATGAAAGTGCATTAACAATTTATTAAGAAATCAAAACTTTGGATTTTTTCAATTTTTAGAATTTCAGAGTCTTATAGGGATAAATGTGTTTTTAAGAATAAACTGAATCCAAATTTTGTAAATTTCTTAATTATCTCCCTTGCCACAACGCAATTTGTAATGATTTCTATAATTTTTGTCTACAAACATCTTACTAAAGAAAAAGCGAATACAATGGACCCTAATAACAAATTTTCCCACTCCCCTATAGAAATATATGCATGACCTAACATTGAAGTCTAGAATTCCAATTTCTAATTTTCATCCACTAAAGTGTTTTTTATTCAATTGAGTGCATTACTTGTACTTTTGTTGAATTAACATATTCAAATATTATGGTTTTCACTTCATTTAAAATGAAAGGGCATTAAAAATATATTAAAACATCAAAAAATTGCTTTTTTGCAATTTTTAGAATTTTAGAATCTTATAGGGATAAATGTGTTGTTAATAATCAGTTAAATTTAAATTTTA
This sequence comes from Bruguiera gymnorhiza, assembly GCA_020883675.1. Lineage (NCBI taxonomy): Eukaryota > Viridiplantae > Streptophyta > Magnoliopsida > Malpighiales > Rhizophoraceae > Bruguiera > Bruguiera gymnorhiza. The sequence continues at coordinate 325,554 of JAIRCJ010000184.1, forward strand.
TAAATTTCTTAATTATCTCCTTTGCCAGAATGCAATTTCTAATGATTTTTATAATTTTAGTTTGGAAAAATATTTCTTAAACAAATCAAATGCAATAGAATCTAATAAGAAGTTTTCCCTCTCCCCTCTAGAGATATATATTTGACCCAACATTGAAACTTAGGATTGCAATTTAAAATACTCATCCACTAAAGTGTTTTTTATTTAATTGAGTCCATTACTTGTAATTTCGTTGCATTAACAAATTCAAATATCATGCTTTTCACTCCATTTGATATGAAAGTGCATTAACAATTTATTAAAAAGTCAAAAATTTGAATTTTTTCAATTGTCAAAATTTCAGAGTCTCATAGGGATAAATGTGTTTTTAAGAATGAGCTAAATCTAAATTTTGTAAATTTCTTAATTATCTCCCTTGCCACAACGCAATTTGTAATGATTTCTATCATTTTAGTCTGGAAAAATATTTCTTAAACAAATCAAATGCAATATAATCTAATAAGAAGTTTTCCCTCTCCCCTATAGAAATATATGCTTGACCCAACATTGAAACTTAGGATTCCAAATTATAATACTCATCCACTAAAGTGTTTTTTATTCAATTGAGTCCATTACTTGTATTTTTGTTGCATTAACAAATTCAAATATTATGCTTTTCACTCCATTTATTATGAAAGTGCATTAACAATTTATTAAGAAATCAAAACTTTGGATTTTTTCAATTTCCAGAATTTCAGAGTGTCATAGGGATAAATGTGTTTTTAAGAATAAACTGAATCCAAATTTTGTAAATTTCTTAATTATCTCCCTTGCCACAACGCAATTTGTAATGATTTCTATAATTTTAGTTTGGAAACATCTTACTTAAGAAAAAACAAATACAATGGACTCTAATAACAAGTTTTCCCACTCTCTTATAGAGATATATGCATGACTCAACATTGAAGTTTAGGATTCCATTTTGTAACATTTATCCACTAAAGTGTTTTTCATTCAATTAAATCCGTTATTTGTATTTTTGTTGAAGTAATATATACAAATATTATGCTTTTCACTCCATTTAAAATGAAAGGGCATTAACAATTTATTAAAAAATCAAAACTTTGATTTTTTTCAATTTTCAGAATTTCAGAGTCTCATAGGAATAAATGTGTTTTTAAGAATGAGTTGAATCCAAATTGTGTACATTTCTTAATTATCTCCCTTCCCACAATGCAATTTGTAATGATTTCTATAATTTTAGTATGCAAACATCTTACTTAAGAAAAAATGAATACAATGGACCCTAATAAGCAGTTTTCCCACTCCCCTATAGAGATAGATGCATGACCTAACATTGAAGTTTAGAATTCTAATTTGTAATATGCATCCACTAAAGTCTTTTTTATTCAATTGAGTCCATTACTTGAATTTTTGGGGAATTAACATATTTAAATATTATACTTTTCACACCATTTAAAATGAAAGGGCTTTAACAATATATTAAAACATAAAACAGTGCATTTTTTCAAGTTTTAAAATTTTAAAGTCTTATAGGGATAAATGTATTGTTAATCATGAGTTGAATTTAAATTTTGTAAAGTTCTTAATTATCTCCCTCGCCACAACACAATTTGTAATGATTTCTAGAATTCTAGTTAGCAAATATCTTACTTAAGAAAAGTATAATATGCATGACCCAACATTGAAGTCTAGGATTCCGATTTCCAATATTCGTCCAATAGAGTATTTTTTGTTCAATTGAGTCCATTACTTGTATTTTTGTTGAATTAAAATATTCAAATATTATGGTTTTCACTCTATTTAAAATGAAAGGGCATTAAAAATATATTAAAACATCAAAACATTACATTTTTGCAATTTTTAGAATTTTAAAGTCTTATAGGTATAAATGTGTTGTTAATAATCATTTGAATTTAAATTTTCTAAATTTCTTAATTATCTCCCCTGCCACAATGCAATTTGTAATGATTTCTATACTTTTAGTCTGGAAAAATATTTCTTAAGAAAGAACAAATACAATAGAATCTAATAAGAAGTTTTTCCACTCCCCTTTCAAGATATATGCTTGACCTAACATTGAAACTTAGGATTCCAATTTATAATACTCATCCACTAAAGTGTTTTCTATTCAATTCAATCCATTACTTGTATTTTTCTTGAATTAACAAATTCAAATATTATGCTTTTCACTCCATTTAAAATGAAAGGGCTTTAACAATTTACTAAAAAATCAAAACTTTGCATTTTTTCAAATTCTATACTTTTCACTCCATTTAAAATGAAAGGGCTTTAACAATTTATTAAAAATTCAAAACTTTGCATTTTTTCAATTTTAAGAGTTTTAGAGTCTTATATGGATAAATGTGTTGTTAAGAATGAGTTGAATTTAAATTTTATAAATTTCTTAATTATCTCCCCTCTCACAATGCAATTTGTAATGATTTCTATAATTTTAGTCAACAAACATCTTACTTAAGAAAAAGAAAATACAATGGACTCTAATAAGAAGTTTTCCCACTCCCCTATAGAGATATATGTATGACCCAACATTGAAGTCTAGGATTCCAATTTCTACTATTCATCCACTAAAGTGTTTTTTTATTCAATTGAGTCCATTACTTGTACTTTTGTTGAATTAACATATTCAAATATTATGGTTTTCACTCCATTTAAAATGAAAGGGCATTAAAAATATATTAAAACATTAAAACATTGCATTTTTGCAATTTTCAGAATTTTAGAGTGTATAAATTGGTTGTTAATAATGAGTTGAATTTAAATTTTGTAAATTTCTTAATTATGTCCCTTGCTAGAATGCAATTTTTAATGATTTCTATAATTTTAGTCTGGAAAAATATTTCTTAAAAAAAAGAAATGCAATAGGATCTAATAAGACGTTTTCCCACTCACCTCCAAAGATATATACTTGACCTAATATTGAAACTTAGGAGTCCAATTTATAATACTCATCCACTAAAGTCTTTTTTACTCAATTGAGTTCATTACTTGTATTTTTGTTGAATTAACATTTTCAAATTTTATACTTTTCACTCTAATTAAAATGAAAGGGCTTTAACAATTTATTAAAAAATCAAAACTTTACATTTTTTCAATTTTAAGAATTTTTGAGTCTTATATGGATAAATGTGTTGTTAAGAATGAGCTGAATTTAAATTTTGTAAATTTCTTAATTATCTCCCCTCTCACAATACAATTTGTAATGATTTCTATAATTTTAGTCTGCAAACATCTTACTTAAGAAAGACCGAATACAATGGACCTTAATAAGAAGTTTTCCCACTCCCCTATAAAGATATATGCATGACCCAACATTGAAGTTTAGAATTCCAATTTGTAATATGCATCCACTAAAGTCTTTTTTATTCAATTGAGTCCATTACTCGTATTTTTGTTGCATTAACATATTCAAATATTATGGTTTTCACTCCATTGAAAATGAAATGGCATTAAAAATATATTAAAACTTCAAAACATTACATTTTCTCAATTTTCAGAATTTTAGAGTTTTATAGAGATAAATCTGTTGTTAATAATGAGTTGAATTTAAATTTTGTGAATTTTTTAATTATCTCCCTTGCCAGAATGCAAGTTGTAATGATTTGTATAATTTTAGTCTGGAAAAATATTTCTTAAGAAAAAACAAATGCAATAGAATCTAATAAGAAGTTTTCCCACTTCCTTCTCGAGATATATGCTTAACCCAACATTGAAGCTTACAATTCCAATTTATAATACACATCCACTAAATTGTTTTCTATTCCATTGACTCCATTACTTGTATTTTTGTTGAATTAACAAATTTAAATATTACACTTTTCATTCCATTTAAAATGAAAGGGCACTAAAAATATATTAAAACATCACAACATTCCATTTTTGTAATTTTCAGAATTTTAGAGTTTTATAGGGATAAATGGGTTGTTAATAATCAGTTGAATTTAAATTTTGTAAATTTTTTAATTATGTCCCTTGCCATAATGCAATTTCTAATGATTTCTATAATTTTAGTCTAGAAAAATATTTCTTAAAAAAAGAAATGCAATAGAATCATATAATAAGTCTTACCACTCCCCTCTAGAGATATATGCTTGACACAACATTGAAACTTAGGATTCCAATTTATAATACTCATCCACTAAAGTCTTTTTTATTCAATTGAGTCCATTACTTGTATTTTTGTTGAATTAACATATTCAAATTTTATACTTTTCACTCCATTTAAAATGAAAGGGCTTTAACAATTTATTAAAAAATCAAAACTTTACATTTTTTCAATTTTAAGAATTTTAGAGTCTTATATGGATAAATGTGTTGTTAAGAATGAGCTAAATTTAAATTTTGTAAATTTCTTAATTATCTCCCCTCCCACAATACAATTTGTAATGATTTCTATAATTTTAGTCTACAAACATCTTACTTAAGAAAAACTGAATACAATGAACCCTGATAAGAAGTTTTCCCATCCCCTATAAAGATATATGCATGACCCAACATTGAAGTTTAGGATTCCAATTTGTAATATGCATCCACTAAAGTCTTTTTTATTCAATTGAGTCCATTACTCGTATTTTTGTTGCATTAACATATTCAAATATTATGCTTTTCACACCATTGAAAATGAAATGGCTTTAAAAATATATTAGAACTTCAAAACATTGCATTTTCTCAATTTTTAGAATTTTAAAGTCTTATAGAGATAAATCTATTAGAGATAAATCTGCTGTTAATAATGAGTTGAATTTAAATTTTGTGAATTTTTTAATTATCTCCCTTGCCAGAATGCAAATCGTAATGATTTGTATAATTTTAGTCTGGAAAAATATTTCTTAAGAAAAAACAAATGCAATAGAATCTAATAAGAAGTTTTCCCACTTCCCTCTCGAGATATATGCTTAACCCAACATTGAGACTTAGGATTCCAATTTATAATACAAATCCACTAAATTGTTTTCTATTCAATTGACTTCATTACTTGTATTTTTGTTGAATTAACAGATTTAAATATTACGCTTTTCATTCCATTTAAAATGAAAGGGCACTAAAAATATATTAAAACATCACAACATTCCATTTTTGCAATTTTCAGAATTTTAGAGTCTTATAGGGATAAATGGGTTGTTAATAATCAGTTGAATTTAAATTTTGTAAATTTCTTAATTATGTCCCTTGCTAGAATGCAATTTTTAATGATTTCTATAATTTTAGTCTGGAAAAATATTTCTTAAAAAAAAGAAATGCAATAGCATCTAATAACACGTTTTCCCACTCCCCTCCAAAGATATATGCTTGACCCAACATTGAAACTTAGGATTCCAATTTATAATACTCATCCACTAAAGTCTTTTTTATCCAATTGAGTCCATTACTTGTATTTTTGTTTAATTAACAGATTCAAATTTTATACTTTTCACTCCATTTAAAATGAAAGGGCTTTAACAATTTATTAAAAAATCAAAACTTTGCATTTTTTCAATTTTAAGAATTTTAGAGTCTTATATGAATAAATGTGTTATTAAGAATAAGTCAAATTTAAATTTTGTAAATTTCTTAATTATCTTCCTTGCCAGAATGCAATTTCTAATATTTCTATAATTTTAGTTTGCAAACATCTTATTTAAGAAAAAGTGAATATAGTGGAACCTAAAAAAAGGTTTTCCCACTCCCTTATGAAGATATATGCATGGCCCAACATTGAAGGATAAGATTCCAATTTGTAATATGCATCCACAAAAGTCTTTTTTATTCAATTGAGTCCATTACTTGTATTTTTGTTGCATTAACATATTCAAATATTATGCTTTTCACACCATTGAAAATGAAATGGCATTAAAAATATATTAAGACTTCAAAACATTGCATTTTCTCAATTTTTAGAATTTTAGAGTCTTATAAGGATAAATCTATTGCTAATAATGAGTTGAATTTAAATTTTGTAAATTTTTTAATTATCTCCCTTGCTAGAATGCAATTTGTAATGATTTCTATAATTTTAGTCTGGAAAAATATTTCTTTAGAAAAAACAAATGAAATAAAATCTAATAAGAAGTTTTCCCACTTCCCTCTCGAGATATATGCTTAACCCAACATTGAAGCTTAGGATTGCAATTTATAATACTCATCCACTAAAGTGTTTTCTATTCAATTAACTTCATTACTTGTATTTTTGTTGAATTAACAAATTCAAATATTATACTTTTCACACCATTTAAAATGAAATGACATTAACAATATATTAAAACTTCAAAACATTGCATTTTCTCAATTTTCAAAATTTTAGAGTCTTATAGAGATAAATTTATTGTTAATAATGTGTTGAATTTAAATTTTGTACATTTCTTAATTATCACCCTTGCCAGAATGCAATTTTGAATGATTTCTATAATCTTAGTCTGGAAAAATATTTCTTAAGAAAAAACAAATGCAATAAAATCTAATGAGAAGTTTTCCCACTCCCCTCTCGAGATATATGCTTGACCCAACATTGAAGCTTAGGATTCCAATTTATAATACTCATCCACTAAAGTGTTTTCTATTCATTTGACTCTATTACTTGTATTTTTGTTAAATTAACAGATTCAAATATTATACTTTTCACTCCATTTAAAGCCAAAGGGCATTAACAATTTATTAAAAAAATCGAAACTTTGAATTTTTCAATTTTCAGAATTTTAGAGTCTCATAGGGATAAATGTGTTGTTAAGAATGAGTTAAATCCAAATTTTGTAAATTGTTTAATTATCTCCCTTGCCACAACACAATTTGTAATGATTTTTATAATTTTAGTCCGCAAACATCTTACTTAAAAAAAAGTGAATACAATAACCCTAATAACAAGTTTTCATACTCCCCTACAGAGATATATGCATGACCCAACATTGAAGTTCAGGATTCTGATTTGTAACATTCATCCACTAAAGTGTTTTCTTTCAATTGAGTCCGTTATTTGTATTTTTGTTGAAGTAACATATACAAATATTATGCTTTTGACTCCTTTTAAAATGAAAGGGCCTTAACATTATATTAAGAAAGCAAAACATTGCATTTTTTCAATTTTCATTTTTTTATAGTCTTATAAGGATAAATGTGTTCTTAATAATGTGTTAAATTTAATTTTTGTAAATTTGTTAATTATCTCCCTCACCACAATGCAATTTGTAATGATTTCTGTAATTTTAGTCAGCAAAAATCTTACTTAAGAAAAAGAAAACACAATGGACCTTAATAAGAAGTTTTCCCACTCCCCTATAGAGATATATGCATGGCCCAACATTGAAGTCTATGATTCCAATTTCTAATATTCATCCACTAAAGTGTTTTTTATTCAATTGAGTGCATTACTTATACTTTTGTTGAATTAACATATTCAAATATTATGGTTTTTCAATTTTCAGAATTTTAGAGTGTTATAGGGTAAATGGGTTGTTAATAATCAGTTGAATTTAAATTTTGTAAATTTCTTAATTATGTCCCTTGCTAGAATGCAATTTCTAATGATTTCCATAATTTTAGTCTGGAAAAATATTTCTTAAAAAAACAAATGCAATAGAATCTAATAAGAAGTTTTCTCACTCTTCCTATAAAGATATATGGATGACCCAACATTAAAGTTTAGGATTCCAATTTGCAATATGCATCCACTAAAGTATTTTTTATTCAATTGAGTCCATTACTTGTATTTTTGTTGCATTAACATATTCAAATATTATGCTTTTCACACCATTGAAAATGAAATGGCATTAAAAATATATTAAAACTTCCAAACATTGCATTTTCTCAACTTTCAGAATTGTAGAGTCTTATAGGGATAAATCTGTTGTTAATAATGAGTTGAATTTAAATTTTGTAAATTTTTTAATTATCTCCTTTGCCAGAATGCAATTTCTAATGATTTTTATAATTTTAGTCTAGAAAAATATTTCTTAAGAAAAAACAAATGCAATAGAATCTAATAAGAAGTTTTCCCACTTGCCTATCGAGATATATGCTTAACCCAACACTGAAGTTTAGGATTCCAATTTATAATACTCATCCACTAAAGTGTTTTCTATTCAATTGACTCAATTACTTGTATTTTTGTTGAACTAACATATTCAAATATTATACTTTTCACTCTATTTAAAATGAAAGGGCATTAAAAATATATTAAAACATCACAACATTGCATTTTTGAAATTTTCAGAATTTTAGAGTATTATATGGATAAATGAGTTTTTAATAATCAATTGAATTTAAATTTTGTAAATTTCTTAATTATGTCCCTTGCCAGAATGCAATTTCTAATGATTTCCATAATTTTAGTCTGTCAACATCTTACTTAAGAAAAAGCAAATACAATGAACCCTGATAAGAAGTTTTCCCACTCCCCTATAGAGATATATGCTTGACCCAACATTGAAACTTAGGATTCCAATTTATAATACTCATCCACTAAAGTGTTTTTTATTCAATTGAGTCCATTACTTGTATTTTTGTTGAATTAACAAATTCAAATTTTATACTTTCCACTCCATTTAAAATGAAAGGGCTTTAACAATTTATTAAAAAATCAAAAGTTTGCATTTTTTTCAATTTTAAGAATTTTAGAGTCTTATATGGATAAATGTGTTGCTAAGAATGAGTTGAATTTAAATTTTATAAATTTCCTAACTATCTCCCCTCCCACAATGCAATTTGTAATGATTTCTATAATTTTAATCAGCAAACATCTTACTTAAGAAAAAGAAAATACAATGGACCCTAATAAGAAGTTTTCCCACTCCCCTATAGAGATGTATACATGACCCAACATTGAAGTCTAGGATTCCAATTTCTACTATTCATCCACTAAAGTGTTTTTTTATTCAATTAAGTCCATTACTTGTACTTTTGTTGAATTAACATATTCAAATATTATGGTTTTCACTCCATTTAAAATGAAAGGGCATTAAAAATATATTAAAACATCAAAACATTGCATTTTTGCAATTTTCATAATTTTAGAGTGTTATAGAGATAAATGGGCTGTTAATAATCAGTTGAATTTAAATTTTGTAAATTTCTTAATTATGTCCCTTGCCAGAATGCAATTTCTAATGATTTCCATAATTTTAGTCTGGAAAAATATTTCTTAACAAAAACAAATGCAATAAGTTTTCCCACTCCCCTATAAAGTTATATGGATGACCCAACATTGAAGTTTAGGATTCCAATTTGTAATATGCATTCGCTAAAGTATTTTTTATTCAATTGAGTCCATTACTTGTATTTTTGTTGCATTAACATATTCAAATATTATGCTTTTCATACCATTGAAAATGAAATGACATTAACAATATATTAAAATTTCAAAACATTGCATTTTCTCAATTTTCAGAATTTTAAAGTCTTATAGGGATAAATCTGTTGTTAATAATGAGTTGAATTTAAATTTTGTAAATTTTTTAATTATCTCCCTTGCTAGAATGCAATTTGTAATGATTTCTATAATTTTACTCTGGAAAAATATTTCTTAAAAAAAAACAAATGCAGTAGAATCTAAGAAGAAGTTTTCCCACTTCCCTCTCGAGATATATGTTTAAGAAAAAGCAAATACAATGAACGCTAATAAAAAGTTTTCCCACTCCCAATAGAGATATATGTATGACCTAACATTGAAGTTTAGGACTCCAATTTGTAATATTCATCCACTAAAGTATTTTTTATTCAATCGAGTCCATTACTTGCATTTTTGTTGAATGAACATATTCAAATATTATGCTTTTCACACCATTTAAAATGAAAGGGCATTAACAATATATTAAAACATCAAAATAGTGCATTTTTTCAATTTTCAAAATTTTAGAGTCTTATAGGAATAAATGTGTTGTTAATAATGAGTTGAATTTAAATTTCGTAAATTTCTTAATTATCTCCTTTACCATAATGCAAATTCTAATGATTTCTATTTTTTTATTATGAAAACATCTTACTTAAGAGAAAGCAAATATAATGAACCCCAATAAGAAGTTTTTCCACTGCCCTATAAAGATATATGCATGACCCAACATTGAAGTTTATGATTCCAATTTGTAATATTCATCCATTAAAGCATTTTTTATTCAATTGACTCCATTACTTGTATTCTCATTGAATACAATATATGAAATTGCATTAACAATATATTAAAACATCAAAACATTGCATTTTCTGAATTTTTTGAATTTTATAGTCTTATAGGGATAAATATGTTGTTAATAATGAGTCGAATTTAAATTTTGTAAATTTCTTACTTATCTCTTTTTCCAGAATGCAATTTCGAATTATTTCTATAATTTTAGTCTGGAAAAATATTTCTTAAGAAAAAACAAATGCAATAGAATCTAGTAGGAGCTTTTCCTACTCCGCTCTCGAGATATACGCTTGGCCCAACATTGAAGTTTAGGATTCCAATTTATAATTCTCATCCACTAAAGTGTTTCCTATTCAATTGACTCCATTATTTGTATTTTTGTTGAATTAACATATTCAAATATTATGCTTTTCACTCCATTTAAAACGAAGGGGAATTAACAAATTATTAAAAAATGAAAACTTTGCATTTTTTCAATTTTCAGAATTTTAGAGTATTATAGGGATAAATGTGTTGTTAATAATAAGTTGAATTTAATTTTTGTAAATTTCTTAATTGTCTCCCTTACCATGACACAATTTGTAATGATTTGTATAATTTTAGTCTGCAAATATCTTAAGAAAAACAAATACAATGAACTCTAATGAGAAGTTTTCTCACTCCCCTATAGAGATATATGCATGAGCCAACATTGAAGTTTAGGATTCCAATTTGTAATATTCATCCACTAAAGTGTTTTTTATTCAATTGACTCCATTACTTGTATTCTTGCTGAATTAACATATTCAAATATTATACTTTTCACTCTATTTAAAGTGAAAGGGCCTTAATATTATATTAAAAAATCAAACATTGCATTTTTTTTATTTTCAGAATTTTATAGTTTTATAAGGATAAATGTGTTGTTAAGAATGAGGTGGATTTAAATTTTGTAAATTTCTTAATTATCTCCCTTTCCACGATGCAATTTGTAATGATTTCTATAATTTTAATTAGCAAACATCTTGATTAAGAAAAAGAAAATACAATAGACCCTAATAAGAAGTTTTCCCACTCCCCTGTAGAGATATATGCATGACCCAACATTGAAGTCTAGGATTCCAATTTCACATATTCATCCACTAAAGTGTTTTTTATTCAATTGAGTCGATTACTTGTATTTTTGTTCAATTAACATATTCAAATATTATGCTTTTCACTCCATTTAAAATGAAAGGGCATTAACAATTTATTAATAAAGCAAAACTTTGAATTGTTTCAATTTTTAGAATTTTAGACTCTCATAGGGATAATTGTGTTGTTAAGAATGAGTTAAATCGAAAATTTCTAAATTTCTTAATTATCTCCCTTGCCACAACACAATTTGCAAGGATTGCTATAATTTTAGTTTACAAACATCTTACTTAAGAAAAAGCTAATAAAATGGACCCTAATAACAAGTTTTCCCACTCCCCTATAGAGATATATGCATGACACAACATTGAAGTTTAGGATTCCAATTTGTAACATTCATCCACTAAAGTGTTTTTCATTCAATTGAGTTTGTTATTTCTATTTTTTTTGAAGCAACATATACAAATACTATGCTTTTCACTCCATCTAAAATGAAAGTGCCTTAACATTATATTAAAAATGTAAAACATTGCATTTTTTCAATTGTCAAAATTTTATAGTCTTATAGGGATAAAAGTATTGTTAAGAATGAGTTAAATTTAAATTTTGTAAATTTGTTAATTGTCTCCATCACCACAACACAATTTGTAATGATTTCTATAATTTTAGTTAGCAAACATCTTACTTAAGAAAAAGAAAATACAATGGACTCTAATAAGAAGTTTTCCCACTCCCCTATAGAGATATATGCATGACCCAACATTGAAGTCTAGGATTCCAATTTCTATTATTCATCCATTAAAGTGTTTTTTATTCAATTAAGTCCATTACTTGTACTTTTGTTGAATTAACATATTTAAAATATATTAAAACATCAAAACATTGCATTTTTGCAATTTTTAGAATTTTAGAGTCATATAGGGATAAATGTGTTGTTAATAATCAGTTGAATTTAAATTTTGTAAATTTCTTAATTATGTCCCTTGCCAGAATGCAATTTCTAATGATTTCTATAATTTTTGTCTGGAAAAATATTTCTTAAAAAAAAGAAATGCAATAGAATCTAATAAGAAGTCTACCCACTCCCCTCTAGAGATATATGCTTGACCCAACATTGAAACCTAAGATTCCAATTTATAATACTTGTCCACTCAAGTGATTTTTATTCAATTAAGTCCATTACTTCTAATTTTGTTGATTTAATAGATTCAAATATTATGCTTTTCACTCTATTTAAAATGAAAGGGCATTAACAATTTATTAGAAAATTAAAACTTCAAATTTTTTCAATTTTCAGAATTTTAGAGCCTCATAGGGATAAATGTGTTGTTAAGAATGAGTTGAATTTAAATTTTGTAAATTTCTTAATTATCTCTCTTTCCACGGCGCAATTTGTAATGATTTCTATAATTTTAGTCATCAAACATCTTACTTAAGAAAAAGAAAATACAATGGATCCTAATAAGAAGTTTTCCCACTCCCTTATAGAGATATATGCATGACCCAATAATGAACTTTAGGATTCCAATTTCTAATATTCATCCATTAAAGTGTTTTTAATTCAATTGAGTCGATTACTTGTATTTTTGTTAAATTAACATATTCAAATATTATGGTTTTCACTCCATTTAGAATGAAAGGGCATTAAAAATATATTAAAACAACAAAACATTGCATTTTTTCAATTTTCAGAATTTTAGAGTCTGTTAGGGATAAATGTGTTCTTAATGATGAGTTGAATTTAAATTTTGTAAATTTTTTAATTATCTCCCTTGCCAGAATGCAATTTCTAATCATTTATATAATTTTAGTCTGGAAAAATATTTCTTAAAAAATACAAATGCAATAAAATCTAATAAGAAATCTTCCCACTCCCCTCTAGAGATATATGCTTGACCCAACATTGAAACTTAGAATTCCAATTTATAATACTTATCCACTAAAGTGTTTTTTATTCAATTGAGTCCATTACTTGTATTTTTGTTGAATTAACATATTCAAATATTAGGCTTTTCACTCCATTTAAAATGAAAGGGCATTAACAATTTATTAAAAAATCAAAACATTGAATTTTTTTCAATTTTCAGAATTTTATAGTCTTATAGGGATAAATGTGTTGCTAAGAATGAGATGAATTTATATTTTGTAAATTTCTTAATTATCTCACTTTCCACGATGTAATTTCTAATGATTTCTATAATTTTAGCCTTCAAACATCTTACTTAAGAAAAAACAAAAAAAATAGACCCTAATAACAAGTTTTCCGACTCCCCTATAGAGATATATGCATGACCCAACATTGAAGTTTAGGATTCCGATTTGTAACATTCATCCACTAAAGTGTTTTTCATTCAATTGAGTTCGTTATTTGTATTTTTGTTGAAGCAACATATGCAAATATTATGCTTTTCATTGCATCTAAAATGAAAGCGCCTTAACATTATATTAAAAAAGCAAAACATTGCATTTTTTCAATTTTCAGAATTTTATAGTCTTATAGGGATAAATGTGTTGTTAAGAATGAGTTAAATTTAAATTTTGTAAATTTGTTAATCATCTCCCTCACCACAACACAATTTGTAATGATTCCTATAATTTTAGTCGGCAAACATCTTATATAAGATAAAGAAAACACAATGGACCATAATAAGAAGTTTTCCCACTCCCTTATAGAGATATATGCATGACCCAACATTGAAGTCTAGGATTCTAATTTTTACTATTCATCCACTAAAGTATTTTTTATTCAATTGAGTCCATTACTTGTACTTTTGTTGAATTAATATATTCAAATATTATGGTTTTCACTCCATTTAAAACGAAAGGGCATTAAAAATATATTAAAGCATCAAAACATTGCATGTTTGCAATTTTTAGAATTTCGGAGTCATATAAGGATAAATGTGTTGTTAATAATTAGTTGAATTTAAATTTTGCAAATTTCTTAATTATATCCCTTGCCAGAATGCAATTTCTAATGATTTCTATAATTTTAGTCTAGAAAAATATTTCTTAAAAAAACAAATGTAATAAAATCTAATAAGAAGCCTTCCTACTCCCCTCTAGAGATATATGCTTGACCCAACATTAAAGCTTCAAATTCCAATTTATAATACTCATCCACTAAAGTGTTTTCTACTCAATTGAGTCCATTACTTGTATTTTTGTTGAATTAACAGATTCAAATATTATACTTTTCACTCTATTTAAAATGAAAGGGCATTAGCAATTTATTAAAAAATCAAAACTTTGCATTTTTTCAATTTTCAGAATTTTAGAGTTTTATAGGGATAAATGTGATGTTAATAATGAGTTGCATTTAAATTTTGTAAATTTCTTAATTATCTTCCTTACCACAGTTCAATTTGCAATGATTTCTATAATTTTAGTCTGTAAACATCTTCCTTAAGAAGAAGCAAATACAATGAACCCTAATAAGAAGTTTTCCCACTCCTTTATATAGCTATATGCATGACCTAACATTGAACTTTAGGATTCCAATTTGTAATATTCATCTACTAAAGTGTTTTTCATTCAATTGAGTCCATTACTTGTATTTTTGTTGAAGTAACATATTCAAATATTATCCTTTTCACTCCATTTAAAATGAAAGGTCCTTAACATTATATTAAAAAATCAAACTTTGCATTTTTTCAATTTTCAAGATTTTATAATCTTATAAGGATACATGTGTTGTCATGAATGAGTTGAATTTGAATTTTGTAAATTTCTTAATTATCTCCCTTGCCATAACGCAATTTGTAATGATTTCCATAATTTTATTCCGCAAACATCTTACTTAAGAAAAAACAAATACAATGGACCGTAATAAGAAGTTTTCCCACACCCCTATAGAGATATATCCATGACCCAATGTTGAAGTTTAGGATTTTGATTTGTACTATTCATCCACAAAAGTGTTTTTCATTCAATTGAGTCCATTACTTGTATTTTTGTTAAAGTAACATATTCAAATTTATCCTTTTCACTCCATTTAAAATGAAAGGTCCTTAACATTATATTAAAAAATCAACACATTGCATTTTTTCAATTTTCAGGATTTTATAGTCTTATAGGGATACATGTGTTGTCATGAATGAGTTGAATTTGAAGTTTGTAAATTTCTTAATTATCTCCCTTGCCACAACGCAATTTGTAATGATTTCCATAATTTTAATTTGCAAACATCTTACTTAAGAAAAAAAGAATACAATGAACCCTAATAGAAAGTTTTCCCACTCCCCTATAAAGATATATGCATGACCCAACATTGAAGTTTAGGATTCCAATTTCTAATATTCATCCATTAAAGTGCTTTTTATTCAATTGAGTCCATTACTTGTATTTTTGTTGAATTAACATATTGAAATATTATGGTTTTCACTCAATTTGAAATGAAAGGGCATTAAAAATATATTAAAACATCAAAACATTGCATTTTTGCAATTTTCAAAATTTTAGAGTCTTAATGGGATAAATGTGTTGTTAAGAATCAGTTCAATTTAAATTTTGTAAATTTCTTAATTATCTCCCTTGCCAGAATGCAATTTCTAATGATTCCTATAATTTAAGTCTAGAAAAATATTTCTTAGGAAAAAACTAATGCAATAGAGTCTAATTAGAAGTTTTCCCACTCCCCTCTCGAGATATGTGCTTGACCTAATATTAAAGCTTAGGATTCCAATTTATAATACTCATCCACTAAAGTGTCTTTTATTCAATTGAGCCCATTACATGTATTTTTGTTGATTTAACATATTCAAATATTATACTTTTCACTCCATTTAAAATGAAAGGGCATTAACAATTAATTAAAAAATCAAAACTTTGT
Organism: Bruguiera gymnorhiza; assembly: GCA_020883675.1. Lineage (NCBI taxonomy): Eukaryota > Viridiplantae > Streptophyta > Magnoliopsida > Malpighiales > Rhizophoraceae > Bruguiera > Bruguiera gymnorhiza. The sequence goes on from JAIRCJ010000184.1 coordinate 341,609, forward strand.
ATTTTTTCAAGTTTCAGAATTTTAGAGTCTTATAAGGATAAATGTGTTGTATTTAAATTTTCCAAATTTCTTAATTATCTCCCTTACCATAATGCAATTTATAATGATTTTTATAATTTTAGTCTGCAAACATCTTACTTAAGAAAAAGCAAATACAATGAACCCTAATAAGAAGTTTCCCACTCCTTTATAGAGCTATATCCATGACCCAACATTGAACTTTAGGATTCTGATTTGTAATATTCATCCACTAAAGTGTTTTTCGTTTAATTGAGTCCATTACTTGTATTTTTGTTAAAGTAACATATTCAAATATTATCCCTTTTACTCCATTTAAAATGAAAGGTCCTGAACATTATATTAAAAAATCAAAACATTGGATTTTTTCAATTTTCACAATTTTAGAGTCTTATAGGGATACATGTGTTGTTATGTATGAGTTGAATTTAAATTTTGTAAATTTCTTAATTATCTCCGTTACCATAATGCAATTTGTAATGATTTATATAATTTTAGTCTAGAAACAGCTTACTTAAGAAGAAGCAAATACAATGAACCTTAATAAGAAGTTTTCCCACTCCCTTATACAGATATATGCATGACCCAAAGTTGAAGTTTTGGATTCTGATTTGTAATATTCATCCACTAAAGTATTTTTCATTCAATTGAGTCCATTACTTGTACTTTTGTTGAAGTAACATATTCAAATATTATGCTTTTCACTCCATTTAAAATGAAAGGTCCTTAACATTATATTAAAAAAATCAAAACATTGTTTTTTTTCAATTTTTAGAATTTTATAGCCTTATAGGGATGCATGTGTTATGAAAGAGTAGAATTTAAATTTTGTAAATTTCTTAATTATCTCCCTTGCCACAACGCAATTTGTAATGATTTCTATAATTTTAGTTTGCAAACATCTTACTTAAGAAAAAGTGAATCCAATGAACCCTAATAAGAAGTTTTCCCAATCCCCTATAAAGATATATGCATGACCCAACATTGAAGTTTAGGATTCAAATTTGTAATATGCATATGCTAAAGTGTTTTTTATCCAATCGAGTCCATCACTTGTATTTTTGCTGAATTAACATATTCAAATATTATGTTTTTCACACCATTTAAAATGAAATAGCATTAACAATATATTAAAACATCAAAACAGTGCATTTTTTCAATTTTTAGAATTTTAGAGTCTTATAAGGATAAATGTGGTGTTAATAATGAGTTGAATTTAAATTTTGTAAATTTCTTAATTATCTCCCTTACCACAATGCAATTTGTAATGATTTCTATAATTTTAGTTTGTAAACATCGTACTTAAGAAAAAGAAAATTCAATGAACCCTAATAAGAAGTTTTCCCACACCCCTACAGAGATATATGCGTGACCTGACGTTGAAGTTTAGTATTCCAATTTGTAATATTCATCCACTAAAGTGTTTTTTATTCAATTGAGTCCATTACTTGTATTTTCGTTGAATTAATAGATTCAAATATTATACTTTTCACTCCATTTAAAATCAAAGGGCATTAACAATATATTAAAACAACAAAACATTGCATTTCTACAATTTTCAGAATTTTAGAGTCTTATAGGGATAAATGTGTTGTTAATAATGAGTTGAATTTAAATTTTGAAAATTTCTTAACTATCTCCCTTACCACAATGCAACTTGTAATGATTTCTATAATTTTAGTTTGTAAACATCTTACTTAAGAAAAAGAAAATTCAATGAACCCTAATAAGAAGTTTTCCCACACCCTTATAGAGATATATGCATGACCCAACATTGAAGTATAGGATTCTAATTTGTAATATTCATCCACTAAAGTGTTTTTTATTCAATTAAGTCCATTACTTGTATTTTTGTAGAATTAACCTATTCAAATATTATGCTTTTCACTTCATTTAAAATGAAAGGGCCTTAACATTATATTAAAAAATCAAGACCTTGCATTTTTTCAATTTTCAGAATTTTGTAGTCTTATAGGGATACATGTGTTGTCATGAATGAGTTGAATTTAAATTTTGTAAATTTCTTTATTATCTACCTTGCCACAATGAAATTTGTAATAATTTGAATAATTTTAGTCTGCAAACATCTTACTTAAGAAAAAGCGAATACAATGGACACTAATAAGAAGTTTTCCCACTCCCCTATAAAGATATATGCATGACCCAACAATGAAGTTTAGGATTTCAATTTGTAATGTGCATCTACTAAAGTGTTTTTTATTCAATTGAGTCCATTACTTGTATTTTTGTTGAACTAACATATTTAAATATTATGGTTTTCACTCCATTTATAATGAAGGGGCATTAACAATACATTAAAACATCAAAATAGTGCATTTTTTCAATTTTTAGAATTTTAGAGTCTTATAGGGATAAATGTGTTGTTAATAATGAGTTGGATTTAAATTTTGTAAATTTCTTAATTATCTCCCTTACCACAATTCAATTTGTAATGATTTCTATAATTTTAGTCCGTAAACATCTCACTTAGGAAAAAACAAATACAATGAACCTTAATAAGAAGTTTTCCCACTCCCCTATAAGTATATATGCAAGACCCAACATTGAAGTTTAGGATTCCAATTTGTAATATTCATGCACTAAAGTTATTTTTATTCAATTGAGTCTATTACTTGTATTTCTGTTGAATTAACATATTCAAATATTTTGCTTTTCACTCCATTTAAAATGAAAGGGCCTTAACATTATATTAAAAAATCAAAACTTTGCATTTTTTCAATTTTCAGAATTTTAAAGTTTTATAGGGATAAATATGTTGTTAATAATAAGTTGGATTTAAATTTTGTAAATTTTTTAATTATCTCCCTTACCACAATTCTATTTGTAATAATTTCTATAATTTTAGTTTGTAAACATCTTGCGTAAGAAAAAACAAATACAATGAACCCTAATAAGAAGTTTTCCCACTCCCCTATAGAGATATATGCATGACTCAACATTGAAGTTTAGGATTCAATTGATAATATTCATCCTTTAAAGTATTATTTATTCAATTGAGTCCATTACTTGTATTTTTGTTGAATTAACATATTCAAATATTACGCTTTTCACTGCATTTAAAATGAAAGCGCCTTAACATTATATTAAAAAATCAAAACATTGCATTTTTTCAATTTCCAGAACTTTATAGTCTTACAGGGATAAATGTGTTGTTAAGAATAAGATGAATTTAAATTTTGTAAATTTCTTTATTATCTCCCTTGCCAGAATGCAATTTCTAATGATTTCTATAATGTTAGTCTGGAAAAACATTTCTTAAGAAAAAACAAATGCAGTAGAATCTAATAAGTTTTTTTCCCACTCCCCTCTCGAGATATATGCTTGAGCCAAGATTGAAGCTTAGGATTCCAATTTATAATACTCATACTCATCCATTAAAGTGTTTTCTATTCAATTGAGTCCATTACTTGTATTTTTGTTGAATTAACATACTCAAATGTTTTGCTTTTCACACCATTTAAAATGAAAGGGCCTTAAAATTATATTAAAAAAACAAAACCTTGCATTTTTTCAATTTTCAGAATTTTAGAGTTTTATAGGGATAAATGTGTTGTTAATAATGACTTGTATTTAAATTTTGTCAATTTCTTAATTATCTCGCTTGCCACAATTCAATTTGTAATGATTTCTATAATTTTTGTCAACAACCATCATACTTAACAAAAATAAAATACAATAGACCCTAAAAAGAAGTTTTCCCACTCCCCTATAGAGATATATGCTTGACCCAACAATGAAGTTTCAGATTCCAATTTGTAATATTCATCCACTAAAGTGTTTTCTATTCAATTGAGTCCATTACTTGTATTGTTGTTGATATACCATATTCAAATATTATGCTTTCTACACCATTTGAAATGAAAGGGCATTAACTAGATATTAAAACATCAAAACAGAGCATTTTTTCAATTTTTAGAATTTTAGAGTCTTATAGGGATAAATGTGTGATTAATAATGAGTTGAATTTAAATTTTGTAAATTTCTTAATTATCACCCTTGCCACAATGCAATTAGTAATGATTTCTATAATTTTAGTTTGCAAACATCTTACTTAAGAAAAAGCAAATACAATGACCCCTAATAAGAAGTTTTCCCACTCCCCTAAAGAGATATGTGCATGACCCAACATTGAAATTTAGGATTCCAATTCGTAATATTCATCCACTAAAGTGTTTTTTATTCAATTGACTCCATTACTTGTGTTTTTGTTGAATTAACATATTCAAATATTATGCTTTTCACTCCATTTAAAATGAAAGCGCCTTAACATTATATTAAAAAATCAAAACTTTACATTTTTTCAATTTTCTGAATGTTAGAGTCTTATAAGGATAAATGTGTTGTTAATAATGAGTTGTACATAAATTCTCTAAATTTCTTAATTATCTCACTTGTCATAATGCAATTTGTAAAGATTTCTATAATTTTAGTCCCTAAACATCTTACTTAAGAAAGCTCAAACACAATGAACCCTATTAAGAAGTTTTCCCACTCCCCTATAGAGATATATGCACGACCCTACATTGAAGTTTAGGTTTCCAATTCGTAATATTCATCCACCAAAGTCTTTTTTATTAAATTGAGTCCATTACTTGTATTTTTGTTGAATTAACATATTCAAATATAATGCTTTTCACTCCATTTAAAATGAAAGGGCCTTAACATTATATTAAAAAATCAAAACATTGCATTTTTTTCAATTTTTAGAATTTTAGAGTCTTATAGGGATAAATGTGCTATTAAGAATGAGTTGTATTTAAATTTTGTAAATTTCTTAGTTATCTCTCTTACCACAATGCAATTTCTAATGATTTCTACAATTTTAGTCAGCAAACATCTTACTTAACAAAAAGAAAATACAATGGACTCTAAAAAGAAGTTTTCCCACTCCCTTATAGAGATATATGCATGACCCAACAATAAAGTTTAGGATTCCAATTTGTAATATTCATCCACTAAAGTGTTTTCTATTCAATTGAGTCCATTACTTGTATTGTTGTTGATATAACATATTCAAATATTATGCTTTCTACATCATTTGAAATGAAAGGGCATTAACTAAATATTAAAACATCAAAACAGTGTATTTTTTCAATTTTTAGAATTTTAGAGTCTTATAGGGATAAATGTGGTGTTAATAATGAGTTGAATTTAAATTTTGTAAATTTCTTAGTTATCTCCCTTGCCACAATGCAATTTCTAATAATTTCTACAATTTTAGTCAACAAACGTCTTACTTAACAAAAAGAAAATACAATGGACCTTAATAAGAAGTTTTCCCACTCCCCTATAGAGATTTGTGCATGACCCAACATTGAAGTTTAGGATTCCAATTCGTAATGTTCATCCACTAAAGTGTTTTTTCTTCAATTGAGTCCATTACTTGTGTTTTTGTTGAATTAACATATTCAAATATTATACTTTTCACTCCATTTAAAATGAAAGGGTCTTAACATCATATTAAAAAATCAAAACCTTGCATTTTTTCAATTTTCAGAGTTTTAGAGTCTTATAGGGATAAATATGTTGTTAATAATGAGTTGTATTTAAATTCTGTAAATTACTTAATTATCTCCTTTACCACAATGCAATTTGTAATGATTTATATAATTTTAGTCTGTAAACATCTTACTCAAGAAAAAGCAAATACAATGAACCCTAATAAGAAGTTTTCCCACTCCCCTATAGAGATATATGCATGACCCAACATTGAAGTTTAGGATTCCAATTCGTAATATTCATCCACTAAAGTGTTTTTTTATTCAACTAAGTCCATTACTTGTATTTTTGTTGAATTAACATATTCAAATATTATGCTTTCCACTCCATTTAAAATGAAAGGGCCTTAACATTTTATTAAAAAAATCAAAACATTGCATTTTGTCAAATTTCAGAATTTTATTGTCTTATAGGGATAAATGTGTTGTTAGGAATGAGATGAATTTAAATTCTGTAAATTTCTTAATTATCTCCTTTGCCACAATGCAATTTGTAATGATTTCTATAATTTTAGTTTGTAAACATCTTACTCAAGAAAAAGCAAAGACAATGAACCCTAATAAGAAATTTTCCCACTCCCTTATAGAGATATATGCATGACCCAACATTGAAGTTTAGGATTCCAATTTGTAATATTCATCTACTAAAGTGTTTTTTATTCAATTGAGTCCATTACTTGTATTTTTGTTAAATTAACATATTCAAATATTATGCTTTTCACTGCATTTAAAATGAAAGGGCCTTAACATTATATTAAAAAAATCAAAACATTGCATTTTTTCAAATTTCAGAATTTTATTGTCTTATAGGAATAAATGTGCTGTTAGGAATGAGATGAATTTAAATTTTGTAAATTTCTTAATTATCTCACACGCCATAATGCAATTTCTAGTGATTTTTATAATTTTAGTCTGGAAAAATATTTCTTACGAAAAAACAAATGCGTTAGAATCTAATAAGAAGTTTTCCCACTCCCCTCTTGAGATATATGCTTGAGCCAATATTAAAGCTTAGGATTCCAATTTATAATACTCATCCACTAAAGTGTTTTCTATACAATTGAGCCCATTACTTGTATTTTTGTTGAATTAACAGGTTCAAATATTATGCTTTTCACTCTATTTAAAATGAAAGGGCATTACAATTTATTAAATAATCAAAACTTTGCATTTTTTCAATTGTCAGAATTTTATTGTCTTATAGGGATAAATGTGTGATTAATAATGAGTTGAATTTAAATTTTGTAAATTTCTTAATTATGTCCCTTACCGCAATGCAACTTCTAATGATTTCTATAATTTTAGTCTGTAAACATCTTACTTAAGAAAAAAACAAATAAAATGAACCCCGATAAGAAATTTTCCCACTCTCCTATAGAGATATATGCATGACCCAACATTGAAGTTTAGGATTCCAATTCGTAATATTCATCCACTAAAGTGTTTTTTATTCAATTGAGTCCATTACTTGTATTTTTGTTGAATTAACATATTCAAATATTATAGTTTTCACTCCATTTAAAATTAAAGGGCCTTAACATTATATTAAAAAACAAAACATTGCATTTTTTCAATTTTCAGAATTTTATAGTCTTATAGGGATAAATGTGTTGTTATTAATGAGTTGTATTTAAATACTGTAAATTTCTTAATTATCTCCCTTGCCACAAAGTAATTTGTAATGATTTCTATAATTTTAGTTTGTACACATCTTATTTAAGAGAAAACAAATACAATGAACTCCAATAAAAAGCTTTCCCACTCCCCTATAGAGATATATGGATGACCCTACATTGAAGTTTAGGATTCCAATTCATGATATTCAGCCACTAAAGTGTTTTTTATTTAATTGAGTCCATTAGTGGTATTTTTGTTGGATTAACAGATTCAATTATTATGCTTTTCGCTCCATTTGAAATCAAAGGGCACTAACAATTTATTAAAAAATCAAAACTTTGCATTTTTTTCAATTTGAAGAATTTTAGAGTCTTATAGGGATAAATATGTGATTAATAATGAGTTCAATTGAAATTTTGTAAATTTCATAATTATCTCCCTTACCACAATGCAATTTGTAATCATTTCTATAAATTAAGTCTGTAAGCATCTTACTTAAGAAAAAGCAAATACAATGAACCCTAATAAGAAAATTTCCCACTCCCCTATAGAGATATATGGAGGACCCAACATTGAAGTTTAGGATTCCAATTCGTAATATTCATCCACCAAAGTGACTTTTATTGAATTGAGTCCATTACTTGTATTTTTAGATTTTCAGAATTTTATAGTCTTATAGGGATAAATGTGTCATTAAGAATTAGTTGAATTTAAATTTTGTAAATTTCTTAATTACCTCCCTCTCTAGAATGCAATTTCTAATGATTTCTATAATTTTAGCCTGGAAAAATATTTCTTAAGAAAAAACAAATGCAGTAGAATCTAATAAGAAGTTTTCCCACTCCCTTCTCAAGATATATGCTTGACCTAACATTCAAACTTAGGTTTCCAATTTATAATACTCATCCACTAAAGTGTTTTCTATTAAATTGAGTCTCTTACTTGTATTTTTGTTGAATTAACAGATTCAAATATTATACTTTTCAGTCCATTTAAAATGAAAGGGCATTAACAATTTATTAAAAAATCAAACCTTTGCATTTTTTCAATTTTCAGAATTTTAGAGTCTTATAGGGATAAATGTGTGATTAATAATGAGTTGAATTTAAATTTTGTAAATTTCTTAATTATCTCCCTTACCACAATGCAATTTGTAAGGATTTCCATAATTTTAGTTTGTAAACATCTTACTTAAGAAAAGCAAATACAATAAACCCTAATAAGAAATTTTCCCACTCACCTATAAAGATATATGCATGACCCAAGGTTGAAGTTTAGGATTCCAATTCGTAATATTTGTCCACTAAAATGTTTTTTCTTCAATTGAGACCATTACATGTATTTTTGTTGAATTAACGTATTCAAATACTATGCTTTTCACTCCATTTAAAATGAAAGGGCCTTAACTTTATATTAAAAAATCAAAACTTTGCATTTTAACAATTTTCATAATTTTAGAGTCTTATAGGGATAAATGTGTTCTTAATAATCAATTGAATTTAAATTTTGTAAATTTCTTAATTATCTCCCTTACCACAATGCAATTTGTAATGATTTCTAAAATTTTAGTGAGCAAACATCTTACACAAGATAAAGAAAATACAATGGACCCTAATAAGAAGTTTTCCCACTCTCCTATTGAGATATATGCATGACCCAACATTGAAGTTTAGGATTCCAAATTCTAATATTCGTCCACTAAAGTGCTTTTTATTCAATTGAGTCCATTCCGTGTAATTTTGTTTAATTAACATATTCAAATATTATGCTTTTCACTCCATTTAAAATGAAAGGGCATTAACAATATAATAAAACATCAAAATAGAGCATTTTTTCATTTTTTAGAATTTTAAAACCTTATAGGGATAAATGTGTGATTAATAACAAGTTGAATTTAAATTTTGTAAATTTCTTAATTATCTCCCTTACCATAATGCAATTTGTAATGATTACTATAATTTTAGTTTGCAAACATCTTACTTAAGAAAAAGCAAATACAATGAACCCTAATCAGAAGTTTTCCCACTCCCCTATAGAGATATATGCATGACCCAACATTGAAGTTTAGGATTCTGATTTGTAATATTCATCCACTAAAGTGTTTTTCATTCAATTGAGTCCATTACTTGTATTTTTGTTGAAGTAACATATTCAAATATTATGCTTTTTACTCCATTTAAAATGAAAGGTCCTTAACATTATATTAAAAATTCAAAACATTGCTTTTTCTCAATTTTCAAAATTTTATAGTGTTATAGGGATACATGTGTTTTTATGAACGAGTTGGATTTAAATTTTGTAAATTTCATAATTATCTCCCATGCCACAACGCAATTTGTAATGATTTCCATAATTTTAGTATGCAAACTTCTTATTTAAGAAAAAGTGAATACAATGGACCCTAAAAAGAAGTTTTCCCACTCTCCTATAAAGATATATGCATGACCCAACATTGAACTTTAAGATTCCAATTTCTAATATTCATCCATTAAAGTGCTTTTTATTCAATTGAGTCCATTACTTGTATTTTTGTTGAATTAACATATTCAAATATTATACTTTTCAGTCCATTTAAAATGAAAGGGCTTGAACATCAAAACAAAGTATTTTTTCAATTTTCAGAATTTTAAAGTCTTATAAGGATAAATGTCTTGTTAATAATGAGTTGTATTTAAATTTTGTAAATTTCTTCATTATCTCCCTTACCACAATGCAATTTGTAATGATTTCCATAATTTTAGTCGGCAAACATCTGACCCAATAAAAAGAAAATACAATCAACCCTAATAAGAAGTTTTCCCACTCCCCTCTAAAGATATATGCATCCCCCAACATTGAAGTTTAGGAATCCAGTTTGTAATATTCATCCACTAAAGTGTTTTTTATTCAATTGAGTGTATTACTTCTATTTTTGTTGAATTAACATATTCAAATATTATGCTTTTCACTCCATTTAAAATGAAAGGTCCTTAACATTACTTTAAAAATCAAAACTTTGCATTTTTTCAATTTCCAGAATTTTAGAGTCTTATGGGCATAAATATGTTGTTAAGAATGTGTTCAATTTAAATTTTGTAAATGTCTTAATTATCGCCCTTAACACAATGCAATTTCTAATGATTTCTATAATTTTAGTCGGCAACATCTTACTTAAGATAAAGAAAATGCAATGGACCCTAATAAGAAGTTTTCCCACTCCCCTAGAGAGATATATGCAAGACCCAACATTGAAGTTTAGGATTCCAATTTGTAATATTCATCCACTAAAGTGTTTTTTATTCAGTTGAGTCCATTACTTGTACTTTTGTTAAATTAACATATTCAAATATTATGTTTTTCACTCCATTCAAAATGAAAGGGCCTCAACATTATATTAAAAAATCAAAACTTTGCATTTTTTCAATTTTCAGAATTTTAGAGTCTTATGGGCATAAATATGTTGTTAAGAATGTGTTGAATTTAAATTTCGTAAATTTCTTAATTATCGCCCATAACACAATGCAATTTCTAATGATTTATATAATTTTAGTTTGCAAACATCTAACTTAAGAAAAAGAAAATACAATCGACCCTAATAAGAAGTTTCCCACTTCCCTACAAAGATATATGCATGACCTAACATTGAAGTATAGGATTCCAATTTGTAATATTCATCCACTAAAGTGTTTTTTATTCAATTGAGTCCATTACTTGTATTTTTGTTGAATTAACATATTCAAATATTATGCTTTTTAGTCCATTTAAAATGAAAGGGCTTGAACATTATATTAAAAAATCAAAACTTTGCATTTTTTTCAATTTTCTGAATCTTAGAGTCTTATAGGGATACATGCGTTGTTATGAATGAGTTGAATTTAAATTTTGTAAATTTCTTAATTATATCCCATGCCATAACTCAATTTGTAATGATTTCCATAATTGTAGTCTGCAAACTTCTTACTTAAGAAAAAGCGAATACAATGGACCCTAAAAAGAAGTTTTCCCACTCCCCTATAAAGATATATGCATGACCCAACATTGATGTTTAGGATTCAAATTTCTAATATTCATCCACTAAAGTGCTTTTTATTCAATTAAGCCCATTACTTGTATTTTTGTTGAATTAACATATTCTAATATTATGCTTTTCACTCCATTTAAAATGAAAGGGCATTAACAATATATTAAAACATCAAAACAGAGCATTTTTTCAATTTTTAGAATTTTAGAGTCTTATAGGGATAAATGTGTTGTTAACAATCGACCCTAATAAGAAGTTTTCCCACTCCCCTATGGAGATATATGCATGACCCAACATTGAAGTTTAGGATTCAAATTCATAATACTCATCGACTAAAGTGTTTTTTATTCAATTGAGTCCATTAGTAGTATTTTTGTTGAATTAACATATTCAAATATTATCCTTTTCACTCCATTTAAAATGAAAGGGCCTTAACATTATATTAAAAAATCAAAAATTTGCATTTATTCCATTTTCAGGATTTTAAAGTCTTATACAGATAAATGTGTTGTTAAGAATGTGTTGAATTTAAATTCTGTAAATTTCATAATTATCTCCCTTAACACAATCCATTACTTGTATTTTTGTTGAATTAACATATTCTAACATTATGCTTTTCATTTAAAATGAAAGAACCTTAACATTATATTAAAAAATCAAAACTTTGCATTTTTTCAATCTTCAGAATTTTAGAGTCTTATGGGCGTAAATGTGTTGTTAAGAATGTGTTGAATTTAAATTTTGTAAATTTTCTAATTATCTCCTTTAACACAATGCAATTTCTAATGATTTCTATAATTTTAGTGAGCAAACATCTTACTTAAGATAAAGAAAATACAATGGACCCTAATAAGAAGGTTTCCCACTCCTCTATAGAGATATATGCATGACCCAACATTGAAGTTTAGGATTCCAATTCGTAATATTCATCCACTAAAGCATTTTTTATTCAATTGAGTCCATTACTTGCATTTTTGTTGAATTAACATATTCAAATATTATACTTTTCACTCTATTTAAAATGAAAGGGCCTTCACATTATATTAAAAATCAAAACAGTGCATTTTTTAAATTTTCAGAATTTTATAGTCTTATAGGGATTAATGTGTTGTTAAGAATGTGTTCAATTTAAATTTTGTAAATTTGTTAATTATCTCCCTTATCACGATGCAATTTCTAATGATTTCTATAACTTTAGTCAGCAAACATCTTACTTAAGTTATAGAAATTACAATGGACCCTAATAAGAAGTTTTCCCACTCCCCTATAGAGATATATGCATGACGCAACATTGAAGTTTAGGATTCCAATTGGTAATATTCATCCACTAAAGTGTTTTTTATTCAATTGAGTCCATTACCTGTATTTTTGTTGAATAACATATTCAAATATTATGCTTTTCACTACATTTAAAATGAAAGGGCCTTAACATTATATTAAAAATCAAAACAGTGTATTTTTTAAATTTTCAGAATTTTATAGTCTTATGGGCATAAATGTGTTGTTATGAATGTGTTGAATTTAAATTTTGTAAATTTCTTAATTATCTCCCTTAACACAATGCAATTTCTAATGATTTGTATAATTTTAGTAAGCAAACATCTTACACAAGATAAAGAAAATATAATGGACCCTAATAAGAAGTTTTCCCACTCCCCTATAGAGATATAAGCATGACCCAACATTGAAGTTTAGGATTCCAATTTGTAATATTCATCCACTAAAGTGTTTTTTATTCACTTGACTCCATTACCTGTATTTTTGTTGAATTAACATATTCAAATATTATGCTTTTCACTACATTTAAAATGAAAGGGCTTTAACATTATATTAAAAATCAACACAGTGCATTTTTTAAATTTTCAGAATTTTATAGTCTTATGTGCATAAATGTGTTGAATTTAAATTTTGTAAATTTCTTAATTATCTTCCTTAACACAATGCAATTTCTAATGATTTGTATAATTTTAGTAAGCAAACATTTTACACAAGATAAAGAAAATACAATGGACCCTAACAAGAAGTTTTCCCACTCCCCTATTGAGATATATGCATGACCTAACATTAAAGTTTAGGATTCCAATTCGTAATATTCATCGACTAAATTGTTTGTTATTCAATTGAGTCCATTACTTGTATTTTTGTTGAAATAACATATTCAAATATTATGCTTTTCACTCCATTTAAAATGAAAGGTCCTTAACTTTATTTTAAAAAATCAAAACTTTGCATTTTTTCTATCTTCAGAATTTTAGAGTCTTATGGGCATAAATGTGTTGTTATGAATGTGTTGAATTTAAATTTTGTAAATTTCTTAATTATCACCCTTAACACAATGCAATTTCTAATGATTTCTATAATTTTAGTGAGCAAACATCTTACACAAGATAAAGAAAATACAATGGACCTTAATAAGAAGTTTTCCCACTCCCCTATAGAAATATATGCTTGACCCAACATTGAAGTTTAGGATTCCAATTTGCAATATTCATCCACTAAAGTGTTTTTTATTCAATTGAGTCCATTACTTGTATTTTTGTTAAATTAACATATTCAAATATTATGCTTTTCACTACATTTAAAATGAAAGGGCCTTAACATTATATTAAAAATCAAAACAGTGCATTTTTTAAATTTTCAGAATTTTATAGTCTTATGGGCATAAATGTGTTGTTAAGAATATGTTGAATTTAAATTTTGTAAATTTCTTAATTATCTCCCTTAACACAATGCAATTTCTAATGATTTGTATAATTTTAGTGAGCAAACATCTTACACAAGACAAAGAAAATACAGTGGACCCTAATAAGAAGTTTTCCCACTCCCCTATTGAGATATATGCATGACCCAACATTGAAGTTTAGGATTCCAATTCGTAACTCATTGACTAAAGTGTTTTTTATTCAATTGAGTCCATTAGTAGTATTTTTGTTGAATTAACATATTCAAATATTATCCTTTTCACTCCATTTAAAATGAAAGGGCCTTAACATTATATTAAAAAATCAAAACTTTGCTTTATTCAATTTTCAGAATTTTAAAGACTTATATGGATAAATGTGTTGTTAAGAATGTGTTGAATTTAAATTCTGTAAATTTCATAATTATCTCCCTTAACACAATGCAATTTCTAATGATTTCTATAGTTTTAGTCGGCAAACATCTTACTTAAGATAAAAAAAATACAATAGACCCTGATAAGAAGTTTTCCCACTCCTTTATAGAGATATATGTATGACCCAACATTGAAGTTTAGGATTCCAATTTGTAATATTCATCCAGTAATGTGTTTTTTATTCAATTGAGTCCATTACTTGTATTTTTGTTGAATTAACATATTCTAATATTATACTTTTCACTCCACTTAAAATGAAAGGGCCTTCACATTATATTAAAAATCAAAACAGTGCATTTTTTAAATTTTCAAAATTTTATAGTCTTATAGGGATTAATGTGTTGTTAAGAATGTGTTCAATTTAAATTTTGTAAATTTGTTAATTATCTCCCTTATCATGATGCAATTTCTAATGATTTCTATAATTTTAGTGAGCAAACATCTTACTTAAGATAAAGGAAATAAAATGGACCCTAATAATGCATGACCCAACATTGATGTTTGGGATTCCAATTTGTAATATTCATCCACTAAAGTGTTTTTTATTCAATTGAGTCCATTACCTGTATTTTTGTTGAAGTAACATATTCAAATATTATGCTTTTCACTCCATTTAAAATGAAAGGTCCTTGACTTTATTTTAAAAAATCAAAACTTTGCATTTTTTCAAGCTTCAGAATTTTAGAGTCCTATGGGCATAAATGTGTTGTTAAGAATGTGTTGAATTTAAATTTTGTAAATTTCTTAATTATCTCCCTTAACACAATGCAATTTCTAATGATTTTTATAATTTTAGTGAGCAAACATCTTACACAAGATAAAGAAAATACAGTGGACCTTATTTAGAAGTTTTCCCACTCCCCTATTGAGATATATGCATGACCCAACATTGAAGTTTAGGATTCCAATTCGTAATATTCATCCACTAAAGTGTTTTTTATTCAATTGAGTCCATTACTTGTATTTTTGTTGAAGTAACATATTCAAATATTATACATTTCACTCCATTTAAAATGATTAGTGTTATTTTTGTTTACAAACATAATACTTAAGCAAAAGCAAGTGCAAAGGACTCTAATAAGAAGTTTTCTCACTCCCCTCCACAGATATATGCTTGACCCAACATTGATGCATCGGATTGCTATTTATAATATTCATCGACTAAAGTATATTTTATATAATTCACTTCATTACTTATATTTTTCTTCAATTAACATATTCAAATATTATGTTTTTTCTTACTCCTCAAAATGCAATGACATTAATAATAAATTTAAAATTCATAACATTCCTTTTTTTCAATTTTTAGAATTTTAAAGTTTTCTAGGGATAAATGCATTGTCAATAATCAGTTGAATTTAAATTTTGCAATTTTTTTGATTGTCTCCTTGGCCATAATGAAATTTGAAATGATTAGTGTTATTTTTTTGTATAAACATAACACTTAAACAAAAGCAAGTGCAAAAGACTCTAATAAGATGTTTTCCCACTCCCCTCCACAAATATATGCTTGACCCAATGTTGATGCTTGGTTTTGCTATTTATAATATTCATCCACTAAAGTGTATTTTATACAATTCACTCCATTACTTATATTTTTCTTCAATTAACATATTCAAATGTTATATTTTTCTCACCCCTAAAAATGCAATGACATTAATAATAAATTTACAATTCATAACATTCCATTTTTTCAATTTTTAGAATTTTAAAGTTTTCTAGGGATAAATACATTGTCAATAATTAGTTGAATTTAAATTTTCCAAGTTTTTTGATTGTCTCCTTGGCCATAATGCAATTTGAAATGATTTGTGCTATTTTTGTGTACTTACATATTACTTATGCAAAAGCAAGTGTAAAGGACTAATAAGAATATTTCCCACTCCCCTCCACTAATATATCCTTGAATCAACATTGATGCTTAGGAGTGTTATTTATAATATTCATTAACTAAAGTGTATTTTATACAATTGACACCATTACTTATATTTTTGTTCAATTAACATATTCAAATATTATTTTTTTCTCACCACTCAAAATGCATTGGCATTAATAATAAATTTAAAATTCAAAACATTCCATTTTTTCATTTTTTAGAATTTTAATTTTTCTAGGGATAAATGCATTGTCAATAATTAGTTGAATTCAAATTTTGTAATTTTTTTGATTGTCTCCTTGGCCATAATGTAATTTGAAATGATTTGTGTTATTTTTCTGCACTAACATAATACTTAAGGGAAAACTGGTGCAAAGGACTCTAATAAGAAGTTTTTCCACTCCCCTCTAGATGCATATGCTTGGCCTAACATTGAAACTTGGGATTGCTATTAATAATATTCATCCACTAAAGTGTATTTTCTACAATTGAGTCCGTTACTTGTATTTTTATTCAATTAACATATTCACATAATATGTTTTTGTCCCCATTCAAAATGGAATGACATTAGCAATATATTAAAAAACAAAAATATTGGATTTTCAAAATTTTTATAATTTTAAAGACTTCTCGGGATAAATACATTGTTAATAATCAATTGAATTTAAATTTTGCAATTTTTTTAATTGTGTCCTTAGCCATAATGCAATTTGAAATGATTTCTGCTATTTTTGTGTATAAACATATTACTTAAGCAAAAGCAAGAGCAAAGGACTCTAATAAGAAGTTTTGCCATGCCCCTTCAAAGATATATGCTTAACCTAACATTAATGCTTGGGATTGTGATATATAATATTCATCCATTAAAGTGTGTTTTATACAATTAACTCCATTACTTATATTTTTCTTCAATTAAGACTTTCAAATATTTTGTTTTTCTCACTTCTCACAATGCAATGGCACTAATAATAAATTTAAAATTCAAAACATTCCATTTTCTTAATTTCTAAAATTTTAAAGTTTTCCAGGGATAAATGCATTGTCAATAATTAGTTGAATTCAAATTTTGTAATTTTTTTTATTGTCTCCTTGGCCACAATGCAATTGGAAATGATTTGTGTTATTTTTCTGTACAAACATAACACTTAAGCAAAGGCTAGTGCAATGGACTCTAATAAGATGTTTTCCCTCTCCCCTCCACAGATATATGCTTGACCCAACATTGATGTTTGGTTTTGCTATTTATAATATTCATGCACAAAAGTGTATTTTATACAATTGACTCCATTACTTATATTTTTCTTCAATTAACATCATCAAATATTATGTTTTTCTCACCCCTCAAAATGCAATGACATTAATAATAAATTTAAAATTCATAACATTCCATTTTTTCAATTTTTAGAATTTTAATGTTTTCTACGGATAAATGCATTGTCAATAATCTGTCGAATTTAAATTTTGCAATTTTTTTGACTGTCTCCTTGGCCAGAATGCAATTTAAAATGATTAGTGTTATTTTTGCGTACAAACATAATACTTAAGCAAAAGCAAGTGCAAAGGACTCTAATAAGATATTTTCCCACTCCCCTCCACAGATATATACTTGACCCAAAATTGATGCTTGGTTTTGTTATTTATAATATTCATCCACCAAAGTGTATTTTATACAATTCACTCCATTACTTATATTTTTCTTCAATTAACAAATTCAAATATTATGTTTTCCTCACCTCTCAAAATGCAAAGGCATTAATAATAAATTTAAAAATCAAAACATTCCATTTTGTTAATTTCTAGAATTTTAAAGTCTTCTAGGGATAAATGCATTGTTAATAATCAGTTGAATGTAAATTTTGTAATTTTTTTTTATTGTCTCCTTGGCCATAATGCAATTTGAAATGATTTGTGTTATTTTTCTGTACAAACATAATACTTAAGTAAAAGTAGGTGCAAAGGACTCTAATAAGAAGTTTTTCCACTCCCCTCTAGATGTATATGCTTGACCTAATATTGACACTTGGGATTGCTATTTGTAATATTCATCCACTAAAGTGTCTTTTCTACAATTGAGTCTGTTACTTGTATTTTTGTTCAATTCATATATTTAAATATTATGTTTTTGCCGCCATTCACGATTGAATGTCATTAACAATATATTAAAAAATGAAAACATTGCATTTTTAAAATGTTTATAATTTTAAAGACTTCTAGGGATAAATGCATTATCAATAATCCGTTGAATTTAAATTTTGTGATTTTTTTAATTATCCCCTTGGCCAAAATGCAATTTGAAAGGATTTGTGCTATTTTTGTGTACCAACATATTACTTAATCAAAAGCAAGTGTAAATGACACCAATAAGAAGTTTTCCCACTCCCCTCTAGAGATATATGCTTAACCCAACATTGATACTCAGGATTGCTATTTATAATTTTTGTCTACTAAAGTTTATTTTATACTATTACTTATAATTTTCTTCAGGTAGGATATTCAAATATTATGTTTTTCTCACCACTCAAAATGCAATGTCATTAATAATAAATTTAATATTCAAGACATTCCATTTTCTTAATTTCTATAAATTTGAAGTTTTCTAGGGATAAATGCATTGTGAATAATTAGTTGAATTTAAATTTTGTAATTTTTTTGATTGTCTCCTTGGCCACAAGGCAATTTGAAATGATTTGTGTTATTTTTCCACACAAACATAATACTTAAATGAAAGCAAGTGCAAAGGACTCTAATAAGAAGTTTTTCCACTCCCCTCTAGATGTATATGCTTGGCACAACATTGACACTTGCGACTGCTATTTATAATATTCATCCACTAAAGTGTATTTTCTACTATTGAGTCCGTTACTTGTATTTTTGTTCAATAAACATATTCACGTAATATATTTTTGTCACCATTGAAAATAGAATAGCGTTAACAATTTATTAAAAAATGAAAACATTGCATTGTGAAAATTTTTATAATTTTAAAGACTTCTAGGGATAAATGCATTGTCAATAATTAGTTAAATTTAAATTTTGTAATTTTTTTTAATTGTCTCCTTGGCCAGAATGAAATTTGAAATGATTTGAGCTATTTTTTAGTACAAACATATTTCTTAAGCAAAGGCGAGTAGAAAGGACTCTAATAAGAAGTTTTCCCACTCCCCTCCATAGATATATGCTTGAGCCAACATTGATGCTTAGCATTGCTATTTATAATATTTAACCACTAAAGTGTATTTTATACAATTGACCCCATTACTTATATTTTTCTCCAATTAACATATTCAAATATTATGTTTTTCTCACCTCTCAAAATGCAATCTCGTTAATAATAAATTTAAAATTTAAAACATTCCATTTTTTCAATTTTTAGAATTTTAAAGTTTTCTAAGGACAAATGCATTGTCAATAATCAATTGAATTTAAATTTTGTAATTTTTTTTTATTGTCTGCTTGGCCACAATGCAATTTGAAATGATTTGTGTCATTTTTCTGTACAAGCATAATACTTAAGCAAAAACAGGTGCAAAGAACTTTAATAAGAAGTTTTTCCACTCCCCTTTAGATGTATATGCTTGGCCCAACATTGACACTTGAGATTGTTATTTATAATATTAATCCACTAAAGTGTGTTTTCTACAAGTAAGTCCGTTACTTGTATTTTTGTTAAATTAACATATTCACATATTAAGTTTTTGTCGCCAATCAAAATGGAATGACATTAACAATATATTAAAAAATGAAAACATTGCATTTTTAAAATGTTTATGATTTTAAAGACTTTTAAGGATAAATGTATTATTAATAATCAGTTGAATTTAAATTTTATAATTTTTTTAATTGTCCCCTTGGCCAAAATGCAATTTGAAATAATTTGTGCTATTTTTGTGTACCAACATATTACTTAAGCAAAAGCAAGTGTAAATGATGCTAATAAGAAGTTTTCCCGCTCCCCTCTATAGATATATGCTTAACCCAACATTGATGCTTAGGATTGCTATTTATAATGTTCATCCACTAAAGTTTATTTTATACTATTAACTCCATTACTTATAATTTTCTTCAGTTAGGATATTCAAGACATTCCATTTTTTCAATTTCTAGAATTTTAAAGTTTTCTAGGGATAAATGCATTGTCAATAATCAGTTGAAATCAAATTTTGTAATTTTTTTGATTGTCTACTTGGCCACAATACAATTTGAAATGATTTGTGTTATTTTTCTGTACAAACATAATACCTAAGCAAAAGTAGGTGCAAAGGACTCTAATAAGAAGTTTTTCCACCCCCCCTCTAGATGTATATGCTTGGCCCAACATTGACACTTGGGACTGTTATTTATAATATTCATCCACTAAAGTGAATTTTCTACAATTGGGTCCTTTACTTGTAATTTTGCTCAGTTAACATATTGACATAATATGTTTTTATCCCCATTCAAAATGGTATGGCATTAACAATATGTTAAAAATCAGAAACATTGCATTTTCAAAATCTTTATAATTTTAAAGACTTCTAGGGATAAATGCATTGTCAATAATTAGTTGAATTTAAATTTTGTAATTTTTTAAATTGTGTCCTTGGCCACAATGCAATTTGAAATGATTTGTGCTATTTTTGTGTACAAACAAATTACTTAAGCAAAGGCAAGAGCAAAGGACACCAATAAGATGTTTTGCCACTCCCATCCACAGATATATGCTTGACCCAACATTGACGCCTAAGGTTGCGATTTATAATATTAATCCACTAAAGTGTATTTTATACAATTGAGTCCGTTATTTGTATTTTTCTTTCATTAACATATTCAAATATTATGTCTTTCTCACGGTTCAAAATGCAATCGCATTAATAATATATTAAAAAATGAAAACATTCCATTTTTACTATTTTTATAATTTTAAAGTCTTCTAGCAATAAATACATTGTCAGTAATCAGTTGAATTTAGATTTTGTTATTATTTTAATTGTCTCCAAGGTCAGAATAAAATTTGAAATGATTTGTGTTATTCTTGTGTACAAACATAATACTTAAGGAAAATCAACTACAAAGAACTCTAATAAGAAGTTTTCCCACTCCCTTCCACAAATAAATCCTTGACCTAACATTGATGCTTGGCATTGCTATTTATAATATTCATCCACTAAAGTGTATTTTATATAATTGACTCCATTACGTATATTTTTCTTCAATTAAGATATTCAAATATTTTGTTTTTCTCACCTCTCAAAATGCAATGGTATTAATAATAAATTTAAAATTCAAAACATTCCATTTTCTTAATTTCTAGAATTTTAAAGTTTCCAAGAGATAAATGCATTGTTAATAATCAGTTGAATTTAAATTTTGTAATTTTTTTGATTGTCTCCTTGGCCAGAATGCAATTTGAAAAGATTTGTGTTATTTCTATGTACAAACATGATACTTAAGCAAAAGCAAGTGCAAAGGACTTTAATAAGAAGTTTTCCCACTCCCCTCCATAGATATATACTTGACCCAACATTAATGCTTGGGATTGCTATTTATAATATTCATCCACTAAAGTGTATTTTATATAATTGAATTCATTACTTGGATTTTTCTTCAATTAATATATTCAAATATTATGTTTTTTTAACCTCTCAAAATGCAATGGCATTAATAATAAATTTAAAATTCAAAACATTCCATTTTTTCAATTTTCAGAATTTTAAAGTTTTATAGGGATAAATGTATTGTCAACAATTAGTTGAATTTACATTTTGTAATTTTTTTGCTTGTCTCCTTGGCTGTAGTGCAATTTGAAATTATTTGTGTTATTTTTGGGTATAAACATAATACTTAAGCAAAAGCAAGTGCAAAGAACTCTAATAAGAAGTTTTTCCACTTCCCTCTAAATGTATATGCTTGACCCAATGTTGACACTTGGGATTGCTATTTATTATATTCATCCACTAAAGTGTATTTTCTACAATTCAACCCATTACTTGGATTTTTGTTCAATTAACATATTCACATAATATGTTTTTGTCGCCATTCAAAATGGAATGGCATTAGCAATATATTAAAAAAATGAAAACATTGCATTTTCAAAATTTTTTTAATTTTAAAGACTTCTAGGAATAAATGCATTGTCAATAATTAGTTGAATTTAAATTTTGTATTTTTTTTAATTGTTTCCTTGTCCACAATGCAATTTGAAATGATTTGTACTATGTTTGTGTACAAATATATTCCTTAAGCAAAAGTAAGAGCAAAGGACTCTAATAAGAAGTTTTCCCACTCCCCTCTTTAGATATATGCTTGACCCAACATTGATGATTGGGATTGCTATTTATAATATTTATCCACTAAAGTGTATTTTATACAATTGACTCCATTACTTATATTTTTCTTCAATTAAAACATTCAAATATTTGTTTTTCTCACCCCTTAAAATGCAATGACATTAATAATAAATTTAAAATTCAAAACATTCCATTTTTTCAATTTTTAGAATTTTAAAGTTTTGTAGGGATAAATGTATTGTCAATAATCAATTGAATCTACATTTTGTAATTTTTTTGATTGTCTCCCTGGCCACAATGCAATTTGAAATGATTGGAGTTATTTTTCTGTACAAAAATAATACTTAAGCAAAAGCAAGTGCAAAGGACTGTAATAAGAAGTTTTTCCACTCCCCCATAGATGTATATGCATGACCCAACGTTGACACTTGGGATTGCTATTAATAATTTTTGTGCACTAAATTGTATTTTATAGAATTAACTCCATTACCCGTATTTTTGATCAATTAACATCTTCAAATATTATGTTATTGTCGCCATTCAAAATGGAATGCAATTAACAATATATTAAAAAACGAAAACCTTGCATTTTTAAAATTTTTATAACTTTAAAAATTTATAAGGATAAATGCGTTGTCAATAATTAATTGAATTTAAATTTTGTAATTTTTTAATTGTCCCCATGGTCAGAATGCAATTTGAAATGATTTGTGCTATTTTTGTGTACAAACATATTACTTAAGAACAAGTGAGTTCAAAGAACTCATAACAAGTTTTCCCACTCCCCTCCACAATTTGACCCAACATTCATGCTTGACATTGCTATTTATAATATTCATCCACTAAAGTGTATTTTATACAGTTGACTTCATTACTTATATTTTTCTTCAATAAGCATATTCAAATATTATGTTTTTCTCACCTCTCGAAATGCAATGACATTAGTAATAAATTTGAAATTCAAAACATTCCATTGTTTCAATGTTTAGAATTTTAAAGTTTTCTCATGATAAATGCAGTCTTAATAATCAGTTGAATTTAAATTTTGTAAGTTTTTTGATTGTCTCATTGGCCACAATGCAATTTGAAAGGATTTGTGTTATTTTTCTGTAGAAACATAATACTTAAGCAAAAGCAGGTGCAAAGGACTCTAATAAGAAGTTTTTCCACTCCCTTTTAGATGTATATGCTTCGCCCAACATTGACACTTGAGATTGCTATTTATAATATTGATGCACTAAATTATATTTTATACAATTGACTTCATTACTCGTATTTTTATTCAATTAACATCTTCAAATATTATGTTTTCTCGCCACTCAAAATGCAATAATATCAACAATATATTAAAAAAATCATAACATTGCATTTTTATAATTTTAAAATCTTCTTGCGATAAATGCATTGTCAATAATCAGTTGAATTTAAATTTTGTAAGTCTTTTAATTCTATTCTTGGCCAGAATGCAATTTGAAATGATTTGTGTTATTTTTGTGTACAAATCTAACACTTAAGCAAAAACAAGTGCAAAGGATTCTAATAAGAAGTTTTTCCACTCCCCTCTAAATGTATATGTTTGACTTAACATTGACACTTGGGATTAATAAATGCAATGGCATTAATAACAAATTTAAAATTCAAAACATTCCATTTTCTTAATTTCTAGAATTTTAAAGTTTTCTAGGAATAAATGCATTGTCAATAATCAATCAATTTTAAATTTTGTAATTTTTTTTATTGTCTCCTTGGCCACAATGCAATTTGAAATGATTTATGTTATTTTTTTGTACAAACATAACACTTAAGCAAAAGTAGGTGCAAAGGATTGTTATTTGTAATATTCATCCACTAAAGTTTATTTTCTACAATTGAGTCTGTTACTTGTATTTTTATTCAATTAACATATTCAAATATTATGTTTTTGTTGCCATTAAAAATGGAATGACATTAACAATATATAAAAAAATGAAAACATTCCATTTTTT
Source organism: Bruguiera gymnorhiza (assembly GCA_020883675.1). Taxonomy (NCBI): domain Eukaryota; kingdom Viridiplantae; phylum Streptophyta; class Magnoliopsida; order Malpighiales; family Rhizophoraceae; genus Bruguiera; species Bruguiera gymnorhiza. Next base: position 366,005 of record JAIRCJ010000184.1, read on the forward strand.
AAATTTTTATAATTTTAAAGACTTCTAGGGATAAATGCATTGTTCATAATCAGTTGAATTTAAATTTTGTCATTTTTTTAATTGTCCCCTTGGCCAAAATGCAATTTGAAATGATTTGTGCTATTTTTGTGTAGAAACATATTACTTAAGCAAAAGCAAGTGAAAATAAAGCTAATAAAAGGGTTTCCCTCTCCTCTCTAGAGATATATGTTTAACCCAACATTGATGCTTGGGATTGTTATTTATAATGTTCATCCACTAAAGTTATTTTTCTTCCGTTTGGATATTCAAATATTATATTTTTCTCACCTCTCAAAATGCAATGGCATTAATAATAAATTTGAAATTCAAAACATTCCATTTTATCAATTTCTAGAATTTTAAAGCTTTCTAGGAATAAATGCATTGTAAATAATTAGTTGAATTTAAATTTTGTAATTTTTTTGGTTGTCTCCTTGGCCGTAATGCAATTTGACATGATTTGTGTTATTATTGTGCACAAACATAATACTTAAGTAAAAGCAAGTGCAAAGGACTCCAACAAAAAGTTTTTCCCCTCCCCTCTAGATGTATATGCTTGGCCTAACATTGACACTTGTGATTGCTATTTATAATATTCATCCACTAAAGTGTATTTTCTACAATCGAGTCCGTTACTTGTATTATTGTTCAATTAACATATTCACATTATATGTTTCTGTCACCATTCAAAATGGAATGGGAATAACAATATATTAAAAAACAAAAACATTGCATTTTGAAAATTTTTATAATTTTAAAGACGTCTAGGGATAAATGGATTGCCAATAATCAGTTGATTTTAAATTTTGTAATTTTTTTAATTGTATCCTTGGCCAGAATGTAATTTAAAATGACTTGTGCTATTTTTGTGTACAAACATATTACTTAAGAACAAGTGAGTTCAAAGAACTCATAACAAGTTTTCCCACTCCCCTCCACAATTTGACCCAACATTCATGCTTGACATTGCTATTTATAATATTCATCCACTAAAGTGTATTTTATACAGTTGACTCCATTACTTATATTTTTCTTCAATAAGCATATTCAAATATTATGTTTTTCTCACCTCTCGAAATGCAATGACATTAGTAATAAATTTGAAATTCAAAACATTCCATTGTTTCAATGTTTAGAATTTTAAAGTTTTCTCATGATAAATGCAGTCTTAATAATCAGTTGAATTTAAATTTTGTAAGTTTTTTGATTGTCTCATTGGCCACAATGCAATTTGAAAGGATTTGTGTTATTTTTCTGTAGAAACATAATACTTAAGCAAAAGCAGGTGCAAAGGACTCTAATAAGAAGTTTTTCCACTCCCTTTTAGATGTATATGCTTCGCCCAACATTGACACTTGAGATTGCTATTTATAATATTGATGCACTAAATTATATTTTATACAATTGACTTCATTACTCGTATTTTTATTCAATTAACATCTTCAAATATTATGTTTTCTCGCCACTCAAAATGCAATAATATCAACAATATATTAAAAAAATCATAACATTGCATTTTTATAATTTTAAAATCTTCTTGCGATAAATGCATTGTCAATAATCAGTTGAATTTAAATTTTGTAAGTCTTTTAATTCTATTCTTGGCCAGAATGCAATTTGAAATGATTTGTGTTATTTTTGTGTACAAATCTAACACTTAAGCAAAAACAAGTGCAAAGGATTCTAATAAGAAGTTTTTCCACTCCCCTCTAAATGTATATGTTTGACTTAACATTGACACTTGGGATTAATAAATGCAATGGCATTAATAACAAATTTAAAATTCAAAACATTCCATTTTCTTAATTTCTAGAATTTTAAAGTTTTCTAGGAATAAATGCATTGTCAATAATCAATCAATTTTAAATTTTGTAATTTTTTTTATTGTCTCCTTGGCCACAATGCAATTTGAAATGATTTATGTTATTTTTTTGTACAAACATAACACTTAAGCAAAAGTAGGTGCAAAGGATTGTTATTTGTAATATTCATCCACTAAAGTTTATTTTCTACAATTGAGTCTGTTACTTGTATTTTTATTCAATTAACATATTCAAATATTATGTTTTTGTTGCCATTAAAAATGGAATGACATTAACAATATATAAAAAAATGAAAACATTCCATTTTTTAAATTTTTATAATTTTAAAGACTTCTAGGGATAAATGCATTGTTCATAATCAGTTGAATTTAAATTTTGTCATTTTTTTAATTGTCCCCTTGGCCAAAATGCAATTTGAAATGATTTGTGCTATTTTTGTGTAGAAACATATTACTTAAGCAAAAGCAAGTGAAAATAAAGCTAATAAAAGGGTTTCCCTCTCCTCTCTAGAGATATATGTTTAACCCAACATTGATGCTTGGGATTGTTATTTATAATGTTCATCCACTAAAGTTATTTTTCTTCCGTTTGGATATTCAAATATTATATTTTTCTCACCTCTCAAAATGCAATGGCATTAATAATAAATTTGAAATTCAAAACATTCCATTTTATCAATTTCTAGAATTTTAAAGCTTTCTAGGAATAAATGCATTGTAAATAATTAGTTGAATTTAAATTTTGTAATTTTTTTGGTTGTCTCCTTGGCCGTAATGCAATTTGACATGATTTGTGTTATTATTGTGCACAAACATAATACTTAAGTAAAAGCAAGTGCAAAGGACTCCAACAAAAAGTTTTTCCCCTCCCCTCTAGATGTATATGCTTGGCCTAACATTGACACTTGTGATTGCTATTTATAATATTCATCCACTAAAGTGTATTTTCTACAATCGAGTCCGTTACTTGTATTATTGTTCAATTAACATATTCACATTATATGTTTCTGTCACCATTCAAAATGGAATGGGAATAACAATATATTAAAAAACAAAAACATTGCATTTTGAAAATTTTTATAATTTTAAAGACGTCTAGGGATAAATGGATTGCCAATAATCAGTTGATTTTAAATTTTGTAATTTTTTTAATTGTATCCTTGGCCAGAATGTAATTTAAAATGACTTGTGCTATTTTTGTGTACAAACATATTACTTAAGAACAAGTGAGTTCAAAGAACTCATAACAAGTTTTCCCACTCCCCTCCACAATTTGACCCAACATTCATGCTTGACATTGCTATTTATAATATTCATCCACTAAAGTGTATTTTATACAGTTGACTCCATTACTTATATTTTTCTTCAATAAGCATATTCAAATATTATGTTTTTCTCACCTCTCGAAATGCAATGACATTAGTAATAAATTTGAAATTCAAAACATTCCATTGTTTCAATGTTTAGAATTTTAAAGTTTTCTCATGATAAATGCAGTCTTAATAATCAGTTGAATTTAAATTTTGTAAGTTTTTTGATTGTCTCATTGGCCACAATGCAATTTGAAAGGATTTGTGTTATTTTTCTGTAGAAACATAATACTTAAGCAAAAGCAGGTGCAAAGGACTCTAATAAGAAGTTTTTCCACTCCCTTTTAGATGTATATGCTTCGCCCAACATTGACACTTGAGATTGCTATTTATAATATTGATGCACTAAATTATATTTTATACAATTGACTTCATTACTCGTATTTTTATTCAATTAACATCTTCAAATATTATGTTTTCTCGCCACTCAAAATGCAATAATATCAACAATATATTAAAAAAATCATAACATTGCATTTTTATAATTTTAAAATCTTCTTGCGATAAATGCATTGTCAATAATCAGTTGAATTTAAATTTTGTAAGTCTTTTAATTCTATTCTTGGCCAGAATGCAATTTGAAATGATTTGTGTTATTTTTGTGTACAAATCTAACACTTAAGCAAAAACAAGTGCAAAGGATTCTAATAAGAAGTTTTTCCACTCCCCTCTAAATGTATATGTTTGACTTAACATTGACACTTGGGATTAATAAATGCAATGGCATTAATAACAAATTTAAAATTCAAAACATTCCATTTTCTTAATTTCTAGAATTTTAAAGTTTTCTAGGAATAAATGCATTGTCAATAATCAATCAATTTTAAATTTTGTAATTTTTTTTATTGTCTCCTTGGCCACAATGCAATTTGAAATGATTTATGTTATTTTTTGTACAAACATAACACTTAAGCAAAAGTAGGTGCAAAGGATTGTTATTTGTAATATTCATCCACTAAAGTTTATTTTCTACAATTGAGTCTGTTACTTGTATTTTTATTCAATTAACATATTCAAATATTATGTTTTTGTTGCCATTAAAAATGGAATGACATTAACAATATATAAAAAAATGAAAACATTCCATTTTTTAAATTTTTATAATTTTAAAGACTTCTAGGGATAAATGCATTGTTCATAATCAGTTGAATTTAAATTTTGTCATTTTTTTAATTGTCCCCTTGGCCAAAATGCAATTTGAAATGATTTGTGCTATTTTTGTGTAGAAACATATTACTTAAGCAAAAGCAAGTGAAAATAAAGCTAATAAAAGGGTTTCCCTCTCCTCTCTAGAGATATATGTTTAACCCAACATTGATGCTTGGGATTGTTATTTATAATGTTCATCCACTAAAGTTATTTTTCTTCCGTTTGGATATTCAAATATTATATTTTTCTCACCTCTCAAAATGCAATGGCATTAATAATAAATTTGAAATTCAAAACATTCCATTTTATCAATTTCTAGAATTTTAAAGCTTTCTAGGAATAAATGCATTGTAAATAATTAGTTGAATTTAAATTTTGTAATTTTTTTGGTTGTCTCCTTGGCCGTAATGCAATTTGACATGATTTGTGTTATTATTGTGCACAAACATAATACTTAAGTAAAAGCAAGTGCAAAGGACTCCAACAAAAAGTTTTTCCCCTCCCCTCTAGATGTATATGCTTGGCCTAACATTGACACTTGTGATTGCTATTTATAATATTCATCCACTAAAGTGTATTTTCTACAATCGAGTCCGTTACTTGTATTATTGTTCAATTAACATATTCACATTATATGTTTCTGTCACCATTCAAAATGGAATGGGAATAACAATATATTAAAAAACAAAAACATTGCATTTTGAAAATTTTTATAATTTTAAAGACGTCTAGGGATAAATGGATTGCCAATAATCAGTTGATTTTAAATTTTGTAATTTTTTTAATTGTATCCTTGGCCAGAATGTAATTTAAAATGACTTGTGCTATTTTTGTGTACAAACATATTTCTTAAGCAAAAGCTAGTGCAAAGGACTCTAATAAGAAGTTTTCCCACTCCCCTCCATAGATATATGTTTGACCCAACATTGATCCTTGGTTTTGCTATTTATAATATTCATCCACGAAAGTGTATTTTATACAATTGACTCCATTACTTATATTTTTCTTCAATTAACATATTCAAATATTATGTTTTTCTCACCCCTCAAAATGCAATGGCATTAATGATCAATTTAAAATTCAAAACATTCCATTTTTTCAATATTTAGAATTTGAAAGTTTTCTAGGGATAAATGCATTGTCAATAATCAATTGAACCCAAATTTTGTAATTTTTTTTATTCTCTCTTTGGCCACAATGTAATTTGAAATGATTTGTGTTATTTTTCTATACTAACATAATACTTAAGCAAAAATAGGTGCAAAGGACTCTAATAAGAAGTTTTTCCACTCCCCTCTAGATGTATATGCTTGGCCTAACATTGACAATTAGGATTACTATTAATAATATTCATCCACTAAAGAGTATTTTCTACAATTGAGTCTGTTACTTGTATTTTTGTTCAATTAACATATTCACATCATATGTTTTTGTTGTCATTCATAATGGAATGACATTAACAATGTATTAAAAAATGAAAACACTGGCTACAACGCAATTTGAAATGATTTATGCTATTTTTGTGTATAAACATATTATTTAAGCAAAAGCAAGAACAAAGGACTTCAATAAGAAGTTTTGCCACTCTCCTCAATAGATATATGCTTCCCCCAACATTGATGCTTGGGATTGTTATTTATAATATTCATCCGCTAAAGTGTATTTTATACAATTGACTCCCTTACTTATATTTTTCTTCAATTAAGACATTCAAATATTTTGTTTCTCTCACCTCTCAAAATGCAACGACATTAATAATAAATTAAAAATTCAAAACATTCCATTTTCTTAATTTCTAGAATTTTAAAGTTTTTAGCGATAAATGCATTGTCAATAATCAGTTGAATTTAAATTTTGTAATTTTTTTCATTGTCTCCTTGACCACAATGCAATATGACATGGTTTGAGTTATTTTTATGTACAAACATAATACTTAAGCAAAAGCAAGTGCAAAGGTCTCCAATAAGAAGTTTTTCCACTCCCCTTTAGATGTATATGCTTGGACCAACATTGACACTTGTGATTGCTATTCATAATATTCATCCACTAAAGTGTATTTTCTACAATTGAGTCCGTTACTAGTATTTTTCTTCAATTAAGATATTCACATATTACATTTTTGTCGCCATTCAAAATGGAATGACATTAAAAATATATTAAAAAAGGAAAACAATGTATTTTTAAAATTTTTATAATTTTAAAGATGTCTAGGAATAAATGGATTGTCAATAATCAGTTGAATTTAAAATTTGTAATTCTTTTAACTATCTCCTTGGCCACAATACAATTTGAAATGATTTGTGCTATTTTTGTGTACAAACATATTTCTTAAGCAAAAGCAGGTGCAAAGGACTTTAATAAGCAGTTTTCCCACTCCCCTCCACAGATATATGCTTGACCCAACATTGATGCTTGGCATTGTTATTTATAATATTAATCCATTAAATTGTATTTTATACAATTGACTCAATTACTTATATTTCTCATCAATTAAGATATTCAAATATTATGTTTTTCTCACCTCTCAAAATGCAATGATATTAATAATCAATTCAAAATTCAAAACATTCCATTTTTTCAATTTTTAGAATTTAAAAGTTTTCTAGAGATAAATGCATTGTCAATAATTAGTTGAATTCATATTTTGTAATTTTTTTGATTGTCTCCTTGGCCACAAAGTAATTTGAAATGATATGTGTTATTTTTCTGTACTAATATAATACTTAAGCAAAAATAGGTGCAAAGGACTCTAATAAGAAGTTTTTCCACTCCCCTCTAGATGTATACACATGGCCTAACATTGACAATTGTGATTGCTATTAATCATATTCATCCGCTAAAGTGTATTTTTTACAATTAAGTCTGTTACTTGTATTTTTATTCAATTAACGTATTCATATAATATGTTTTTGTCGCCATTCAAAATGGAATGACATTAGCAATATATTAAAAAATGAAAACATTGCATTTTCAAATTTTTTTATAATTTTAAGAACTTCTAGGAAAAATGTACTGTCAATAATCAGTTGAATTTAAATTTTGTAATTTTTTTAATCGTGTCCTTGGCGTTAATGCAATTTCAAATGATTTGTGTTATGTTTGCTTACAAACATATTACCTAAGCAAAAGCAATAGCGAAGGATTCCAATAAGAAGTTTTGCCACTTCCCTCCACAGATATATGCTTGACCCAAAATTGATGCTTGCGATTGCTATTTATAATATTCATCCACTAAAGTGTATTTTACACAATTAACTCCATTACTTATATTTTTCTTCAATTAAGACTTTCAAATATTTTGTATTTCTCACCTCTCACAATGTAATGACATTAATAAAAAATTTAAAATTCAAAACATTCCATTTTCTCAATTTCTAGAATTTTAAAGTTTTATAGGGATAAATGCATGGTCAATAATTAGTTGAATTCAAATTTTGTAATTTTTTTGATTATCTCCTTCACCACAATGCAACTTGAAATGATTTATGTTATTTTTCGATACAAACATAATAGTTAAGCAAAAGCTAGTGCAAAGGACTCTAATAAGAAGTTTTCCCACTCCCCTCCATAGATATATGTTTGACTTAACATTGATCCTTGGTTTTGCTATTTATAATATTCATCCACGAAAGTGTATTTTATACAATTGACTCCATTACTTATATTTTTCTTCAATTAACATATTCAAATATTATGTTTTTCTCACCCCTCAAAATGCAATGGCATTAATAATAAATTTAAAATTCATAACATTTCATTTTTTCAATTTTTAGAATTTTAAAGTTTTTTTGGGATAAATGCATTTTGAATAATCAGTTGCATTTAAATTTTCTAACTTTTTTGATTGTCTCCTTGGCCATGATGTAATTTGAAATGATTTGTGCTATTTTTGTGTACAAATGTATTACTTAAGCAAAAGTAAGTGCAAAGGACTCTAATAAGAAGTTTTCCCACTCCCCTCCACAGATATATAATTGACCTAACATTGATGCTTGGGATTACTATTTATAATATTCATCCACTAAAGTGTATTTTATACAGTTGACTCTATTACTTATATTTTTCTACAATTAACATACTTAAATATTTTGTTTTTCTCACCCCTCAAAATGCAATGGCATTAATAATAAATTTAGAATTCATAACATTCCAATTTTTCAATTTTTGGAATTTTAAAGTATTCTAGGGATAAATGCATTATCAATAATTAGTTGAATTCAAATTTTGTAATTTTTTTGCTTAACTCCTTGACCACAATGTAATTTGAAATGATTTGTATTAATTTTCTGTGCTAATATAATACTTAAGCAAAAACAGGTGCAAAGGACTTTAATAAGAAGTTTTTCCACTCCCCTTTCGATATATATGCTTGGCCCAACATTGACACTCGGGATAGCTATTAATAATATTCATCCACTAAAGTGTATTTTCTACAATTGAGTCTGTTACTTGTATTTTTATTCAATTAACATATTCACATAATATGTTTTTGTCGCCATTCAAAATGGAATGGCATTAGCAATAATTTAAAAAATGAAAACATTGCATTTTCAAATATTTTATAATTTTAAAGACTTCCAGGAAAACATGCACTGTCAATAATCAATTGAATTTAAATTTTGTAATTTAAAGTTTTTTAGGGATAAATGTATTTTTAATAATCAGTTGAATTTAAATTTTGCAATTTTTTTCATTGTCTCATTGGCCAGAATGCAATTTGAAATGATTAGTGTTATTTTTGTGTACAAACATAATACTTAAGCAAAAGCAACTGCAAAGGACGCCAATAAGATATTTTCCCACTCCCCTCCACAGATATATGCTTAACCCAACATTGATACTTGGCGTTGCTATTTATAATATTAATCCACTAAATTGTATTTTATACAATTGACTCCATTACTTATATTTTTCATCAATTAAGATATTCAAATATTATGTTTTTCTCACCTTTCAAAATGCAATGACATTAATAATCAATTTAAAATTCAAAACATTCCATTTTTTCAATATTTAGAATTTGAAAGTTTTCTAGGGATAAATGCATTGTCAATAATCAGTTAAACCCAAATTGTGTAATTTTTTTGATTGTCTCCTTGGCCATAATGCAATTTGAAATGATTTGTGTTATTTTTTTGTACAAACATAATACTTAAGCAAAAGCAGCTGCAAAGGACTTTAATAAGAAGTTTTTCCACTCCCCTCTAGATGTATATGCTTGGCCCAAGATTGACACTTGGGATTGCTATTTATAATATTCATCCACTAAAGTATATTTTCTACAATTAAGTCTATTACTTGTATTTTTGTTCAATTAACATATTCACATAAAATGTTTTTGTTGCCATTCAAAATGGAATGGTATTAATAATATATTAAAAAATGAAAACATTCCATTTTTACAATTTTTATAATTTTAAAGGCATCTAGGGATAAATGCATTATCAATAATCAATTGAATTTAAATTTTGTAATTTTTTTAATTGTCACATTGGCCACAATGCAATTTGAAATGATTTATGCTATTTTTGTGTATAAACATTTTACTTAAGCAAAAGCAAGAGCAAAGGACTCTAATAAGAAGTTTTGCCACTCCCCTGGACAGATATATTCTTCACCCAACATTGACGCTTGAAATTGCTATTTATAATATTCATCCACCAAAGTGTATTTTATACAATTGACACAATTACTTATATTTTTCTTCAATTAAGACATTCAAATATTTTGTTTCTCTCACCTCTCAAAAAGCAACGACATTAACAACAAATTTAAAATTCAAACATTCCATTTTCTCAATTTCTAGAATTTTAAAGTTTTCTAGCGATAAATGCATTGTCAATAATCAGTTGAATTTAAATTTTGTAATTTTTTTGATTGTCTCCTTGGCCACAATGCAATATGACATGATTTGTGTTATTTTTATGTACAAACATAATACTTAAGCCAAAACAAGTGCAAAGGTCTCCAATAGGAAGTTTTTCCACTCCCCTTTAGATGTATATGCTTAGCCCAACATTGACACTTGTGATTGTTATTCATAATATTCATCCATTAAAGTGTATTTTCTACAATTGAATCCATTACTTGTATTTTTCTTTAATTAACATATTTACATATTACGTTTTTGTCGCCATTCAAAATGGAATGACATTAACAATATATTAAAAAACGAAAACATTGTATTTTTAAAATTTTTATATTTTAAAGACGTCTAGGGATAAATGGATTGTCAATAATCAGTTGAATTTAAATTTTGTAACTTTTTTAATTGTGTCCTTGGCCTCAATGCAATTTCAAATGGTTTGTGCTATGTTTGTCCTCCAATAAGAAGTTTTGCCACTCCCCTCCACAAATATATGCTTGAGCCAACATTAATGCTTGGCGTTGTTATTTATAATATTAATCCAGTAAATTGTATTTTATACAATTGACTTCATTACTTATATTTTTCATCAATTAAGATATTCAAATATTATGTTTTTCTCACCTCTCAAAATGCAATGACATTAATAATCAATTCAAAATTCAAAACATTCCATTTTTTCAATTTTTAGAATTTAAAAGTTTTCTAGAGATAAATGCATTATCAACAATTAGTTGAATTCAAATTTTGTAATTTTTTCATCGTCTCCTTGGCCACAAAGTAATTTGAAATGCTTTGTGTTATTTTTCTGTACAAACATAATACTTAAGCAAAAGCAAGTGCAAAAGACTCCAATAAGAAGTTTTTCCACTCCCCTCTAGATGTATATGCTTGGCCCAACATTGACACTTGTGATTGCTATTTATAATATTTATCCACTAAAGTGTATTTTATGCAATTGAGTTCGTTACTTATATTTTTGTTCAATAAACATATTCACGTCATATATTTTTGTCACATTTCAAAATATAATCACATTAACAATTTATTAAAAAATGAAAACATTGCGTGGTGAACATTTTTATAACTTTAAAGACTTTTGGCGATAAATGCTTTGTCAATAATCAGTTGAATTTAAATTTTGTAATTTTTTTTAATTGTCTCCCTGGCCAGAATGAAATTTGAAATTATTTGAGCTATTTTTGTATACAAACATATTTCTTAAGCAAAAGCAAGTCCAAAGGACTATAATAAGAAGTTTTCCCACTCCCCTCCACAGATATATGCTTGAGCCAACATTAATGCTTGGCATTGCTCTTTATAATATTTAACTACTAAAGTGTATTTTATACAATTGACTCCATTACTTATATTTTTCATCAATTAAGATATTCAAATATTATGTTTTTCTCACCTCTCAAAATGCAATGACATTAATAATCAATTCAAAATTCAAAACATTCCATATTTTCAATTTTTAGAATTTGATAGTTTTTTAGAGATAAATACATTGTCAATAATTAGTTGAATTCAAGATTTGTAATTTTTTTGATTATCTCCTTGGCCACAAAGTAATTTGAAATGATTTGTGTTATTTTTTGTACTAACATAATACTTAAGCAAAAACAGGTGCAAAAGACTCTAATAAGAAGTTTTTCCACTCCCCTCTAGATGTATATGCTTGGCCTAACATTGACAATTGGGATTGCTATAAATAATATTCATCCACTAAAGTGTATTTTCTACAATTGAGTCCGTTACTTGTATTTTTATTCAATTAACATATTCATATGATATGTTTTTGTTGCCATTCAAAATAGAATGACATTAGCAATATATTAAAAAATGAAAACATTGCATTTTAAATTTTTTTTTATAATTTTAAACACTTCTAGGAAAAAATGCACTGTCAATAATCAGTTGAATTTAAATTTTGTAATTTTTTTAATCGTATCCTTGGCCTCAATGCAATTTCAAATGGTTTGTGCTATGTTTGTGTACAAACATATTACCTAAGCAAAAGCAAGAGCAATCAATAAGAAGTTTTGCCACTCCCCTCCACAGATATATGTTTGACCCAACATTGACACTTGCGATTGCTATTTATAATATTCATCCACTAAAGTGGATTTTATACAATTAACTCCATTACTTATATTTTTCTTCAATTAAGACTTTCAAATATTTTGTATTTCTCACCTCTCACAATGCAATGACATTAATAATAAATTTAAAATTCAAAACATTCCATTTTCTCAATCTCTAGAATTTTAAAATTTTCTAGGGATAAATGCGTGGTCAATAATTAGTTGAATTCAAATTTTGTAATTTTTTTGATTATCTCCTTCACCATAATGCAACTTGAAATGATTTGTGTTATTTTTCAGTACAAACATAATACTTAAGCAAAAGCTAGTGCAAAGGACTCTAATAAGATGTTTTCCCACTCCCTTCCACAAATATATGTTTGACCCAACATTGATGCTTGGTTTTGCTATTTATAATATTCATCCACGAAAGTGTATTTTATACAATTGACTCCATTACTTATATTTTTCTTCAATTAACATATTCAAATATTATCTTTTTCTCACCCCTCAAAATGCAATGGCATTAATAATAAATTTAAAATTCATAACATTTCATTTTTTCAATTTTTAGAATTTTAAAGTTTTCTAAGAATAAATGCATTTTCAATAATCTGTTGAATTTAAATTTTCTAAGTTTTTTGATTGTCTCCTTGGCCACAATGCAATTTGAAATGATTTGTGCTATTTTTGTGTACAAATGTATTACTTAAGCAAAAGCAAGTGCAAAGGACTCTAATAAGAAGTTTTGCCACTCCCCTCCACAGATATATGCTTGACCCAACATTAATGCTTGGGATTGCTATTTATAATATTCATCCACTAAAGTGTATTTTATACAGTTGACTCCATTACTTATAATTTTCTTCAGTTAGGATATTCAAATATTATTTTTTTCTCACCTCTTAAAATGCAATGACATTAATAATAAATTTAATATTCAACACATTCCATTTTCTTAATTTCTAGAAAGTTAAAGTTTTCTGGGGATAAATGCATTGTGAATAATCAGTTGGATTTAAATTTTGTAATTTTTTTGATTGTCTCCTTGGCCACAATGCAATTTGAAATGATTTGTGTTATTTTTCTGTACAAACATAATACTTAAGTAAATGCAAGTGCAAAGGACTCCAATAAGAAGTTTTTCCACTCCCCTCTAGATGTATATGCTTGGCCCAACATGGACACTTGCGATTGCTATTTATAATATTCATCCACTAAAGTGTATTTTCTGCAATTGAGTCTGTTAGTTATATTTTTGTTCAATAAACATATTCACGTCATATATTCTTGTCACATTTCAAAATAGAATGCCATTAACAATTTACTAAAAAATGAAAACATTGTGTTGTGAAAATTTTATAATTTTAAAGGTTTTGGGGATAAATGCATTGTCAATAATCAATTGAATTTAAATTTTGTAATTTTCTTTAATTGTCTCCTTGGACAAAATGAAATTTGAAATGATTTGAGCTATTTTTGTGTAGAAACATATTTCTTGAGCAAAAACAAGTACAAAGGGCTATAAAAAGAAGTTTTCCCACGCCCCTCCATAAATATATGCTTGAGCCAACATTAATGCTTGGCATTGCTATTTATAATATTTAACTACTAAAGTGTATTTTATACAATTGGCTTTCTTCAAATAACATATTCAAATATTGTGTTTTTCTCACGCCTCAAAATGCAATGTCGTTAATAATAAATTTAAAATTTAAAACATTCCATTTTTTCAATTTTTAGAATGTTAAAGTTTTCTAGGGACAAATGCATTATCAATAATCAGTTGAATTTAAATTTTGTAATTTTTTTTAATTGTCTCCTTGGCCAGAATGAAATTTGAAATGATTTAAGCTATTTTTGTGTACAAACATATGTCTTAAGCAAAAGCAAAAGTAGAGGACTCCAATAAAATGTTTTGCCACTCCCCTCTACAGATATATACTTGACCCAACATTGATGCTTGGCATTGCGATTTATAATATTCAGCCACAGATACAACTAACTCCATTACTCATGTTTTTCTTTAATTAAGATATTCAAATATTAGGTTTTTCTCCCCTCTCAAAATGCAATGATATTAATAATAAATTTAAAATTCAACATATCCCATTTTCTCAATTTCTAAAATTTTAAAGTTTTCTAGGGATAAATGCATTGTCAATAATTAGTTGAATTTAAAATTTGTAAATTTTTTGATTTTTTTCCTTGGCCAGAATGAAATTTGAAATGATTTGTGTTATTTTTGTGTACAAACATAATACTTAAGGAAAACCAAGTACAAAGGACTCTGATAAGAAATTTTCTCACTCCCTTCCACAGATATATCCTTAACCCAACATTGATGTCTGGGATTGCTATTTATAATATTCGTCCACTAAAATGTATTTTACACAATTGACTCCATTACTTATATTTTTCTTCAATTAAGATATTCAAATATTATGTTTTTCTCACCTCTCAAAATGCAATGTCTTTAATAATAAATTTAAAATTCAAAACATTCCATTTTTTCAATTTTTAGAATTTTAAAGTTTTATAAGGACAAATGCATTGTCAATAATTAGTTGAATTTAAATTTTTTAATTTTTTTTTGATTGTCTGCTTGGTCATAATGCAATTTGAAATGATTTATGTTATTTTTCTATACGAACATAATACTTAAGCAAAATCGGGTGCAAAGGACTCTAATAAGAAGTTTTTCCACCCCCCTTTAGATGTATATGTTTGGCCCAACATTAACACATGAGATTGCTATTTATAATATTCATCCACTAAAGTGAATTTTCTACAATTGAGTCCATTACTTGTATTTTTGCTTAGTTAACATATTCACATAATATGTTTTTATGGCCATTCAAAGTTGAATGGCATTAACAATATGTTAAAAAACAAAAAACATTGCATTTTCAAAATCTTTTTAATTTTAAAAATTTCTAGGGATAAATGCATTGCCAATAATCAGTTGAATTTAAATTTTATAATTTTTTTAATTGTCTTCTTGGCCACAATGCAATTTGAAATGATTTGTGCTATTTTTGTGTACAAACAAATTACTTAAGCAAAAACAAGTGCAAAGGACTCCAATAAGATGTTCTGCCACTCCCCTCCACAAATATATGCTTGACCCAACATGGACGCTTGGGATTGCGATTTATAATATTTAGCCACTGATACAATTGACTCCATTACTTATATTTTTCTTCAATTAATATATTCAAATATTATGTTTTTCTCTCCTCTCAAAATGCAATGGCTTTAATAATAAATTTAAAATTCAAAACATTCCATTTTTTTGAATTCTTAGAATTTTAAAGTTTTATAGGGATAAGTGCATTGTCAATAATCAGTTCAATTTAAATTTTGGAACTTTTTTGATTGTCTGCTTGGCCACAATGCAATTTGAAATGATTTGTGTTATTTTTCTGTACAAACATAATACTTAAGTAAAAGCAGGTGCGAAGGACTCTAGTAAGAAGTTTTTCCACTCCCTTCTAGATGTATATGCTTGGCTTAACATTGACACTTGGGATTGCTATTTATAATATTCATCCACTAAAGTGTATTTTCTACAATTGGGTCCATTACTTGTATTTTTACTCAGTTAACATATTGACATAATATGTCTTTATCCCCATTCAAAATGGTATGACATTAACAATAGGCTAAAAATCAAAAACATTGCATTGTCAAATTATTTATAATTTTAAGGACTTCTAGGGATAAATGCATTGCCAATTAGTTGAATTTAAATTTTGTAATTTTTTTAATTGTGTCCTTGGCCACAATGCAATTTGAAATGATTTGTGGTATTTTTTGTCTACAAACAAATTACTAAGCAAAAGCAAGAGCAAAGGACTCCAATAAGATGTTTTGCCACTCCCCTCCACAAATATATGCTTGATCCAACATTGGCGCTTGGGATTGCGATTTATAATATTCATCCACTAAAGTGTATTTTATACAATTGACTCCATTACTAATGTTTTTCTTCAATTAAGATATTCAAATATTAAGTTTTTCTCACCTCTCAAAATGCAATGGCATTAATAATAAATTTAAAATTCAAAACATTTCATTTTCTCAATTTCTAGAATTTTAAAGTTTTTTAGGGATAAATGCATTGTTAATAATTAGTTGAATTTAAATTGTGTAAATTTTTTAATTTTTTCCTTGGCCAGAATGAAATTTGAAATTATTTGTGTTATTTTTGTGTACAAACATAATACTTAAGAAAAAGCAACTGCAAAGGACTCTAATAAGAAGTTTTCCCACTCCCCTCTAGAGATATATGCTTGACCCAACATTGATGCTTGGGATTGCTATTTATAATATTCATCCACTAAAATGTATTCTACATAATTGACTCAATTACTTATATTTTTCTTCAATTAAGATATTCAAATATTATGTTTTTCTCACCTCTTCAAATGCAATGGCATTAATAATAAATTTAAAATTCAAAACATTCCATTTTTTTAAATTTTTAGAATTTTAAAGTTTTCTAGGGATAAATGCATTGTCAATAGTCAGTTGAACTTAAATTTTGTAATTTTTTTGATTGTCTCTTTGGCCACAATGCAATTTCAAATGATTTGAGTTATTTTTGTGTACAAACATAATACTTAAGTAAAAGCTAGAGCAAAGGACTTTGATAAGAAGTTTTTCCACTCCCCCCTAGATGTATATGATTGGCCTAACATTGACACTTGGGATTGCTATTTATAATATTCATCCCCTAAAGTGTGTTTTCTACAATTGACTCCGTTACTTGTATTTTTGTTCAATTAACATATTCACATAATATGTTTTTGTTGCCATTCAAAATGGAATGGCATTAGCAATATATTAAAAAATGAAAACACTGCATTCTCAAAATTTTTATAATTTTATAGACTTATAGGGATAAATGCATTGTCAATAATCAATTGAATTTAAATTTTGTAGCTTTTTTAATTGTCTCCTTGGCCACAATGCAATTTGAAATGATTTGTGCTATTTTTGCATACAAACTTATTTCATAAGTAAAAGCAAGTGCAAGGGACTCTAATAAGAAGTTTTCCCACTCCCCTCCACAGATATATCCTTGACCCAACATTGATCCTTGGCATTGCTATTTATAATATTCATCCACTGAAGTGTATTTTATACAATTGACTCCATTACTTATATTTTTTTACAATTAACATATTCAAATATTATATTTTTCTCACCCCACACAATGCAATGGCATTAATAATAAATTCAAAATTCAAAACATTCCATTTTTGTAAATTTTAAGAATTTTAAAGTTTTCTAGGGATAAAAGCTTTATCAATAATTAGTTGAATTTAAAATTTACAATTTTTTTAATTGTCCCCTTAGCCACAATGAAATTTGAAATGATTTGTGTTATTTTTCTGTACAAACATAATACTTAAGGAAAAGTAGGAGCAATGGACTCTAATAAGAAGTTTCTCCACTCCGCTCGAGAAGTATATGCTTGGCCCAACATTGACACTTGGGATTGCTATTAAGAATATTCATGCACTAAAATGTATTTTCTGCAATTGAGTCCGTTACTTGTATTTTTCTTCAATTGACATATTCACATAATATCTATTTGTTGCCATTCAAAATGGAATGGCATTAGCAATATATTAAAAAAAGAAAACATTGCATTTTCAAAATTTTTAGAATTTTAAAGTTTTCTAGGGATAAATGCATTATTAATAATCAGTTGAATTTAAATTTTGTAATTTTTTTGATTGTCTCCTTGGCCAAAATGCAATTTGAAATGATTTGTGTTATTTCCAGGAACAAACATAATACTTAAGCAAAAGCAAGTGCAAAGGACTCTAAGAAGAAGTTTTGTCACTCCTCTCCACAGATATATGCTTGACTCAACATTGATGCTTAGGATTGCTATTTCAAATATATATCCACTAAAGTGTATTTTATACAATTGACTCCATTACTTATATTTTTCAACAATTAAGATATTCAAGTATTATATTTTTCTCACCTCTCAAAATGCAATGCCATTAATAATAAATTTAAAATTCAAAACTTTCCATTTTTTCAATTTTTAGAATTTTAAAGTTTTCTAGGGATAAATGCATTGTCAATAATCAGTTGAATTTAAGTTTTATAATTTTTTTTATTGTCTTCTTGGCCACAATGCAATTTGAAATGATTTGTGTAATTTTTCAGTACAAACATAATACTTAGGCAAAAGCAGGTGCAAAGGACTCTAATAAGAAGTTTTTCCACTCCCCTCTAGATGTATATGCTTGGCCCAACATTGACACTTGAGATTGCTATTTATAATATTCATCCACTAAAGTGTATTTTCTACAATTGAGTGCGTTACTTATATTTTTGTCTAATTAACATATTCATATAATATCTTTTTGTTGCCATTCACAATGGCATTAGCAATATATTAAAAAACAAAAACATTGCATTTTCAAAATTTTTATAATTTTAACGACTTCTAGGGATAAATGCATTATCAATAATCAATTAAATTTAAATTTTGTAATTTTTTTAATTCAGTCCTTGCCCACAATGCAATTTGAAATGATTTGTGCTATGTTTGTGTACAAACACATTACTTAAGCAAAAGCAAAAGCAAAGTACTCTAGCTAGAAGTTTTGCCACTCCCCTCCACAGATATATGCTCGACCCAACATTGACCCTTAGGATTGCTATTTATAATATTCATCTAATAAAGTGTATTTTATACAATTGACTTCATTACTTATATTTTTCTTCAATTAAGACATTCAAATATTATGTTTTTCTCACTGCTCAAAATGCAATGGCATTAATAATAAATTTAAAACTCAAAACATTCCATTTTCTCAATTTTTAGAATTTTAAAGTTTTATAGCAATAAATTGATTGTCAATAATTAGCTGAATTTAAATTTTGTAATTTTTTTTAATTGTCTCCTTGGCGACAATGCAATTTGAAATGATTTGTGCTATTTTTGTATACAAACAAATTACTTAAGCAAAAGTAAGAGCAAAGGACTCCAATAAGAAGTTTTGCTACTCCCCTCCATAGATATATGCTGTACCCAACATTGACGCTTGGGATTGCAATTTATAATATTCATCCACTAAAGTGTGTTTTATACAATTGACTCCTTTACTTATATTTATCTTCAATTAAGATATTCAAATATTATATTTTTCTGACCTCTTAAAATACAATGGCTTTAATAATAAATTTAAAATTCAAAACATTCCATTTTTTCAATTTTTTGAATTTTCAAGTTTTCTAGGGATAAATGCATTATCACTAATCAGTTGAATTTAAATTTTGTAATTTTTTTGAGTGAATCCCTAGCCACAATGCAATTTGAAATGATTTGTGTTTTTTTTTCTATACAAATGTATTACTTAAGCAAAAGCAAGTGGAAAAGACTCTAATAAGAAGTTTTTTCACTCCCCTTTAAATGTATATGCTTGACCCAACATTGACACTTGCGATTGTTATTTATAATATTCATCCACTAAAGTGTATTTTCTACAATTGAGTCTGTTCCTTGTATTTTTGTTCAATTAACATATTCATATAATATGTTTTTGTCACCATTCAAAACATAATGGCATTAACAATTTATTAAAAAATGAAAACATTGCGTTTTCAAAATTTTTGTAATTTTAAAGACTTCTAGGGATAAATGCATTGTTAATAATCAGCTGAATTTAAATTTTGTAATTTTTTTTCATTGTCTCGTTAGCGACAATGCAATTTGAAATGATTTGTGCTATTTTTGTATACAAACAAATTACTTAAGCAAAAGAAAGAGCAAAGGACTCCAATAAGAAGTTTTCCCACACCCCTCTAGAGATATATGTTTGACCCAACATTAATGCTTGGGATAGCTATTTATAATATTCATCCACTAAAGTGTATTTTATACAGTTGACTCAAGTACTTATATTTTTCTTCAATTAACATATTCAAATAATAAGTTTTTTCTCACCTCTCAAAATGCAATGGCTTTAATAATAAATTTAAAATTCAAAACATTCCATTTTTTCAATTTTTAGAATTTTAAAGTTTTCTGGAGATAAATGCACTATCAATAATCAATTGAATTTAAATTTTGCAACTTTTTTGATTGTCTCCTTGGCCACATTGCTATTTGAAATGATTTGTGCTATTTTTGTGTACAAAGGTATTACTTAAGCAAAAGCAAGTGAAAAGACTCTAATAAGAAGTTTTCCACTCTCCTCTAGGGATATATGCTTGACCTAACATTGATGCTAGGGATTGCTATTTATAATATTGATCCCTAAAGTTTATTTCATACAATTGACTCCATTACTTATATTTTTCTGTAATTAAGATATTCAAATATTATGTTTTTCTCACCTCTTAAAATGCAATGACATTAATAATAAATTTAAAATTCAAAACATTCCATTTTTTCAATTTTTAGAATTTTAAAGTTTTCTAAGGATAAATGCATAGTCAATAATCAGTTGAACTTAACTTTTGTAACTTTTTTGGTTGTCTCCTTGGCCACATTGCTATTTGAAATGATTTGTGTTATTTTTGTGTACAAACGTATTACTTAAGCAAAAACAAGTGTAAAGGACTCTAAAAGGAAGTTTTCCCACTCCCCTCCACTGATCGATGCTTGAATGAACTTTGATGCTTGGATTTGCTATTTGTAATATTCATTCAATAAAGTGTGTTTTATACAATTGACTCTATTGCTTATATTTTTCTTTAATTAACATATTCAAATATTATGTTTTTCACACCTCTCAAAATGCAATGACATTAATAATAAATTTAAAATTCAAAACATTCCATTTTTTCAATTTTTAGAATTTTATAGTTTTATAGGGATAAATGCATCGTCAATAATCAATTGAATTTAAATTTTGCAATGTTTTTGATAGTCTTCTTGGCCACAATGCAATTAGAAATGATTTATGCTATTTTTGTGTACAAACATATTACTTAAGCAAAAGTAAGTGCAAAGGTATTATTATTTTTGTGTACTCCCCTCTACTGATATATGCTTGAATCAAGATTGACGTTTGGGATTGCTATTTATAATATTCATGTACTAAATTGCATTTTATACAATTGACTCCATTACATGTATTTTTGTTGAATTAACATCTTCAAATATTATGTTTTTCTCGCCATTCAAAATGGAATGGCATTAACAATATATTAAAAAATAAATACATTGCATTTTTAAAATTTTTACAATTTTAAAGACATTTAGGGATAAATACATTGTCAATAATCAGTTGAACTTAAATTTTGTACCTTTTTTATTTGTCTCCTTGGCCAGAACGCAATTTGAAATGACTTGTGCTATTTTTGTGTACAAACATAATACTTATGCAAAAGCAAGAGCAAAGGACTCTAATAAGAAGTTTTTCCACTCCCCTCTAATCGTATAAGTTTGACCCAACATTGACACTTGGGATTGCTATTTATAATATTGATGCAATAAATTGTATTTTATACAATTGACTCAATTACTCGTATTTTTATTCAATTAACATTTTCAAATATTATGTTTTTCTTGCCACTCAAAATGCAATGACATTAACAATATATTAAAAAAATCAAAACATTGCATTTTTACAATTTTTATAATTTTAAAGTCTTTTAGCAATAAATGCATTGTCATTAATCAATTGAATTTAAATTTTGTAATTGTTTTAATTGTCTCCATGGCCATAATGCAATTTGAAATGATTTGTGCTATTTTTGTGTGCAAACATATTACTTAAGCAAAAGCAAGTGCAAAGGACTTTAATAAGAAGTTTTCTCACTCCTCTCCACAAATATATCCTTGACCTAGCATTGATCCTTGGGATTGCTATTTATAATATTCATCTAATTAAGTCTATTTTATTCAATTGACTCCATTACTTATATTTTTCTTCAATTAAGATATTAAAATATTATGTTTTTCTCACCTCTCGAAATGCAATGACATTAATAATAAATTTAAAATTCAAAACATTCCTTTTTTTCAATTTTTAGAATTTTAAAGTTTCTTGGGATAAATGCGTTGTCAATAATTAGTTGAACTTAAATTTTGCAACTTCTTTGATTTTCTCCTTGGCCACATTGCTATTTGAAATGATTTGTGCTATTTTCGTGTGCAAACATATTACTTAAGCAAATGCAAGTGCAAAAGACTCTAATAAGAAGTTTTTCGACTCCCCTCTAGAGATATATACTCGACCCAACATTGATGCTTGGGATTACTATTTATAATATTCATCCATTAAAGTGTATTTTACACAATTGACTTCATTACTTATATTTTTCTTCAATTAAGATATTCAAATATTATGTTTTTCTCACCTCACAAAATGCAATAGCATTAATAATAAATTTAAAATTCAAAACATTCCATTTTTTCAATTTTTATAATTTAAAAGTTTTCTGGAGATAAATGCATTGTCAATAATCAGTTGAATTTTAATTTTGCAAGTTTTTTTATTGTCTCCTCTGCCACAATGCAATTTGAAATGATTTGTGGTATTTTTGTGTACAAATGTTGTACTTAAGCAAAAACAAGCGTAAAGGCCTATAATAAGAAGTTTTCCCACTTCCCTCCACTGATACATGCTTGAATGAACATTAATGCTTACATTTGCTATTTGTAATATTCATTCAATAAAGTGTATTTTATACAATTGACTCCATTGCTTATATTTTTCTTTAATTAACATATTCAAATATTATGTTTTTCTCACCTCACAAAATGCAATAGCATTAATAATAAATTTAAAATTCAAAACATTCCATTTTTTCAATTTTTATAATTTAAAAGTTTTCTAGAGATAAATGCATTATCAATAATAAGTTGAATTTTAATTTTGCAAGTTTTTTGATTGTCTCCGTGGCCACCATGCAATTTGAAATGATTTGTAGTATTTTTGTGTACAAACGTTTTACTTAAGCAAAAACAAGTGTAAAGGCCTCTAATAAGAAGCTTTCCCACTTCCCTCCATTGATACATGCTTGAATGAACATTGATGCTTGGATTTGCTATTTGTAATATTCATTCAGTAAAGCGTATTTTATACAATTGACTTCATTACTTATATTTTTCTTCAATTAACATATTCAAATATTATGTTTTTCTCACCTCACAAAATGCAATGACATTAATAATAAATTTAAATTTCAAAACATTCCATTTTCTCAATTTCTAGAATTTTAAAGTTTTCTTGGCATAAATGCATTGTCAATAATCAGTTGAATTTAAATTTTGTAATTTTTTTGATTGTCCCGTTGGCTATAATGCAATTTGAAATGATTTGTGTTATTTCTGTGTACAAACATATTGCTTAAGCAAAAGCAAGTGGAATGGACTCCAATAAGGAGTTTTCCCATTACCCTCTAGAGATATATGCTTGACCCAACATTGATACTTGAGATTGCTATTTATAATATTCATCCACTAAAGCGTATTTTATACAATTGACTCCATTACTTATATTTTTCTTCAATTAACATATTCGAATATTACATTTTTCTCACCTCACAAAATGCAATGACATTAATAATAAATTTAAATTTCAAAACATTCTATTTTCTTAATTTCTAGAATTTTAAAGTTTTCTTGGCATAAATGCATTGTCAATAATCAATTGAATTTAAATTTTGTAATTTTTTTGATTGTCTCCTTGGCCATAATGCAATTTGAAATGATTTGTGTTATTTTTGTGTACAAACATAATACTTAAGCAAAAGCAAGTGCAAAGGACTCTAATAAGATGTTTTCCCACTTGCCTCTAGATGTATATGCTTGACCCAACATTGACTCTTGTGATTGTTATTTATAATATTAATGCACTAAATTGTATTTTATACAATTGACTCAATTACTCGTATTTTAGTTCAATTAACATATTCAAATATTATATTTTTCTCACCACTCAAAATGCAATGACATTAACAATATATTAAAAAAATCAAAACATTGCATTTTTACAATTTTTATAATTGTAAAGTTTTTAGAGACAAATGCATTGTCAATAATTAGTAGAATTTAAATTTTGCAAGTTTTTTTATTGTCTCCTTGGCCATAATGCAATTTGAAATGATTTGTGCTATTTTTGTGTACAAACGTATTACTTAAGCAAAAGCAAGTGTAAAGGACTATAGGAAGAAGTTTTCCCACACCCCTCCCTTGATATATGCTTGAATTAACATTGACGCTTGAGATTGCTATTTATAATATTCATTCACTAAAGTGTATTTTATACAATTGACTTCATTACTTTTATTTTTCTTCAATTAACATATTCAAATAATATGTTTTTCTCACCTCCCAAAATGTAATGGCATTAACAATAAATTTAAAATTCAAAACATTCCATTTTTTCAATTTTTAGAAATTTGAAATTTTCTAAGAATAAATGGATTCTCAATAATCAGTTGAATTTAAATTTTAAATTTTTTTTTATTGTCTCCTTGGCCAGAATGCAATTTGAAATGATTTGTGCTATTTTTGTGTAGAAACATATTACTTAAGCAAAAGCAACTGCAAAAAACTCTAATAAGAAGTTTGCCCACTCCCCTTCACTGATATATGCTTTAATCAAGATTGACGCTTGGGATTGCTATTTATAATATTCATGCACTAAATTCTATTTTATACAATTGACTCCATTAATTATATTTCTGTTAAATTAACATCTTCAAATATTATGTTTTTATTGCCATTCAAAATGGAATGACATTAACAATATATTAAAAAATGAATACATTGCATTTTTAAAATTTTTATACTTTTGAAGACTTCTAGGGATAAATACATTGTCAATAATCAGTTGAATTTAAATTTTGTAATTTTTTGAATTGTCTCCTTGGCCACAATGCAATTTGAAATGACTTGTGCTATTTTTGTGTACAAACATAATAATTAAGCAAAAGCAAGTGCAAAGGACTCTAATAAGAAGTTTTTCCACTCCCCTCTAGATGTATATGCTTGGCCCAACATTGACACATGGGGTTGCTATTTATAATATTGAAGCATTGAATTCTATTTTATTCAATCGACTCAATTACTCATATTTTTTTTCAATTAGCATCTTCAAATATTATGTTTTTCATGCCACTCAAAATGCACTGACATTAACAATATATTAAAAAAATCATAACATTGCATTTTTACAATTTTTATAATTTTAAAGTCTTTTAGCGACAAATGCATTGTCAATAATCAGTTGAATTTAAATTTTGTAATTTTTTTAATTGTCTGCTTAGCCAAAATGGAATTTGAAATGATTTGTGCTATTTTTGTGTATAAACATATTGCTTAAGCAAAAGCAAGTGCAAAAGACTCTAATAAGATGTTTTCTCACTCCCCTCCACAGATATATGCTTGACCCAACATTAATGCTTGGAATTGCTATTTATAATATTTATCCACTAAAGTGTATTTTACATAATTGACTCCATTACATATATTTTTCTTCAATTACCATATTCAAGTATTATGTTTTTCTCACCTCTTAAAATGCAATGGCAGTAATAATAAATTTCAAGTTCAAAACATTCCATTTTTTCAATTTTTAGAAGTTTAAAGTTTTCTAGGGATAAATGCATTGTTAATAATTAGTTGAATTTAACTTTTGCAAGTCTTTTCATTGTTTGCTTGGCCACAATGCAATTAGAAATGATTTTTGTTGTTTTTGTGTACAAATGTATTACTTAAGCAAAAGCAAGTGTAAAGGACTCTAATAAGAAGTTTTCCCACTCCCCTCCCCTGATATATGCTTGAATCAACATTGACGCTTAGGATTGCTATTTATGATATTCATTCACTAAAGTGTATTTTAGACAATTGACTCCATTACTTATATTTTTTTTCAATTACCATATTCAAATAATATCTTTTTCTCGCCTCTTAAAATTCAATGGCATTAACAATAAATTTAAAATTCAAAACATTTCATTTTTTCAATTTTTAGAATTTTAAAGTTTTCTAGGGATAAATACATTGTCAATAATCAGTTGAACTTAAATTTTGTAACTTTTTTGATTGTCTCCTTGGCCACATTGCTATTTGAAATGATTTGTGCTATTTTTGTCTACAACTGTATTAGCTAAGCAAAAGCAAGTGCAAAAAACTCTAACAAGAAGTTTTCCTACTCCCCTATAGAGATATACGCTTGACCTAACATTGATGCTTGGGATTGCTATTTATGATATTCAACCCCTAAAGTGTATTTCATACAATTGACTCCATTACTTATATTTTTTTTGAATTAAGATATTGAAATATTATGTTTTTCTCACCTCTCAAAATGCAATGACATTAATAATAAATTTAAAATTCAAAACATTCCATTTTTTCAATTTTTATAATTTAAAAGATTTCTAGAGATAAATGCATTGTCAACAATCTGTTGAATTAAAATTTTGCAATTTGAAACGATTTGTGTGATTTTTATGTACAAACGTTTTACTTAAGCAAAAACAAGTGTAAAGGAGTCTAATTAGATGTTTTCCCACTTCCCTCCACTAATATATGCTTGAATGAACATTAATACTTGGATTTGCTATTTGTAATATTCATTCAATAAAGTGTATTTTATACAATTGACTCCATTACTTACATTTTTCTTTAATTAACATATTCAAATATTATGTTTTTCTCACCTCTCAAAATGCAATGTCTTTAAGAATAAATTTATAATTCAAAACATTCCATTTTTTCAATTTTTAGAATTTTAGAGTTTTCTAGGGATAAATGCATTGTCAATAATCAGTTGAATTTAAATTTTGCAATTTTTTTGATTATCTCCTTGGCCACAGTGTAATTTGAAATGATTTATACTATTTTTGTGCACAAACGTATTACTTGAGCAAAAGCAAGTGCAAAGGACTCTAATAAGAAGTTTTCCCACTCCCCTCCACAGATATATGCTTGAATCAAGATTGATGCTTGGGATTACTATTTATAATATTCATGCACAAAATTGTATTTTATACAACAGAGTCCATTACAAGTATTTTTGTTCATTTAACATCTTCAAATATTATGTTTTTTTCGCCATTCAAAATGGAATGACATTAACTATATATTAAAAAATGAATACATTGCATTTTTAAAATTTGTATAATTTTAAAGACTTTTAGGCATAAATGTCTGGTCAATAATTAGTTGAATTTAAATTCTGTAATTTTTTAATTGTCTCCTTGGCCAGAATGCAATTTGAAATGATTTGTGCTATTTTTGTGTACAAATGTATTACTTAAGCAAAAGCAAGTGCAAAAGACTTTAATAAGAAGTTTCCCACTCCCCTCTAGAGATATATGCTCAACCTAACATTAATGCTTAGGATTACTATTTATAATATTCATCCACTAAAGCGTATTTTATACAATTAACTCTATTACTTATATTTTTCTTCAATTAACATATTCAAATATTATGTTTTTCTCACCTTTCAAAATGCAATGGCATTAATAATAAATTTAAATTTCAAAACATTCTATTTTCTCAATTTCTAGAATTTTAAATTTTTGTAGGTATAAAAGCATTGTTAATAATCAGTTGAATTTAAATTTTGTAATTTTTTTGATTGTCTCCTTGGCCATAATGCAATTTGAAATGATTTGTGTTATTTTTGTGTACAAACATAATACTTAAGCAAAAGCAAGTGCAAAGGACTCTAAAGTCAATTACTCGTATTTTAGTTCAATTAACATATTCAAATATTATATTTTTCTCACCACTCAAAATGCAATGACATTAACAATATATTAAAAAAATCAAAACATTGCATTTTTACAATTTTTATAATTGTAAAGTTTTTAGAGATAAATGCATTGTCAATAATTAGTAGGATTTTGAATTTTACAAGTTTTTTTCCTGTCTCCTTGGCCATAATGCAATTTGAAATGATTTGTGTTGTTTTTGTGTACAAAGGTATTACTTAAGCAAAAGCAAGTGTAAAGGACTCTAAGAAGAAGTTTTCCCACTCCCCTCCCTTGATATTTGCTTGAATCAACATTGACGTTTGGGATTGCTATTTATAATATTCATTCACTAAAGTGTATTTTATACAATTGACTCCATTACTTTTATTTTTCTTTAATTAACATATTCAAATGATATGTTTTTCTCACCTCTCAAAATGCAATGACATTAACAATAAATTTCAAATTCAAAACATTTCATTTTTTCAATTTTTAGAATTTTAAAGTTTTCTAGGGATAAATGCATTGTCAATAATCAGTTGAATTTAAATTTTATAACCTTTTTTATGATCTCCTTGGCCACATTGCTATTTGAAATGATTTGTGCTATTTTTGTGTGCAAACGTATTAGTTAAGCAAAAGCAAGTGCAAAAGACTCTAATAAGAAGTTTTCCCACACCACTCTAGAGATATATACTTGACCTAACATTAATGCTTGGAATTGCTATTTATAATATTGATCCCCTAAAGTGTATTTCATACAATTGACTACATTACTTAGATTTCTCTTCAATTAAGATATTCAAATATTATGTTTTTCTCACCTCTCAAAATACAATGACATTAAGAATAAATTTAAAATTCAAAACATTCCATTTTTTAATTTTTTGGAAGTTTAAAGTTTTCTAGGGATAAATGCATTGTCAATAATCAGTTGAATTTAAATTTTGCAATTTTTTTAATTGTCTCATTGGCCAGAATGCAATTTGAAATGATTTGTGCAATTTTTGTGTACGAACATATTACTTAAGCAAAAGCAACTACAAAGGACTCTAATAAGAAGTTTTCCCACTCCCCTCCACTGATATATGCTTGACCCAACATTGATGCTTAAGATTGCTATTTATAATATTCATCTACTAAAGTGTATTTTATACAATTGAATCCATTACTTATATTTTTCTTCAATTACCATATTCAAGTATTATGTTTTTCTCACCTCTTAAAATGCAATGACATTAATAATAAATTTCAAATTCAAAACATTCCATTTTTCAATTTTTTGAAGTTTAAAGTTTTCTATGGATAAATGCATTGTTAATAATTAGTTGAATTTAAATTTTGCAAGTTTTTTGATTATCTCCTTGGCCACAATACAATTTGAAATGATTTGTGTTGTTTTTGTGTACAAACATATTACTTTAGCAAAGGCAAGTGCAAAGGACTCCAATAAGAAGTTTTCCCACTCCCCTCCACTGATATATGCTTGAATCAAGAATGACGCTTAAGATTGTTATTTATAATATTCATGCACTTAATTCTATTTTATATAATTGACTTCATCACAAGTATTTTTGTTCATTTAACATCTTCAAATATTATGTTTTTGTTACCACTCAAAATGGAATGACATTAACAATATATTAAAAAACAAATACATTGCATTTTTAAAATTTTTGAAATTTTAAAGACTTTTAAGCATAAATGCATTGTAAATAATCAGTTGAATTTAAATTTTGTAATTTTTTTGATTGTCTCCTCGACCAAAATGCAATTTGAAATGACTTGTGCTATTTTTGTGTACAAACATATTACTTAAGCAAAAGCAAGTGTAATGGACTCTAATAAGAAGTTTTACCATTGCCCTCTAGAGATATATGCTTGACCCAACATTGATGCTTGGGATTGTTATTTATAATATTCATCCACTAAAGTGTATTTTATACAATTAACTCCATTACTTATATTTTTATTCAATTAACATATTTAAATATTATGTTTTTCTCACCTGTCAAAATTCAATGGCATTAACAATAAATTTAAAATTCAAAACATTCCATTTTTTCAATTTTTAAAATTTTAAAGACTTCTAGGGATCAATGCATTATCAATAATCAGTTGAATTTAAATCTTGTAATTTTTTTAATTATCTCCTTGGCCACAATGCAATTTGAAATGATTTGTGCTATTTTTGTGTACAAACGTATTACTTCAGCAAAAGCAAGTGTAAAAGACTCTAATAAGAAGTTTTCCCACGCCCCTTTAGAAATATATGCTTGACCTATGATTGATGCTCGGGATTGCTCTTTATAATATTCATCCTCTAAAATGTATTTCATACAATTGACTCCATTACTTATATTTTTCTTCAATCAAGATATTCAAATATTATCTTTTTCTCACCTCTCAAAATGCAATGACATTATTAATAAATTTCAAATTCAAAACATCCCATTTTTTCAATTTTTAAAATTTTATAGTTTTCTAGGGATAAATGCATTGTCAATAATCAATTGAATTTAAATTTTGCAAGTTTTTTTATTGTCTCCTTGGCCAGAATGCAATTTGAAATGATTTGTGTTATTTTTGTCTACAAACATAATACTTATGCATAAGCAAGTGCAAAAGACTCTAATAAGAAGTGTTTCCACTCCCCTCTAGATGTATATGCTTATCCCAACATTAACACTTGGAATTGCTATTTATAATATTCATGCACTAAATTGTATTTTATACAATTGACTCCATTACTCATATTTTTGTTCAATGAACATTTTCAAATATTATGTTTTTGTCGTCATTCAAAATGGAATGGCATTAACAATATATTAAACAACAAAAACATTGTATTTTTAAAATTTTTATAATTTTAAAGACTTCTAAGGATAAATGTATTTTTATAATTTTATAATGCAATTTGAAATGATTTGTGTTATTTTTGTGTGCAAATGTAATACTTAAGCAAAAGCAAGTGCAAAGGACTCTTGTAAGAAGTTTTTCCACACCCCTCTAGAAGCATATACTTGACCCAACATTGGCACTTAGGATTGCTATTTATAATATTGATGCATTAAATTGTATTTTCTACAATCGACTAAATTACTCATATTTTTGTTCAATTAACATCTTCAAATATTATGTTTTTCTCCCCACTCAATATGGAATGACATTAACAATATATTAAAAAAATCAAAACATTGCATTTTTACAATTTTTATATTTTTAAAGTCTTTTAGCGGTAAATGCATTATCAATAATTAGTTGAATTTAAATTTTGTAATTTCTTTAATTATCTCCTTCGCCAGAAGGCAATTTGAAATGATTTTTGCTATTTTTGTGTACAAACATATTACTTAAGCAAAAGCAAGTGCAAAGGACTCTAATAAGAACTTTTCCCACTCTCCTCCATAGATATATGCTTGACCCAACATTGATGCTTGGGATTGTTATTTATAATATTCATCCATTAAAGTGTATTTTATACAATTGACTCCATTACTTATATTTTCTTCAATTAAGATATTCAAATATTATGTTTTTCTCACTTGTCAAAATGCAATGACATTAATAATAAATTTAAAATTCAAAACATTCCATTTTTTCAATTTTTAGAATTTTTAAGTTTCTTGGGATAAATGCATTGTCAATAATTAGTTGAACTTAAATTTTGCAACTTTTTTCATTGTCTCCTTGGCCACATTGCAATTTGAAATGATTTGTGCTATTTTTGTGTACAAACAAATTACTTAAGTAAAAGCAAGTGCAAAAGAATCTAATAAGAGGTTTTCCCACTCTCCTTTAGATGTATATGCTTGACCCAACATTGACACTTGGGGTTGCTATTTATAATATTAATGCACTAAATTGTATTTTATACAATTGACTCAATTACTCGTATTTTTGTTCAATTAACATCTTCAAATATTATGTTTTTCTCGCCACTCAAAATGCAATGACAATAACAATATATTAAAAAAAATCAAAACATTGCATTTTTACAATTTTTATAATTTTAAAGTCTTCTAGCGATAAATGCATTGTCAATAATTAGTTGAATTGAAATTCTGTAACTTTTTTATTGTCTCCTTGGCCACATTGCAATTTGAAATCATTTGTGCTATTTTTGTGTACAAACATATTACTTAACCAAAAGCAAGTGCAAAGAACTCTAATAAGAAGTTTTCCCAATCCTCTCTAGAGATATATGCTTGACCCAACATTGATGCTTGGGATTACTATTTATAATATTCATCCACTAAAGTGTATTTCATATAATTGACTTCATTACTTATATTTTCCTTCAATTAAGATATTCAAATATTATGTTTTTTTCACCTCTCAAAATGCAATGACATTAATAATAAATCTAAAATTCAAAACATTTTTTCAATTTTTAGAATTTAAACATTTTCTAGGGATAAATGCATTATCAATAATCAATTGAATTTAAATTTTGCAGTTTTTTTGATTGTCTCCTTGGCCACTGTGCAATCTGAAATATTTTGTGCTATATTTGTGTACAAACGTATTATTTAAGGAAAAACAATTGTAAAGGACTCTAATAAGAAGTTTTCCCATTCCCTACCACTGATATATGCTTGAATCAAGATTGATGCTTTGGATTGCTATTTATAATATTAATGCACTAAATTGTATTTTATACAATTGACTCCATTTCTCGTATCTTTGTTCATTTAACATCTTCAAATATTATGTTTTTGTCGCCATTCATAATGAAATGGCATTGACAATCTATTAGAAAACAAATACATTGCATTTTTAAAATTTTTGTAATTTCAAAGAGTTCTAAGGATAAATGCATTGTCAATAATTACTTCAATTTAAATTTTGTAATTCTTTTGACTGTCTCCCTGGCCAAAATGCAATTTGAAATGATTTGTGTTATTTTTGTGTAGAAACATAATACTTAAGCAAAAGCAAGTGCAAAGGACTCTAATAAGAAGTTTTTTCCACTCCCCTCTAGATGTATATGCTTGACCAAACATTGACACTTGGGATTGTTATTTATAATATTCATGCACTAAATTGTGTTTTATACAATTGACACCATTACTCGTATTTTTGTTCAATGAACATCTTCAAATATTATGTTTTGATCGCCATTCAAAATGGAATGGCATTAACAATATATTAAAAACTATAAACATTACATTTTTAAAATTTTTATAATTTTAAAAACTTCTAGGGATAAATTTATTGTCAATAATCAGTTGAATTTAAATTTTGTAATTTTTTTAATTGTCTCCTTGGCCAGAATGCAATTTGAAATGACTTGTGCTATTTTTGTGTACAAACAAATTACTTAAGCAAAAGCAAGTGTAAAGGACTCCAATAAGGAGTTTTCCCACTCCCTTTTAGGGATATATGCTTGACCCAACATAGATGCTTGGGATTGCTATTTATAATATTTATCCACTAAAGTGTATTTTATACAATTGACTCCATTACTTATATTTTTCTTCGATTAATATATTCAAATATTATGTTTTTCTCATCTCTCAAAATGCAATGGCATTAATAATAAATTTAAAATTCAAAACTTTCCATTTTCTCAATTTCTAGAATTTTAAAGTTTTCTAGGCATAAATGCTTTGTCAATACTCAGTTGAATTTAAATTTTGTGATTTTTTTGATTGTATCCTTAGCCACAATGCAGTTTGAAATAATTTGTGTTATTTTTCTATACAAACATAATACTTAAGCAAAAGCAGGTGCAAAGGACTCTGATAAGTCGTTTTTCCTCTCCCTTCTAGATGTATATGCTTGTCCCAACATTGACACATGGGATTGCTATTTATAATATTCATCCACTAAAGTGTGTTTTCTACAAGTAAGTTCATTACTTGTATTTTTGTTAAATTAACATATTCACATATTAAGTTTTTGTTGCCATTCAAAATGGAATGACATTAACAATATATTAAAAAATGAAAACATTGCATTTTTAAAATTTGTATAATTTTAAGGACTTATAAGGATAAATGCATTGTCAATTATCAGTTGAATTTAAATTTTGTTATTCTTTTAATTGTCTCCTTGGCCACAATGTAATTTGAAATGATTTGTGCAATTTTTGTGTACAAACATATTTCTTAAGCAAAAGCAAGTGCAAAGGACTCTAACAAGAAGTTTTCCCACTCCCCTCCACTAATATATGCTTGAATCAAGATTGACGCTTGGGATTGCTATTTATAATATTCATGCACTAAATTGTATTTTATACAATTGACTCCATTTCTTGTATTTTTATTCATTTAACATCTTCAAATATTATGTTTTTGTCGCCATTCAAATTTAAATGGCATTAATAAACTATTAAAGAACAAATACATTGCTTTTTTAAAACTTTTATAATTTTAAAGACTTCTAGGGATTAATGTATTGTCAATAATTAGTTGAATTTAAATTTTATAATTTTTTTAATTGTCTTCTTGGCCATAATGCAATTTGAAATGACTTATGCTATTTTTGTGTAGAAACATAATACTTAAGCAAAAACAAGTGCAAAGGACTCTAATAAGAAGTTTTTCCACTTCCCTCTAAATATATATGCTTGACCAAACATTCACCTTTGGGATTGCTATTTATAATATTCATGCACTAAATTGTGTTTTATACAATTGACTCCATTACTCGTATTTTTGTTTAATGAACATCTTCAAATATTATGTTTTTGTCGCCATTCAAAATGGAATGGCATTAATAATATATTAAAAAAATCAAAACATTGCATTTTTACAATATTTATAAATTTAAAATCTTTTAGCAATAAATACATTGTCAATAATCAGTTGAATTTAAATTTTGTAATTTTTTTAATTGTCTCATTAGCTAGAATGCAATCTAACATGATTTGTGCTATTTTTGTGCACAAACATATTACTTAAGTAAAAGTAAGCGTAAAGGACTCTTATAAGAAGTTTTCCCCCTGCCCTTCATCAATATATGCTTGACCCAACGTTGATGCTTAGGAAGCTATTTATAATATTCATCCACTAAAGTGTATTTTATACAATTGACTCCATTACTTATATTTTCTTGATTTGACATATTCAAATATTATGTTTTTCTCACATCTCAAAATGCAATGGCATTAATATTAAATTTAAAATTCAAAACATTCCATTTTTTCCATTTTTAAAATTTTAAAGTTTCTTGGGATAAATGCAATGTCAAAAATCAGTTGAATTTAAATTTTCAAGCTTTTTGATTGTCTCATTGGCCACAATGCAATTTTAAAAGATTGCTGTTATTTTTGTGTACAAACATAATACCTAAGTAAAAGCAAGTGCAAAGGACTCTAATAAGAAGTTTTTGCACTCCTTTTTAGATGTATATGCTTAACCCAACATTGATACTTAGGATTGCTATTTATAATATTCATGTGCTAAAATGTATTTTATACAACTAACTCAATTACTCGTATTTTTAATCAATTAACATCTTCAAATATTATGTTTTTCTCGCCACTCAAAATGGAATGGCATTAACAATATATTAAAAAAAATCACAACATTGCATTTTTACAATTTTTATAATTTTAAAGTCTTTTAGCAATAAATGCAATGTCAATAATAAGTTGAATTTGAATTTTGTAATTTTTTTAATTGTCTCCTTAGCCAGAATGCAATTTGAAAAGATTTGTGCTATTTCTGTGTACAAACAAAATACTTAAACTAAAGTAAGTGCAAAGGACTTTAATAAGAAGTTTTCCCACTCCCCTCCACAAATATATACTTGACCCAACATTGATGCTTGGGATTGTTATTTATAATATTCATCTACTAAAGTGTATTTTATACAATTGACTTCATTACTAATATTTTTCTTCAATTGACATATTCAAATATTATGTTTTTCTCACCTCTCAAAATGCAATGGTATTAATAGTAAATTTACAATTCAAAACATTCCACTTTTTCAATTTTTAGAATTTTAAAGTTTCTTGGGATAAATGCATTGTCAATAATCAGTTGAATTTAAATTTTGCGAGCTTTTTGATTGTCTCCTTGGCCACAATGCAATTTGAAATGATTTATGTTATTTTTGTGCACAAACACAATACCTAAGCAAAAGCAAGTACAAAGGACTCTAATAAGAAGTTTTTCCACTCCCCTCGAGATGTATATGCTTAACACAACATTGACATTTGGGATTGCTATTCATAATATTCATGTGCTAAAATATATTTTACACAATTGACTCAATTACTTGTATTTTTATTCAATTAATATCTTTAAATATTATGTTTTTCTCACCAATTAAAATGGAATGGCATTAACAATATATTAAAAAAATCACAACATTGCATTTTTACAATTTTTATAATTTTAAAGTCTTTTAACGATAAATGCATTGTCAATAATTAGTTGAATGTAAATTTAGTAATTTTTTTTAATTGTCTCCTTAGCCAGAATGCAATTTGAAATGATTTGTGGTATTTCTGTATACAAACATATTACTTAAGCAAAAGCAAGTGTAAAGGAGTCTAATAAGAAGTTTTCCCACTCCCCTCCACAGATATATACTTGACCCAACATTGATGCTTGAAAGTGCTATTTATAATATTCATCCACTAAAGTGTATTTTATACAATTGACTCCATTACTTGTATTTTTCTTCAATTGACATATTCAAATATTATGTTTTTCTCACCTCTCAAAATGCAATGGCATTAATAATAAATTTAAAATTCAAAACATTCCATTTTTTCAATTTTAAAATTTCAAAGTTTTCAGGCATAAATGCATTGTCAATAATTAGTTGAATTTAAATTTTGCAAGTTTTTTTATTGTCTCCTTAGCTTTAATGCAATTTGAAATGATTTGAGCTATTTTTGTGTACAAACGTATTATTTAAGCAAAAGCAAGTGTAAAAGACTCTAATAAGAAGTTTTTTCACTTGCTTCTAGAGATATATGCTTGATCCAACATTGATGCTTGGGATTGCTATTTATAATATTCATCCACTAAAGTGTATTTTATACAATTAACTCCATTACTTATATTTTTTTTTCAACTAACACATTCAAATATTATGTTTTTCTCACCTCTCAAAAAGTGATGGCATTAAAAATAAATTTAAAATTCAAAACATTCCATTTTCTCAATTTCTAGAATTTCAATGTTTTCTAGCGATAAATGCATTGTCAATAATCAATTGAATTTAAATTTTATAAATTTTTTCATTGTCTCCTTGGCCACAACGCAATTTGAAATGAGTTGCTTTATTTTTCTGTACAAGCATAATGCTTAAGCAAAAGCAAGTGCAAAGGACCCTAATAAGAAGTTTTTCCACTGCCCTCTAGATGTATATGCTTAACCCAAAATTGACACTTGGGATTGCTATTTATAATATTCATCGACTAAAGTATATTTTCTACAATTGAGTCCATTACTTGTATTTTTGTTAAATTAACATATTAACATATTAAGTTTTTGTCGCCATTCAAAATGGAACGACATTAACAATATATTAAAAAACAAAAACTTTGCATTTTTAAAATTTGTATAATTTTAAAGATTTTTAGGGATAAATGCATTGTCAATTATCAGTTGAATTTCAATTTTGTTATTCTTTTAATTGTCTCCTTGGCCACAATGCAATTTGAAATGATTTGTGCAATTTTAGTGTACAAACATCTTTCTTAAGCAAAAGTAAGTGCAAAGAACTCTAATAAGAAGTTTTCTCACTCCTCTCCACAGATATATGCTTAAGCCAACATTGATGTAGGGCTTTTCTATTTATAATATTCATCCACTAAAATGTATCTTATTCAATTGACTCCATTAGTTATGTTTTTCCTCAAATTCAAATATTATGTTTTTCTCACCTCTCAAAATGCAATGACATTAATAATAAATTTAAAATTCAAAACATTCCATTTTTTTCAATTTTTAAAATTTTAAAATTTTCTAATGATAAATGCATTGTCAATAATCAGTTGAATTTAAATTTTGTTATTCTTTTAATTGTCTCATTGGACTTAATGCAATTTGAAATGATTTGTGTTATTTTTGTGTACAAACATATTACTTAAGCTAAAGCAAGTGCAAAGGACTCTAATAAGAAGTTTTCCCACTCCCCTCCACTGATATATGGTTGACTCAACAGAGACACTTGGGATTGCTATTTATAATATTCATCCACTAAAGTGTATTTTATACAATTGACTCCATTTCTTATATTTTTCTACAACTAACATATTCAAATATTATGTTTTTTTCACCTCTTAAAATGCAATGACATTAATAATAAATTAAAAATTCAAAGCATTCCATTTTTTCAATATTTAAAATTTTAAAGTTTTCTAGGGATAAATGCATTGTCAA
Source organism: Bruguiera gymnorhiza (assembly GCA_020883675.1). Taxonomy (NCBI): domain Eukaryota; kingdom Viridiplantae; phylum Streptophyta; class Magnoliopsida; order Malpighiales; family Rhizophoraceae; genus Bruguiera; species Bruguiera gymnorhiza. The sequence continues at coordinate 404,371 of JAIRCJ010000184.1, forward strand.
TAATCAATTGAATTTAAATTTTGCAATTTTTTTGATTGTCTCCTTGGTCACAATGCAATTTGGAATGATTTGTGTTATTTTTTTGTACAAACATAATACTTAAGCAAAAGCAGGTGCAAAGGACTCTAATAAGAGTTTTTTCCGCTCCCCTCTAGATGTATATGCTTGTCCTAACATTAACACTTCGGATTGCTATTTATAATATTCATCCACTAAAGTGCATTTTCTACAATTGAGTTTGTTACTAGTATTTTTGTTCAATTAACATATTCACGTATTATATTTTTGTTGCCATTCAAAATGGAATGACATTAACAATATATTAAAAAATGAAAACATTGCATTTTTAAAATTTGTATCATTTTAAAGACTTCTAGGGATAAATGCATTGTCAATTATCAGTTGAATTTAAATTTTGTTATTCTTTTAATTTTCTCCTTGGCCACAATGCAATTTGAAATGATTTATGCAATTTTTGTGCACAAACATCTTTCTTAAGCAAAAGTAAGTGCAAAGGACTCTAATAAGAAGTTTCCCACTCCCCTCCACAGATATACGTTTGAGCCAACATTGATGCTGGCTTTGCTATTTATAATATTCATCCACTAAAGTGTATCTTATTCAATTAACTCCATTAGTTATGTTTTTCTTCAATTAACATATTCAAATATTATGTTTTTCTCACCTCTCAAAATGCAATGGTATTAAAAATAAATTTAAAATTCAAAACATTCCATTTTTTCAATTTTTAAAATTTTAAAGTTTTTTAGTGATAAATGCATTATCAATAATCAGTTGAATTCCAATTTTGCAATTTTTTTGATTGTCTCCTTGGCCACATGGCAGTTTGAAATGATTTTTGCTATTTCTATGTACAAACATAATACTTGAGCAAAAGCAAGTGTAAAGGACTCTAATAAAAGTTTTTCCACTCCCCTTTAAATGTATATGCCCATCCCAACATTGACTCTTGGGATTGCTATTAATAATATTCATCCATTAAAGTGTATTTTCTACAATTGAGTTTGTGACTTGTATTTTTTGTTCAAATAACATATTCACGTATTATGTTTTTGCCGCCATTCAAAATGGAATGACATTAACAATATATTAAAAAATGAAAACTTTGCATTTCTAAAATTTTTATAATTTTAAAAACTTCTAGGGATAAACATATTGTCAATAATTAGTTGAATTTAAATTTTGTTATTCTTTTAATTGTCTCGTTAACCATAATGCAATTTGAAACGATTTATGTTATTTTTGTGTACAAGCGTATTACTTAAGCAAAAGCCAGTGCAAATGACTCTAATAAGAAGTTTTCCCACTCCCCTCCACTGATATATGGTTGACCCAACTTTGATGCTTGGGATTGCTATTTATAATATTCATCTACTTAAGTGTATTTTATACAATTGACTCCATTACTTATATTTTTTTGTAACTAACATATTCAAATATTATGTTTTTCTCACCTCTCAAAATGCAATGACATTAATAATAAATTAAAAATTCAAAACATTCCAAAATTTTCAATTTTTAAAATTTTAAAGTTTTCTAGGGATAAATGCATTGTTAATAATCAGTTGAATTTAAATTTTATAATTTTTTTGATTGTCTCCTTGGCCATAATGAAATTTGAAATGATTTGTCTTATTTTTATGTACAAACATAATACCTAAGCAAAAGCATGTGCAAAGGACTCTAATAAAAAGTTTTTCCTCTCCCCTCTAGATGTATATGCTTGTCCCAACATTGACACTTGGGATTCCTATTTATAATATTCATCCACTAAAGTGCATTTTCTACAATTGAGTCTGTTACTTGTATTTTTTTTCAATTAACATATTCACATATTATGTCTTTGTCGCCATTCAAAATGGAATGACATTAACAATATATTTAAAAACAAAAACATTGCATTTTTAAAAGTTTTATAATTTTGAAGACTTCTAGGGATAAATGTATTATCAATAATTAGTTTAATTTAAATTTCGTAATTTTTTTAATTGTCTCCATGGCCACAATGCAATTTGAAATGATTTGTGCTAGTTTTGTGTACTAACATATTACTTAAGCAAAATAAAGTGCAAAGGAGTCTAATAAGAAGTTTTGCCACTCCCCTTCAATGATATATGCTTGACCCAACATTCACACTTAGGATTGCTATTTATAATATGCATCCATTAAAGTGTATTTTATACAATTGACTCCATTACTTATATTTTTCTTCAATTAACAAATTTAAATATTATGTTTTTCTCTCCTCTCAAAATGCAATGACATTAATAATAAATTTAAAATTCAAAACATTCCATTTTTTTCAATTTTTAGAATTTTAAAGCTTTCTAGCGATAAATGCATTATTAAGAATTAGTTAAATTTAAATTTTGCAATTTTTTTGATTGTCTCCTTGGCCACAATGCAATTTGAAATGATTTGTGTTATTTTTGTGACAAACATAATACTTAAGCAAAAGCAAGTGCAAAGGACTCTAATAAGAAGTTTTTCCACACCCCTCTAGATGTATATGTTTGGCCTAACATTGACATATGGGATCGCTATTTATAATATTCATCCACTAAAGTGAATTTTCTACAATTGAGTCTATTACTTGTATTTTTGTTCAAGTAACATATTCACATATTATGTTTTCGTTGCCATTCAAAATTGAATGACATTAACAATATATTAAAAAACGGCAACTTCTAGGGATAAAAGCATTGTCAATAATCAATTGATTTAAATTTTTGTAATTTTTTTAATTGTCTCCTTCGCCACAATGTAATTTGAAATGATTTGTCCTATTTTTGTGTACAAACATTTTACTTAAACAAAAGCAAGTGCAAAGGACTTTAACAAGAATTTTTTTCCACTTCCTTCTAGATGTATATACTTAACCCAACATTTGACGCTTGGAATTGCAATTTATAATTTTCATCCATTGAAGTGTATTTTATACAATTGATTTCGTTACTTATATTTTTCTTCAATTAAGATATTCAAATATTATGTTTTTCTCACCTCTCAAAATGCAATGACATTAGTAATAAATTTAAAATTCAAAACATTCCATTTTTTTAATTTCTACAAATTTAAACTCTTTTAGGGATAAATGCATTATCAATAATCAATTGAATTTAAATCTTGTAATTTTTTTCATTGTCTCCTTGGCCACAATGCAATTTGAAATGATTTGTGTTAATTTTTGTGTATAAACATAATACTTAAGTAAAAGCAAGTGCGAAGGACTCTAATAAGAAGTTTTTCCAATTCCCTCTAGATGAATATGCTTGACCCAACATTGATACTTGGGATTACTACTTATAATATTTATGCACTAAAGTATATTTTATACAATTGAGTCTGTTACTTGTATTTTTGTATAATTACCATATTCAAATATTATGTTTTTGTCGCCATTCAAAATGGATTGGCATTAACAATATATTAAAAAATGAAAACATTGCATTTTTACATTTTTTTATAATTTTAAAGTCTTCTAGGGATCAATACATTGTCAATAATTAATTGAATTTAGATTTTGTAATTTTTTTTAATTGTCTCTTTGGCCAGAATGCAATTTGAAATGATTTGTGTTATTTTTCTTCAATTAAGATATTCAAATATTATGTTTTTCTCACCTCTCAAAATGCAATGTCATTAATAATAAATTTGAAATTCAAAACATTCCTTTTTTTCAATTTCTAGAATTTTAAAGTTTTCTAGGGATAAATGTATTGTCAATAATCAGTTGAATTTAAATCTTGTAATTTTTTTGATTGTCTCCTTGGCCACAATGCATTTGAAATGATTTATGTTAATTTTTGTGTACGAACATAATACTTAAGCAAAAGCAAGTGCAACGGACTCAAATAAGAAATTTTTCCACTCCCCTATAAATGTATATGCTTGTCCTAGCATTAACACTTCGGATTGCTATTTATAATATTCATCCACTAAAGTGTATTTTATACAATTGAGTCCATTACTTGTATTTTTGTACAATTAGCTTATTCAAATATTATATTTTTGTCGCCATTCAAAATCGAATGACATTAACAATATATTAAAAACAAAAGCATTGCATTTTTATAATTTTAAAGACTTCTAGGGATAAATGAATTGTCAATAATCAGTTAAATTTAAATTTTGTAATTTTTTTAATTGTCTCCTTGGCCACAATGCAATTTGAAATGATTTGTGCTATTTTTTTTGTACAAACATATTACCTAAGCAAAAGCAAGCGCAAAGGACCCTAACAAGAAGTTTTCCCACTCCCCTCTAGAGATATATGCTTGACCCAACATTGACGCTTGGGATTGTTATTTATAATATTCATCCACTAGAGTGTATTTGATACAAATGAGTTCGTTACCTGTATTTTTGTACAATTAACATATTAAAATATTATATTTTTGTCGCCATTCAAAATGCAATGACATTAATAATAAATTTAAAATTCAAAACATTCATTTTTTCAATTGCTAGAATTTTCCAGTTTTCTGGCAATAAATGCATTGTCAATAATCAGTTGAAATTAAATTTTGCAAGTTTTTTGATTGTCTCCTTGGCTACAATCCAATTTGAAATGATTGGAGTTATTTTTGTGTACGAACAAAGTACTTCAGCAAAACCAAGTGTAAGGGACTTTAATAAGAAGTTTTTCCACTTCCCTTTAGATGTATATGCTTGTTCCAACATTAACACTTTGGATTGTTATTTATAATATTCATCCATTAAAGTGTATTCTATACAATTGACTCAATTACTCGTATTTGTGTTAAATTAGCATATTCAAATATTAGGTTTTTCTCGCCACTTAAAGCGCAATTGCATTAACAACATATTAAAAAATCAAAACATTGCATTTTTAAAATTTTAATAATTTTAAAGACTTCTAGGGATAACTACATTGTCAATAATCAATTGAATTTAAATTTTGTAATTTTTTTTAATTGTCTCCTTGGCCACAATGCAATTTGAAATGATTTGTGTTATTTTTGTATACAAACATATTACTTAAGCAAAAATAAGTGCAAAGGACTCGAATAGGAAGTTCTCCCACTCCCATCTAGAGATATATGCTTGACCCAACATTGATGCTTAGGATTGTTATTTATAATATTCATCCACTATAGTGTATTTTATACAATTGACTCCATTACCTATATTTTTCTTCAATTAAGATATTCAAATATTATGTTTTTCTCACCTCTCAAAATGCAATGGTATTAATAATAAATTTGAAATTCAAAACATTCCTTTTTTCAATTTCTAGAATTTTAAAATTTTCTAGGGATAAAAGTATTGTCAATAATTAGTTGAATTTAAATTTTGTAATTTTTTTGATTGTCTCCTTGGCCACAATGCAATTTGACATGATTTGCGTTATTTTTGTGCACAAACATAATACTTAAGCAAAAGTAAGTGCAAAGGACTCTAATAAAAAGTTTTTCCACTCCTCTTTAGATGTATATGCTTGACCCAACATTCACACTTGGGATTGTTATTTATAATATTTCCTGACTAAAGTGTATTTTATACAATTGATTCCATTACTCGTATTTTTGTTCAATTAATATATTTAAATATTATGTTTTTCTCGCCACTCAAAATGCAATGGCATTAACAATATATTAAAAAATGAAAACATTACATTTTTACAAATATTTATAATTTTAAAGTCTTTTAGGGATAAATGCATTATCAATAATCAGTTGAATTTAGATTTTGTAATTTTTTTAATTGTCTCCTTGGCCAAAATGCAATTTGGAATGATTTGTGTTATTTTTCTTCAATTAAGATATTCAAATATTATGTTTTTCTCACCTTTCAAAATGCAATCACATTAATAATAAATTTGAAATTCAAAACATTCCCTTTTTTCAATTTCTAGAACTTTAAAGTTTTCTAAGGATAAATGTATTATCAATAATCAATTGAATTTAAATTTTGTAATTTTTTTGATTATATCCTTGGCCATAAAACAATTTGAAATGATTTGTGCTATTTTTGTGTACAAACGTATTACTTAAGGAAAAGCAAGTGCAAAGGACTTTAATAAGAAGTTTTCCAACTCCCCTCCATAGATATATGTTTGACCTAACATTGACGCTTGGGATTGATATTTATTATATTCAAGTATTAGAGTATATTTTATACAATTGACTCCATTACTTCTTTTTTTCTTCAATTAACATATTCAAATATTATATATTTCGCACCTCTCAAAATGCAATGACATTAATAATAAATTTAAAATCCAAAACATTCCATTTTTTTAATTTTTAGAATTTTAAAGTTTCCTAGCGATAAATGCATTGTTAATAATAAGTTGAATTTAAATTTTGTAATTTTTTTCATTGTCTCTATAACGACAATCCAATTTGAAATGATTTGTGTTATTTTTCTGTACAAACATAATACTTAATCCAAACCAAGTGCAAGAACTTTAATAAAAAGTCTTTCCACTTACCTCTAGATGTATATGCTCGACCCAATATTGATGCTTGAGATTGCTATTTATAATATTCATCCACTAAAATGTATTTTATACAATTGAGTCCGTTACTTGTATTTTTGTACAATTAACATATTCAAATATTATGTTTCTATTGCCATTTAAAATGGAATGACATTAACAATCTATTAAAAACCAAAAACATTGCATTTTTAAAATTTTTGTAATTGCAAAGAGTTCTAAGGATAAATGTATTGTCAATAATTAGTTCAATTTAAATTTTGTAATTTTTTTGATTGTCTCCTTGGCCAGAATGCAATTTGAAATGATTTGTGTTATTTTTGTGTACAAACATAATACTTAAACAAAAGCAAGTGCAAAGGACTCTAATAAGAAGTTTTTCCACTCCCCTCTAGATGTATATGTTTGACCCAACATTGACACTTGAGATTGCTATTTATAATATTCATGCACTATAGTGTATTTTATACAATTAAGTCTCTTAATTGTTTTTTTGTACAATTAACATATTCAAATATTATGTTTTTGTTGCCATTCAAAATGAAATGACATTAAAAATATTAAAAACAAAAACATTGCATTTTTAAAATTTTTATAATTTTAAAGACATCTAGTAGTAAATGCATTGTCAATAATCAGTTGAATTTAAATTTTGTAATTTTTTTGATTGTCTCCTTGGCCAGAATGCAATTTGAAATGATTTATGTTATTTTTGTGTACAAACATAATACTTAAGCAAAAGCAAGTGCAAAGAACTCCAATAAGAAGTTTTTCCACTCCTTTCTAGATGTATATGCTTGACCCAATATTGACACTTTGGATTGCTATTTATAATATTCATCCACTAAAGTGTATATGCTTGACCTATTACTCGTATTTTTGTTCAATTAACATATTCAAATATTATGTTTTTCTCCCTTCTCAAAATGTAATGATATTAATAATAAATTTAAGATTCAAAACATTCATTTTTTCAATTTCTAGAATTTTCAAATTTTCTAGGGATAAATGCATTATCAATAATCAGTTGAAATTATATTTTGTAATTTTTTTGATTGTCTCCTTGGCCACAATGCAATTTGAAATCATTTGTGTTATTTTTGTGTGGAAACATAATACTTAAGCAAAACGAAGTGCAAAGGACTTTAAAAGAAGTTTTCCCACTCCCTTTTAAATGTATATGCTTCACCCAACTTTGACACTTGGGATTGTTATTTATAATATTCATCCACTAAAGTGTATTTTATACAATTGAGTTTGTTACTTGTATTTTTGTACAATTACCATATTCAAATATTATGTTTTTGTCACCATTCAAACTGGAATGACATAAAGAAAATATTAAAAAAACAAAAACATTGCATTTTTAAAATTTTTATAATTTTAAAGACTTCTAGTAATAAATGTCTTGTCAATAATCAGTTGAATTTAAATTTTTTAATTTTGTTGATTGTCTCCTTGGCTAGAATGCAATTTGAAATGATTTGTGTTATTTTTGTGCACAAACATAATACTTAAGCAAAAGCAAGTGCCAAGGACTCTAATAAGAAGTTTTTCCACTCCCCTTTAGATGTATATGCTTGACCCAACATTGACACTTAGGATTGTTATTTATAATATTTCTCGATTAAAGTGTATTTTATACAATTGACTCCATTACTCATATTTTTGTTCAATTAATATATTTAAATATTATAACTTTCTCGTCACTCCAAATGTAATGGCATTAACAATATATTAAAAAATCAAAACAATTCATTTTTACAAATTTTATAATTTTAAAATCTTCTAGGGATAAATGCATTGTCAATAATCAGTTGAAATTAGATTTTTTAATTTTTTTTAATTGTCTCCTTGGCTAGAATGCAATTTGAAATGATTTGTGTTATTTTTGTGTACAAACATAATACTTAATCAAAACCAAATGCAAGAACTCTAATGAGAAGTCTTTCCACTCCCCTTTTGATGAATATGCTTAAACCCAACATTTGACACTTGGGATTGCTATTTATAATATTCATCCACTAAAGTGTATTTTATACAATTAACTCCATTACTTATATTTTTCTTTAATTAAGATATTCAAATATTATGTTTTTCTCACATCTCAAAATGCAATGACATTAATAATAAATTTAAAATTCAAAACATTCCATTTTTTCAATTCCTAGAATTTTAAAGTTTTCTAGGGATAAATGCATTATCAATAGTGGGTTGAATTTAAATTTTGTAACTTTTTTGATTGTCTCCTTGGTTACAATGCAATTTGAAATGATTTATGCTCTTTTTGTGTACAAACATATTACATAAGGAAAAACACGTGCAAAGGACTCTAATAAGAAGTTTTCCCACTCCCCTCCACAAATATATGCTTGACACACCATTCATGCTTGGGATTGCTATTTCTAATATTTATCCACTGAAGTGTTTTTTATACAATTGACGCCATTACTTATATTTTTTTTCAATTAGGATATTTAAATATTATATTTTTCTCACCTCTTAAAATGCAATGGCATTAATATTAAATTAAACATTTAAAACATTTCATTTTTTCAATTTTTAGAATTTTAAAGTTTTGTAGCAATTAATGCATTGTCAATAATTAGTTGAATTTAAATTTTGCAATTTTTTTGATTGTCTCCTTGGTCATAATGCAATTTGAAATGATTTGTGTTATTTTTGTGTACAAACATAATACTTAAGCAAAAACAGGTGCAAAGGACACAAATAAGAAGTTTTTCCACTCCCCTCTAGATGTATTTGCTCGACCCAACATTGATGTTTGGGATTGTTATTTATAATATTCATCCACTAAAATGTATTTTATACAATTGAGTCCGTTACTTGTATTTTTGTACAATTAACATATTCAAATATTATGTTTTTGTCGCCATTCAAAATGGAATGACATTAACAATATTTTAAAAAACAAAACATTGCATTTTAAAATTTTTATAATTTTAAAGACTTCTAAAGATAAATGTATTATCAATAATCAATTAAATTTAAATTTTATAATTTTTTTGATCGTCTCCTTGGGCATAATGCAATTTGAAATGACTTGTGTTATTTTTGTGATACCAACATAATACTTAAGCAATAGCAAGTACAAAGGACTCTAATAAAAAGTTTTTCCACTGCCCTTTAGATGTAAATGCTTGACCCAACATTGACACTTGGGATTGTTTTTTATAATATTCATGCATTAAAGTGTATTTTATACAATTAAATTTGTTACTTGTATTTTTGTTCAATTAACATATTGAAATATTATGTTTTTCTCCTCTCTTAAAATGCAATGGCGTTAATAATAAATGTAAAATTCAAAACATTCATTTTTTCAATTTCTATAATTTTCAAGTTCTCTAAGGATAAATGTATTGTCAATAATTAGTTGAAATTATCTTTTGTAATTTTTGTGATTATCTCCTTGGTCACAATGCAATTTGAAATGATTTGTGTTATTTTTGTGTGCAAACACAATACTTAAGCAAAGCCAAGTGCAAAGGACTCTGATAAGAAGTTTTCCCACTCCCCTCTACATGTATATGCTTGACCCAACATTGACACTTGGGATTGATATTTATAATATTCATCCACTAAAGTGTATTTTATACAATTGACTCCCTTACTCGTATTTTTGTTCAATTAGCATATTCAAATATTATATTTTTCTCGCCACTGAAAGTGCAATGACATTAACAATATATTAAAAAACGAAAACATTGCATTTTAAAAATATTTATAATTTTAAAGACTTTTAGGGATAAATGCATTAACCCAACATTCATGCTTGGGATTGCTATTTATAATATTCATCCACTAAAGTGTATTTTATACAATTGACCCTATTACTGATATTTTTCTTCAACTAAAATAGTCAAATATTATGCTTTTCTCACCTCTCAAAATGCAATAGCATTAATAATAAATTAAAAATTCAAAACATTCCATTTTTTCAATTTTTAGAATTTTAAATTTTTGTAGGGATAAATAGATTGTCAATAATCAATTGAATTTAAATTTTGTAATTTTTTTGATTGTCTCCTTGGCCATAATGCAATTTGAAATGATTTGTGTTATTTTTGTGTACAAACATAATACTTAAGCAAAAGCAGGTGCAAAGGACTCTAATAAGAAGTTTTTTCACTCCCCTCTAGATGAATATGCTTAACCCAACATTGACACTTGAGATTGCTATTTATAATATTCATGTACTAAAGTGTTTTTCATACAATTGAGTCCATTACTTGTATTTTTGTTCAATTAACATATTCAAATATTTTGTTTTTGTTGCCACTCAAAATCCAATGGCATTAACAATATATTAAAAAAAATGAAAACATTGCATTTTTACAATTTTTATAATTTTAAGGTCTTATAGGTACAAATGCATTGTCAATAATAAGTTGAATTTAAATTTTGTAATTTTTTTAACTATCTCCTTGCCCACAATGCAATTTGAAATGATTTGTGCTATTTTTATGTACAAACATATTACTTAAGCAAATGCAAGTGCAAAGGACTTTAACAATAAGTTTTCCCACTCCCCTCTAGAGATATATGTTGGACCCAACATTAATGCTTGGGATTGTTATTTATAATATTTATCCACTAAAGTGTATTTTATATAATTGAGACTGTTACTTGTATTTTTGTACAATTAACATATTCAAATATTATGTTTTTCTCACCTCTCAAAATGCAATGACATTAATAATAACTTTAAAATTCAAAACATTCATTTTTTCAATTTCTAGAATTTTCAAGTTTTCTAGGGATAAATGCATTGTTAATAATCAGTTAAAATTATATTTTGTAATTTTTTTGATTGTCTCCTTGGCCACAATGCAATTTGAAATGATTTGTGTTATTTTTGTGTACAAACATAATACTTAAGCAAAGCCAAGTGTGAAGGACTTTAATAAGAAGTTTTCCCACTCCCCTCTAGATGTATATGCTTGACCCAACATTGACACTTGGGATTGATATTTATAATTTTCATCCACTAAAGTATATTTTAAACAATTGACTCCCTTACTCGTATTTTTGTTTAATTAACATATTCAAATATAATGTTTTTCCCACCACTCAAAGTGCAATGACATTAACAATATATTAAAAAACAAAAACATTGCATTTTTAAAATTTTTATAATTTTAAAGACTTTTAAGGATAAATGCATTGTCAATAATCAGTTAAATTTAAATTTTGTAATTTTTTTAATTGTCTCCTTGCCCATAATGCAATTTGAAATGATTTGCGCTATTTTTGTGTACAAACATATTACTTAAGCAAAAGCAAGTGCAAAGGACTCTAACAATAAGTTTTCCCACTCTCCTCTAGAGATATATGCTGAACTTAACATTGATGCTTGAGATTGCTATTTATAATATTCATCCACTAAAAAGTATTTTATACAATTGAGTCCATTACTTGTATTTTTTTACAATTTACATATCCAAATATTATGTTTTTCTCGCCATTGAAAATGGAATGGAATTAACAATATATTAAAAAACAAAATATTGCATTTTTAAAATTTTTATAATTTTAAAGATTTCTATGGATAAATGCATTGTCAATAATCAGTTGTATTTAAATTTTGTAATTTTTTTGATTGTCTCCTAGGCCATAATGCAATTTGAAATGATTTATGCTATTTTTTTGTCCAAACATATTACTTAAGCAAAAGCAAGTGCAAAGGACTCTAACAATAAGTTTTCCCACTCCCCTATAGAGATATATGCTTGACCCAACATTGATGCATGAGATTGCTATTTATAATATTCATCCACTCAAGTGTATTTTATAGAATTGAGTCCATTACTTGTATTTTTGTACAATTAACATATTTAAATATTATGTTTTTCTCACCTCTCAAAATGCAATGGCATTAATAATAAATTTAAAATTCAAAACATTTAGTTTTTCTATTTCCAAAATTTTCAAGTTTTTTAAGGATAAATGCATTATCAATAATTAGTTGAAATTATATTTTGTAATTTTTTTAGTTGTCTCCTTGGCCATAATGCAATTTGAAATGATATGTGTTATTTCTGTGTACAAACATATTACTTAAGCAAAAGCAAGTGCAAAGGACTCTAATAAGAAAATTTCCCCCTCCCCTCTAGAGATATATGCTTAACACAACATTGATGATTGTGATTGTTATTTATAATGCTCATCCACTAAAGTGTATTTTATACAATTAACTCCATTACTTATATTTTTATTCAATTAAGATATTTAAATATTGTGTTTTTCTCACCTCTCAAAATGCAGTGACTTTAATAACAAATTTAGAATCCAAAACATTCCATTTTTTCAATTTCTAAAATTTTAAAGTTTTCTAAGGATAAATGCTATCAATAATAAGTTGAATTTAAATTTTCTAATTTTTTTCATTCTCTCCTTGGCCATAATGCAATTTGGAATGGTTTGTGTTATTTTTTTGTGCAAACATAATACCTAAGCAAAAGGAAGTGCAAAGGACTTTAATAAAAAGGTTTTCCACTCCCCTCTAGATGTATATGCTTGACCCAACATGGACTCTTGGGATTGCTATTTATAATATTCTTCCACTAAAGTGTGTTTTATACAATTGAAACCATTACTCGTATTTTTGTTCAATTAACATATTCAAATATTATGTTTTTCTCGCCACTCAAAATGCAATGACATTAACAATATATTAAAAAATGAAGACATTGCATTTTTACAATTTTTATAATTTTAAAGTCTTCTCGGGATAAATACATTGTTAATAATTAGTTGAATTTAGATTTTGTAATTCTTTTAATTGTCTCCTTGGCCAGAATGCCATTTGAAAAGATTTGACTTATTTTTGTGTACAAACATAATACTTAAGCAAAACCAAGTGCAAAGAACTCTAATAAGAAGTTTTTCCACTCCTCTCTAGATGAATATGCTTGGCACAACATTTGACACTTGGGATTGCTATTTATTAAATTCATCCACTAAAGTGTATTTTATAGAATTGACTCCAATACTTATATTTTTCTTCAATTTAGATATTGAAATATTATATTTTTCTCACCTCTCAAAATGCAATGGCATTAACAATAAATTTAAAATTCAAAACATTCCATTTTTACAATTTCTAGAATTTTAAAGTTTTCTAGGGATGAATGCATTGTTAATAACGTGTTGAATTTAAATTTTCTAATTTTTTTGATTGTCTCCTTGGCCACAATGCAATTTGGAATGGTTTGTGTTATTTTTAGGTACAAACATAATACTTAAACAAAAACGGGTGCAAGCGACTTTAATAAGAAGTTTTTCCAGTCCCCTATAGATGTATATGCTTGACCCAACATTGACACTTAGGATTGCTATTTATAATATTTTTCCACTAAAGTGAATTTTATACAATTGACTCCCTTACACATATTTTTGCACAATTAACATATTCAAATATTATGTTTTTCTCGCCACTCAAAATGCAATGATATTAACAATATATTAAAAAATGAAGACATTGCATTTTTACAATTTTATATTTTAAAGTCTTCTTGTGATAAATGCATTGTCAATAATCAGTTGAATTTAGATTTTGTAATTTTTTTATTTGTCTCCTTCACCAGAATACAGTTTGAAATGATTTGTGTTACTTTTGTGTACAAACATAATACTTCAGCAAAACCAACTGCAAAGAACTCTAATAAGAAGTCTTTCCACTCCCCTATAGATGTATATACTTGGCATAACATTTGTCATTTGGGATTGTTGTTTATTATATTCATCTACTAAAGTGTATTTTATAGAATTGACTCCAATACTTATATTTTTCTTCAATTTAGATATTCAAATATTATGTTTTTCTCACCTCTCAAAATGCAATGACATTAATAATAAATTTAAAATTCAAAACATTCATTTTTTCAATTTCTAGAATTTTAAAGTTTTCTAGGAATAAATGCATTGTTAATAACAGGTTGAATTTAAATTTTCTAATTTTTTTTATTGTCTCCTTGGCCACAATGCAATTTGGAATGGGTTGTGTTATTTTTGTGTACAAACATAATTCAGCAAAAGCGGGTGCAAACAGCTGTAATAAGAAGTTTTTCCACTCCCCTCTAGATGTATATGCTTGACCTAACATTGACACTTGGGATTGCTATTTATAATATTTATCCACTAAAGTGTTTTTCATACAATTGAGTCTGTTACTTTTATTTTTGTTTAATAAACATATTCAAATATTATGTTTTTTTCGCCATTCAAAATGGAATGGCATTAACAATATATTAAAAAAAAATGAAAGCATTGTATTTTTAAAATTATTATAATTTTAAAGGTTTCTAGGGATAAATGCATTGTCAATAATCAGTTGGATTTAAATTTTGTAATTTTTTTTATTTTCTCCTAGGCCATAATGCAATTTGAAATGATTTGTGCTATTTTGTGTACAAACATATTACTTAAGGAAAAACAAGTGCAAAGGAATCTAATAAGAAGTTTTCCCACTCCCCCCAACAGATATATGCTTCACACAACATTGATGCTTAGGATTGTTATTTATAATATTCATCCACTAAAGTGTATTTTATACAATTGACACCATTACTTCTTTTTTTCTTCAATTAACATATTCAAATATGATGTTTTTCTCACCTCTCAAAATGTAATGGCATTAAAAATAAATTTAAAATTCAAAACATTCCATTTTTTCAATTTCTAGAATTTTAAAGTTTTCTAGGGATAAATGCGTTGTCAATAATCAGTTGAATTTAAATTTTGTAATTGGTTTCATTGTCTCCTTGGCCAGAATGCAATTTGAAATGATTTGTGTTATTTTTGTGTGCAAACATAATACTTAAGCAAAAGCAAGTGCAAAGGACTTTAATAAGAAGTTTTTCCACTCCCCTCTAGATGTATATGCTTGACCCAACGTTGACACTTAGGATTGTTATTTATAATATTTCTCCACTAAAGTGTATTTTATACAATTGACTCCATTACTCGTATTTTTGTTTAATTAACACATTCAAATATTATATTTTTCTCGCCACTTAAAATGCAAGGGCATTAACGATATATTAAAAAATGAAGACATTGCATTTTTACAAGTTTTATAATTTTAAAGTCTTCTCGAGAAAAATGAATTGTCAATAATCAGTTGAATTTAGATTTTGTAATTTTTTAATTGTCTCCTTGGCTGAATGCAATTTGAAATGATTTGTGTTATTTTTGTATACAAACATAATACTTAAACAAAACCAAGTGCAAGAAACTCTAATAAGAGGTCTTTCACTCCCTTCTAGATGTATATGCTTGACCCTACATTTGATGCTTCAGATTGCTATTTATAATATTCATCTACTAAAATGTATTTTATACATTTGACTCCATTACTTATATTTTTCTTCAATTAAGATATTCAAATATTATGTTCTTCTCACCTCTCAAAATGAAATGACATTAATAATAAATTTAAAATTCAAAACATTTCATTTTTTCAATTTCTAGAATTTTCAACCTTTCTAGGGATAAATGCATTGTTAATAACCAGTTGAATTTAAATCTTGTAATTTTTTTCAATTTGAAATGATTTGTGTTATTTTTGGGCACAAACATAAGACTTATGCAAAAGCAAGTGCAAAGGACTCTAATAAGAAGTTTTCCCACTCCCCTCTAAATGCATATGCTTCGCCCAACATTTGATGCTTGGGATTGCTATTTATTATATTCATCCACTAAAGTGTATTTTATACAATTGACTCCAATACTTATATTTTTCTTCAATTAATATATTCAAATATTATATTTTTAGTCAGCTCTCAAAATGCAATGTCATTAATAATAAATTTAAAATTCAAAACATTCATTTTTTCAATTTCTAGAATTTTAAAGTTTTCTAGGGATAAATGCATTGTCAATGATTAGTTGAAACTATATTTTGTAATTCCTTTGATTGTCTCTTTGGCCATAATGCAATTTGAAATTATTTACGTTATTTTTGCGTGCAAACATAATACTTAAGCAAAAGCAGGTGCAAACGACTATAATAAGAAGTTTTTCCACTCTCCTTTAGATGTATATGGTTGACCCAACATTGACACTTGGGATTGTTATTTATAATATTCATCCACTAAAGTGTTTTCCATACAATTGAGTCTGTTACTTTTATTTTTGTTCAATAAACATATTCAAATATTATGTTTTTGTCGGCATTCAAAATGGAATGGCATTAATAATATATTAAAAAATGAAAGCATTGCATTTTTAAAATTTTTATAATTTTAAAGACTTCTAGAGATAAGTGCATTGTCATCAATCAATTGGATTTAAAATTTGTAGGTTTTTTAATTGTCTCCTTGGCCATAATGCTATTTGAAACGATTTGTACTATTTCTGTGTACAAACATATTACCTAAGCAAAAGCAAGTGCAAAAGACTCTAATAAGATGTTTTCCCACTCCCCTCTAAAGATATATGCTTAACCCAACATTGATGCTTGCAATTGCTATTTATAATATTCATCCACTAAAGTGTATTTTATACAATTAACTCTATTACTTATATTTTTCTTCAATTAAGATATTCAAATATTATGTTTTTCTCACCTTTCAAAATGCAATGGCATTAATAATAAATTTAAAATTCAAAACATTCATTTTTTCAATTTTTGGAATTTTCAAGTTTTTTAGGGATAAATGCATTGTCAATGATCAGTTGAAACTATATTTTGTAATTTTTTTGATTGTCTCCTTGGACACAATGCAATTTGAAATGATTTGTGTTATTTTTACGTGCAAACATAATACTTAAGCAAAAACGGGTGCAAACGACTGTAATAAGAAGTTTTTTCCAATTCCCTCTAGATGTATATGCTTGACCCAACATTGACACTTGGGATTGTTATTTATAATATTCATCCACTAAAGTGTTTTTCATACAATTGAGTCCGTTACTTTTACTTTTATTCAGTGGAATGATATTAACAATATATTAAAAAACATAAGTGTTGCATTTTTAAAATTTTTATAATTTTAAAGACTCCTAGGGATAAATGTATTGTCAATAATTAGTCGGATTTAAATTTTGTAATTTTTTTAATTGTCCCCTTGGCCAGAATGCATTTGAGATGATTTGTGTTATTTTTGTGTACAAACATAATACTTAAGCAAAACTAAGTGCAAAGAACTCTAATAAGAAGTCTTTCCACTCCCCTTTAGATGTATATGCTTGACCCAACATTGGACGCTAGGGATTGCTATTTATTATATTCATCCATTAAAGCGTATTTTATTCAATTAACTCCATTACTTATATTTTTCTTCAATTTAGATATTCAAATATTATGCTTTTCTCACCTCTCAAAATGCAATGACTTTAATAACAAATTTAAAATTGAAAACATTCCATTTTTTCAATTTTTAGAATTTTAAAGTTTTCTAGGGATAAATGCATTGTCAATAATCAGTTAAATTTAAATTTTCTAATTTTTTTCATTGTCTCCTTCGCCATAATGCAATTTGGAATGGTTTGTGTTATTTTTGTGTACAAAAATAATACATAAGTAAAAGCGGGTGCAAACGACTCTAATAAGAAGTTTTTCTAGTCCCCTCTAGATGTATGTGCTTAACCCAACATTGACACTTGAGATTGCTATTTATAATATTCATCCACTAAAGGGTTTTTCATACAATTGAGTCCGTTACTTTCATTTTTTTTTCAATTAACATATTCAAATATTATGTTTTTCTCACTACTCAAAATGCAACGACATTAACAATATATTAAAAAATGAAAACATTGCATTTTTAAAATTTTTATAATTTTGAAGTTTTCTAGGGATAAATGCATTGTCAATAATCAGTTGAATTTATATTTTGTAATTTTTTTAATTGTCTCCTTGGCCAGATGCAATTTGAAGTGATTCGTGTTATTTTTGTGTACAAACATAATACTTATGCAAAAGTATGTGCAAAGGATTCTAATAAGAAGTTTTTCGACTCCCCCTTAGATGTATATGCTCGGCCCAGCATTTGACGCTTGGGATTGCTATTTATTATATTCATCCACTAAATTGTATTTTATAGAATTGACTCCAATACTTATATTTCCCTTCAATTAAGATATTCAAATATTATGTTTTTCTCACCTCTCAAAATACCATGACGTTAATAATAAATGTAAAATTCAAAACATTCCATTTTTTCAATTCTTAGAATTTTAAAGTCTTCTAGGGTTACATGCATTGTCAAAATCAATTGAATTTAAATTTTGTAATTTTTTTCATTGACCATAATGCAATTTGAAAAGATTTGTGTTGCTTTTGTGTACAAACATAATACTTAAGCAAAAGCGGGAGCAAAGGAATCAAATAAGAAATTTTTCCACTACCCTCTAAATGTATATGCTTGACCCAACATTGACACATAAGATTGTTATTTATAATATTCATCCACTAAATTGTATTTTCTACAATTGACTCCATTACTCGTATTTTTGTTGAATTAACATATTGAAATTTCATGTTTTTCTCGCCACTCAAAATGAAATGGCATTAAAAAATGAAAACATCTCATTTTTACAATATTTATAATTTTAAAGTCTTATAGAAATAAATGTATTATTAATAGTCAGTTGAATTTAGATTTTTTAATTTTTTTAATTGTCTCCTTGGCCATAATGCAATTTGAACTGATATGTGTTATTTTTGTGTGCAAGCATATTACTTAAGCAAAAGCAAATGCAAAGGACTCTGGTAAGAAGTTTTTCCACTCCCCTCTGGATGTATATGCTTCACCCAACATTGACACTAGGGATTGCTATTTATAATATTCTTCCACTAAAATGTATTTTATATAGCTGACTCTATTACTTGTATTTTTTTTCAATTAACATATTCAAATATGACGTTTTTCTCTTCACTCAAAATGCAAATTCACTAACAATACATTAAAAAAATGAAAACATTGCACTTTTACAATTCATATAATTTAAGGTCTTCTAGGGATAAATGTTTTGTCAATAATCAATTGAATTTAAATTTTGTAATTTTTAAATTATCTCCTTGGCCACAATGCAATTTGAAATCATTTGTGCTATTTTTGGGTTCAAGCATATTACTTAAGCAAAAGTAAGTGCAAAGGACTCTAATAAGAAGTTTTTCCACCCCCCTCTACAGATATATTCTTGACCCAATATTGATGCTTGGGATTGCTATTTATAATATTCATCCACTAAAGTATATTTTATACAATTGACTCCATTACTTATATTTTTCCTTAATAAAGATATTCAAATATTATGTTTTTCTCACTACTCAAAATGCAATGACATTAATAATAAATTTGAAATTCAAAACATTCCATTTTTTCAATTTTTAGAATTTTAAAGTTTTCTAAGGATATATGCATTGTCAATAATTAGTTGAATTCAAATTTTGTAATTTTTTTGATTGTCTCCTTAGCCACAATGCAATTTGAAATGATTTGTGTTCTTTTTGTGTACAAACATAATACTTAAGCAAAAGCAAGTGCGAAGGACTCTAATAAGAAGTTTTTCCACTACTCTCTAGATGTATATGCTTGGCCCAACATTCAACGCTTGAGATTGCTATTTATTATATTTATCCATTAAAGTGTATTTTGTACAATTGACTCCATTACTCATATTTTTGTTCAATTAACATATTCCAATATTATGTTTTTCTCCCCACTCAAAAAGCAATGGCATTAACAATATTTTAAAAAATGAAAACATCTCATTTTTACAATTTTTATAATTTTAAAGTCTTCTAGCATTAAATGTATTGTCAATAGTCAGTTGAATTTAGATTTTGTAATTTTTTTAATTGTCTCTTGGCTAGAATGCAATTTAAACTGATTTGTGTTATTTTTGTGTGCAAACATAATACTTATGCAAAAGCAAGTGCCAAGGACTCTAGTAAGAAGTTTTTCCACTCCCCTCTAGATGTATATGCTTGACCCAACATTGACACTTAGAATTGCTATTTATAATATTTTTCCACTAAAGTGTATTTTATACAAATGACTCCATTACTCATATTTCTTTTCAATTAACATATTGAAATATAATGTTTCTCTCGCCACTCAAAATGCAAGGGCATTAATAATACATTAAAAAATGAAAACATTGCATTTTAATAATTCATATAATTTAAGGTCTTCTAGGGATAAATGCATTACAAATAATCAGTTGAATTTAAGTTTTGTAACTTTTTAAATTGTCTCTTTGACCACAATGTAATTTGAAATGATTTGTGCTATTTTTGTGTACAAGCATATTACTTAAGCAAAAGCAAGTGCAAAGAACTCTAATAAGAAGTTTTCCCACCCCTCACTAGAGATATATTCTTAACCCAATATTGATGCTTGGGATAGCTATTTATAATATTCATCCACTAAAGTGTATTCTATACAATTGACTCCATTACTTATATTTTTCCTCAATTAAGATATTCAAATATTATGTTTTTCTCACCACTCAAAATGCAATGGTTATAACAATACCTTAAAAAAATGAAAACATTGCATTTTTATAATTCATATAATTTCAGGTCTTCTAGGGATAAATGCATTGTCAATAATCAGTTGAATTTAAATTTTGTAATTTTTTAAATTGTCTCTTTGGCCGCAATGCAATTTGAAATGAATTGTGCTATTTTTGTGTACAAGCATATTACTTAAGCTAAAGCAAGTGCAAAGGACTCTAATAAAAAGTTTTGCCACCCCCCTCTATAGATATATTCTTGACCCAATATTGATGCTTGGGATTGCTATTTATAATATTCATCCACTAAAGTGTATTTTATACAATTGACACCATTACTTATATTTTTCTTCAATTTAGATATTCAAATATTATGTTTTTCTCACCACTCAAAATGCAATGGCATTAATAATAAATTTGAAATTCAAAACATTTCATTTTTTCAATTTCTATAATTTTAAAGTTTTCTAGGGATACATGCATTATCAATAATTAGTTGAATTTAAATTTTGTAATTTTTTTGATTGTCTCCTTAGCCACAATGCAATTTGAAATGATTTGTGTTTTTTTTGTGTACAAACATAATATTTAGGCAAAAGCAAGTGCGAAGGAGTCTAATAAGAAGTTTTTCGACTCCCCTTTATATGTATATGCTTGGCCCAACATTTAACGCTTGGGATTGCTATTTATTATATTTATCCACTAAAGTGTATTTTATACAACTGATTCCATTACTCATATTTTTGTTCAATTAACATATTCCAATATTATGTTTTTCTCCCCAATAAAAAAGCAATGACATTAATAATATATTTAAAAATGAAAACATTGCATTTTAAAAATTTTTATAATTTTAAAGTTTTCTAGGGATAAATGCATTGTCAATGATCGGTTGAATTTAGATTTTGTAATTTTTTTAATTGTCTCCTTGGCCATATGCAATTTGAAATAATTTGTGTTATTTTTGTGTGCAAACATAATACTTATGCAAAAGCAGGTGCAAAGCACTCTAATAAGAAGCTTTTCAACACCCCTTTAAATGTATATGCTTGGCCTAACATTTGATGCTTGAGATTGCTATTTATTATATTTATCCATTAAAGTGTATTTTATACAATTGACTCTATTACTTATATTTTTTTTTCAATTAACATACTCAAATATTATGTTTTTCTCACATTTTAAAATGCGATGACATTAATAATAAATTTAACATTCAAAGAATCCAATTTTTTCCATTTTTAAAATTTAAGGTTTTTCAGGGATAAATGCATTGTCAATAATTAGTTTAATAATAAATTTAACATTCAAAGAATCCAATTTTTTCAGTTTTTAAAATTTAAGGTTTTTCAGGGATAAATGCATTGTCAATAATTAGTTGAACTTAAATTTTCTAATTTTTTTGATTGTCTCCTTGGCTATAATGTAATTTGAAACGATTTATGCTATTTTTGTGTATAAACATATTACTTAAGCAAAAGCGAGTGCAAAAGACTCTAATAAGAAGTTTTCCCACTCCTTTCCACAAATATATGTTTGACCCAACAAACCCTTGGGATTGCTATTTATAATATTCATTCACTAAAATGTATTTTATACAATTTACTCCATTACTCGTATTTTTGTTCAATTAACACACTCGAATATTATGTTTTTTTCCCCACTTAAAATGCAATGACATTAACAATATATTAAAAAAATGAAAACATTGCATTTTTAAAATTTTTGTAATTTTAAGGTCTTCTAGGGATAAATGCATTGTCATTAGTCAATTGAATTTAGATTTTGTAATTTTTTTAATTATCTACTTGGCCAGAATGCGATTTGAATTGATTTGTGTTATTTGTGTGTGCAAACATAATACTTAAGCAAAAACAAGTGCAAAGGACTTTAATAAGAAGTTTTTCCACTCCCCTCTAGATGTATATGCTTGACCCAGCATTGACACAAGGGATTGCTATTTATAATATTCATCCACTACAGTGTATTTTATACAATTGATTCCATTACTCATATTTTTGTTCAATTAACATATTCAAATATCTTGCTTTTCTTGTCACTCAAAATCAATGGCATTAATAATATTGTAAAAAATGAAAACATCACATTTTGATAATTTTTATAATTTTAAAGTCTTCTCGGGATAAATGTATTGTCAATAGTTAGTTGAATTTAGATTTTGTAATTTTTTTAATTATCACCTTGGCCAGAATGCAATTTTAACTGATTTGTCTTATTTTTGTGTGCAAACATAATACTTAAGGAAAAGCAAGTGCAAAGGACTCTAATAAAAAGTTTTTCCACTCCCCTTTAGATGAATATGCTTATCCTAACATTGACACTTGGGATTGTTATTTATAATATTCATCCACTAAAGTGTTTTTCATACAATTGAATCTGTTACTTTTATTTTTGTTCAATTAACATATTCAAATATTATATTTTTCTCGCCACTCAAAATGCAATGGCATTAACAATATATTAAAAAATGAAAACCTTGCATTTTTACAATTTTTATAATTTTAAAGTCTTCTAAGGATAAATGCATTGTTAATAATCAATTTAATTAAAATTTTGTAATTTTTAATTGTCTCTTTAGCCACAATGCAATTTGAAATGATTTGTGCTAGTTTTGTGTAGAAGCATATTACTTAACCAAAAGCAAGTGCAAATGACTCTAATAAGAAGTTTTCCCACCCCTCTTTAGAGACATATGCTTGACCCCGAATTGATGCTTGGGATTGCTATTTATAATACTTATCCACTAAAGTGTATTTTATACAATTGACTCCATTACTTGTATTTTTGTTCAATTAACATATTCAAATATCATGTTTTTGCCGCCACTCAAAATTCAATGACATTAACAACATATTAAAAAATGAAAACATCGCATTTTTACAATTTTTATAATTTTAAAGTCTTCTAAGGATAAATGTATTGTCAATAGTCAGTTAAATTTAGATTTTGTAATTTTTTTTATTGTCTCATTGGCTAGAATTGATTTGTGTTATTTTTGTGTGCAAACATAAAACTTTAATCAAAAGGAAGTGCAATAACTCCCCTCTAGATGTATATGCTTGACCCAACATTCACACTTGGCATTACTATTTATAATATTCTTCCACTAAAGTGTATTTCATACAATGGACACCATTACTCATATTTTTTTTCAATTAACATATTCAAATATTATGTTTTTCCCACCTCTTAAAATGGAATAGCTTTAATAATAAATTTAAAATTCAAAACTTCCTATTTTTTCAGTTTTTAAAATTTAAAGTTTTCTAGGGATAAATGTATTGTCAATAATTAGTTGAATTTAAATTTTGTAATTTTTTTGATTGTCTCCTTGGCCATAATGCAATTTGAAATGATTTGTGCTATTTTTGTGTACAAACGTATTAATTAAGTAAAAGCAAGTGCAAAGGACTTTAATAGGAAGTTTTCCCACTCCCTTCTAGAGATATATGCTTGACCTAACATTGATGTTTAAGATTGTTATTTATAATATTCATCCACTAAAATGTATTTTATATAATTGACTTCATTACACGTATTTTTGTTCAATTAACATATCCAAATATCATGTTTTTGTTGCCACTCAAAATGCAATGACATTAACAATATATTAAAAAAAGAAAACATCACATTTTTAGAATTTTTATAATTTTAAAGTTTTCTAAGGATAAATGTATTGTCAATAGTCAGTTCAATTTAGATTTTGTAATTTTTTTAATTGTCTGCTTGGCCATAATGCAATTTGAATTGATTTGTGTTATTTTTGTGTGCAAACATAATACTTAGGTAAAAGCAAGTGCAAAGGACTATAATAAGAAATTTATTGACTCCCCTCTAGATGAATATGCTTGTCCTAACATTGACACTTGGGATTGTTATTTATAATATTCATCCACTAAAGTGTTTTTCATACAATTAAGTCCATTACTTTTATTTTTGTTCATTAACATATTCAAATATTATATTTTTCTCGCCACTTAAAATGCAATGACATTAACAATACATTAAAAAATGAAAACCTTGCATTTTTAAAATTTTTATAATTTTAGAGTCTTTTAGGGATAAATGCATTGTCAATAATCAGTTGAATTTAAATTTCGTAATTTTTTTAATTGTCTTTTTAACCACAATGCAACTTGAAATGATTTGTGCTATTTTTGTGCACAAACATAATATTTATGCAAAAACAGGTGCGAAGGACTCTAATAAGAAGTTTTTTGACTCCCCTCTAAATTTATATGTTTGGCCCAACATTTGACGCTTGGGATTGCTATTTATTATATTTATCAACTAAAGTGTATTTTATACAATTGACACCATTACTCATATTTTTTTTCAATTAACATATTCAAATATTATGTTTTTCTCACCTCTTAAAATGGAATGGCTTTAACAATAAATTTAAAATTAAAAACATCCCATTTTTTCAATTTTTAAAATTTAAAGTTTTTTTGATTGTCTCCTTGGCCACAATGCAATTTGAAATTATTTGTGCTATTTTTGTGTACAAACGTATTACTTAATCAAAAGCAAGTGTAAAGACTATAATAGGAAGTTTTCCGACTCCCTTGTAGAGATATATGCTTGACCCGACATTGATGTTTGAGATTGCTATTTATAATATTTATCTACTAAAGTGTATTTTATACAATTGACTCCATTACTCATATTTTTGTTCAATTTACATATTCAAATATCATGTCTTTCTCACCACTCAAAAGGCAATGGCATTAACAATATGTTCAAAAATGAAAACATCGCATTTTTAAAATTTGAATAATATTAAAGTCTTCTAAGGATCAATGTATTGTCAATAGTCAGTTGAATTTAGATTTTGTAATTTTTTTAATTGTCTCCTTGGCCAGAATGCAATTTGAATTGATTTTAGTTATTTTTGTGTGCAAACATAATACTTAAGCAAAAGCAAGTGCAAAGGACTTTAATAAGAAGTTTATCCACTCCCCTCTAGATGAATATGCTTGTCTTGACATTGACACTTGGGATTGTTATTTATAATATTCATCCACTAAAGTGTTTTTCATACAATTGAGTCCGTTACTCTCGTTTTGTTCAATTAACATATTCAAATATTATGTTTTTCTCGCCACTCAAAATGCAATGGCATTAATAAAACATTAAAAAATGAAAACCTTGCATTTTTAAAATTTTTACAATTTTAAAGTCTTTTAAGGATAAATGCATTATCAATAATCAATTGAATTTAAATTTTGTAATTTTTTTAATTGTCTCTTCAGCCATAATGCAACTTGAAATGATTTGAGCAATTTTTGTGTAGAAACATAATACTTATGCAAAAACAAGTGCGAAGAACTCTAATAAGAAGTTTTTTCACTCCCCTTTAGATTTATATGTTTGGCCCAACATTTGACGCTTGGGATTGCTATTTATTATATTTATCCACAAAAGTGTATTTTATACAATTGACTCCATTACTTATATTTTTTTTCAATTAACATATTCAAATATTAGGTTTTTCTCACCTCTTAAAATGGAATGGCTTTAATAATAAATTTAAAATTAAAAACATCCCATTTTTTCAGTTTTTAAAATTTAAAATTTTTTTAATTGTCTCCTTGGCCACAATGCAATTCGAAATTATTTGTGCTATTTTTGTGTACAAACGTATTACTTAATGCAAAGCAAGTGCAAAGAACTCTAATGGGAAGCTTTCCCGCTCCCTTGTAGAGATATATGCTTAACCCAACATTGATGCTTGAGATTGCTATTTATAATATTTATCCACCAAAGTGTATTTCATACAATTGACTTCATTGCTCGTATTTTTGTTCAATTAACATATTCAAATATCATGTTTTTGTTGCCACTCAAAATGCATTGGCATTAACAATATATTAAAAAATGAAAACATCGAATTTTTACAATTTTTATAATTTTAAAGTCTTCTGGGGATAAATGTATTGTCAATAGTCAGTTAAATTTAGATTTTGTAATTTTTTTAATTTTCTCCTTGGCTAGGATGCAATTTGAATTGATTTGTGTTATTTTTGTGTGCAAACATAATACTTTAATCAAAAGGAAGTGCAAAGGACTCTAATAAGAACTTTTTTGACTCCCCTTTAAATGTATATGCTTAACCCAACATTAACACTTGACATTACTATTTATAATATTCTTCCGCTAAAGTGTATTTTATACAATTGACACCATTACTCATATTTTTTTTTTCAATTAACATATTCAAATATTATGTTTTCCCACCTCTTAAAATGGAATAGCTTTAATAATAAATTTAAAATTCAAAACTTCCCATTTTTTTAGTTTTTAAAATTTAAAGTTTTTTAGGGATAAATGCATTGTCAATAATCAATTGAATTTAAATTTTCTAATTTTTTTGATTGTCTCATTGGCCATAATGCAATTTGAAATGATTTGTGCTATTTTTGTGTCCAAACATATTACTTAAGTAAAAGCAAGTGCAAAGGACTTTAATAGGAAGTTTTACCACTCCCTTCTAGAGATTTATGCTTGACCCAACATTGATGCTTAAGATTGTTATTTATAATATTTATCCACTAAAGTGTATTTTATACAATTGACTTCATTACTCGTATTTTTGTTCAATTAACATATTCAAATATCATGTTTTTGTTGCCACTCAACATGCAATGTCATTAACAATATATTAAAAAAAGAAAACATTGCATTTTTAGAATTTTTATAATTTTAAAGTCTTCTATGGATAAATATATTGTCAATTGTTAGTTCAATTTAGATTTTGTAATTTTTTTTAATTGTTTGCTTGGCCATAATGCAATTTGAACTGATTTGTGTTATTTTTGTGTGCAAACATAATACTTAAGCAAAAGTAAGTGCAAAGGACTCTCATCAGAAGTGTATCCACGTCCTTCTAAATGAATATGCTTGTCCTAACATTGACACTTGGGATTGTTATTTATAATATTCATCCACTAAAGTATTTTTCATACAATTGAATCCGTTACTTTTATTTTTGTTCATTAACATATTCAAATATTATATTTTTCTCGCCACTTAAAATGCAATGACATTAACAATACATTAAAAAATGAAAACCTTGCATTTTTAAAATTTTTATAATTTTAGAGTCTTTTAGGGATAAATGCATTATCAATAATCAGTTGAATTTAAATTTTGTAATTTTTTTTAATTGTCTTTTTAACCACAATGCAACTTGAAATGATTTGTGCTATTTTTGTGCACAAACATAATATTTATGCAAAAACAGGTGCGAAGGACTCTAATAAGAAGTTTTTTGACTCCCCTCTAAATTTATATGTTTGGCTCAACATTTGACGCTTGGGATTGCTATTTATTATATTTATCAACTAAAGTGTATTTTATACAATTGACACCATTACTCATATTTTTTTTCAATTAACATATTCAAATATTATGTTTTTCTCACCTCTTAAAATGGAATGGCTTTAACAATAAATTTAAAATTAAAAACATCCCATTTTTTCAATTTTTAAAATTTAAAGTTTTTTTGATTGTCTCCTTGGCCACAATGCAATTTGAAATTATTTGTGCTATTTTTGTGTACAAACGTATTACTTAATCAAAAGCAAGTGTAAAGACTATAATAGGAAGTTTTCCGACTCCCTTGTAGAGATATATGCTTGACCCGACATTGATGCTTGAGATTGCTATTTATAATATTTATCTACTAAAGTGTATTTTATACAATTGACTCCATTACTCGTATTTTTGTTCAATTTACATATTCAAATATCATGTCTTTCTCACCACTCAAAATGTAATGGCATTAACAATATGTTTGAAAAATGAAAACATCACATTTTTAAAATTTGAATAATATTAAAGTCTTCTAAGGATCAATGTATTGTCAATAGTCAGTTGAATTTAGATTTTGTAATTTTTTTAATTGTCTCCTTGGCCAGAATGCAATTTGAATTGATTTTAGTTATTTTTGTGTGCAAACATAATACTTAAGCAAAAGCAAGTGCAAAGGACTTTAATAAGAAGTTTATCCACTCCCCTCTAGATGAATATGCTTGTCTTGACATTGACACTTGGGATTGTTATTTATAATATTCATCCACTAAAGTGTTTTTCATACAATTGAGTCTGTTACTTTTATTTTTGTTCAATTAACATATTTAAATGTTATGTTTTCCTCGCCACTCAAAATACAATGACATTAACAATACATTAAAAAAATGAAAACATTGCATTTTTGTAATTTTTATAATTTTAAAGTCTCCCGGGGATAAATACATTGTCATTATTCAATTGAATTTAAATTTTGTAATTTTTTTAATTGTCTTATTGGCCACAATGCAATTTGAAATGATTTGTGCTATTTTTGTGTACAAGTCTATTACTTAAGCAAAAGCAAGTGCAAAGGACTCTAATAAGAAGCTTTCCTACCCCCCTTGACAAATCTATGCTTGACCCAACATTGATGCTTCAGATTGTTATTTATACTATCCATCCACTAAAGTGTGTTTTATACAATTGACTTCATTACTCATATTTTTGTTCAATTAACATATTCAAATATCATGTTTTTGTTGCCACTCAAAATGCAATGCCATTAACAATATATTAAAAAAAAAGAAAAGATTGCATTTTTACAATTTTTATAATTTCAAAGTCTTCTAGGGATAAATGTATTGTCAATAATCAGTTCAATTTAGATTTTGTAATTTTTTTAATTGTCTGCTTGGCCATAATGGAATTTGAACTGATTTGTGTTATTTTTGTGTGCAAACATAATACTTAAGCAAAAGCAAGTACAAAGGAGTCTAATCAAAAGTTTATCCACTCCCCTCTAGATGAATATGCTTGTCCTAACATTGACACTTGGGATTGTTATTTATAATATTCATCCAATGAAGTGTTTTTGTTCAATTAACATATTCAAATATTATGTTTTTCTCGCCACTCAAAATGCAATGACATTAACAATACATTAAAAAATGAAAACCTTGCATTTTCAAAATTTTTATAATTTTAGAGTCTTTTGGGCATAAATGCATTATCAATAATCGGTTGAATTTAAATTTTGTAATTTTTTTAATTGTCTCTTCAGCCACAATGCAACTTCAAATGATTTGTGCTATTTTTGTGTACAAACATAATACTTGTGCAAAAATAGGTGCGAAGGACTCTAATGAGAAGTTTTTTCACTCCCCTCTAGATTTATATGTTTGGCCCAACATTTGACGATTGGGATTGTTATTTATTATATTTATCTACAAAAGTGTATTTTATACAATTGACTTTATTACTTATATTTTTTTCAATTAACTTATTCAAATATTATATTTTTCTCACCTCTTAAAATGGAATGGCTTTAATAATAAATTTAAAATTAAAAACATCTCATTTTTTTAGTTTTTAAAGTTTAAAGTTTTCTAGGGATAGATATATTATCAATAATCAATTGAATTTAAATTATGAAATTTTTTTTATTGTCTCCTTGGCCACAATGCAATTTGAAATTATTTGTGCTATTTTTGTGTACAAACATATTACTTAAGCAAATGCAAGTGCAAAGGACTATAATATAAAGCTTTCCCACTCATTTCTAAAGATATATGTTTGACCCGACATTGATGTTTGAGATTGCTATTTATAATATTCATCTACGAAAGTATATTTTATACAATTGACTCCATTACAGTATTTTTGTTCAATTTACATATTCAAATATCATGGCTTTCTCGCTACTCAAAATGTAATGACATTAACAATATATTAAAAAATGAAAACATTGCATTTTTAAAAATTGTATAATTTTAAAATCTTCTAGGGATCAATGTATTGTCAATAGTCAGTTAAATTTAGATTTTGTAATTTTTTTATTTGTCTCCTTGGCCAGAATGCAATATGAACTGATTTTTGTTATTTTTGTATGCAAACATAATACTTAAGGAAAAGCAAGTACAAAGGACTCTAATAAAAAGTTTTTCCGCTCCCCTCTAGATGAATATGCTTGACTTAACATTGACACTTGGGATTGCTATTTATAATATTCATCCACTAAAGTGTATTTTACACAATGGACTCCATTACTTATATTTTTTTTAATTAACATATTCAAATATTATGCTTTTCTCACCTTTTAAAATGGAATGGCTTTAATAATAAATTTAAAATTCAAAACATCTCATTTTTTCAGTTTTTAAAATTTAAATCTTTCTAGGGATTAGTGCATTATCAATAATCAGTTGAATTAAAATTTTGTAATTTTTTTTATTGTCTCCAAGGCGACAATGCAATTTGAAATTATTTGTGCTATTTTTGTGTACAAACGTATTACTTAAGCAAAAGCAAGTGCAAAGGACTCCAATAGGAAGTTTTCCCACTCCCTTCCAGAGATATATGCTTGACCCAATATTGACACTTGGGATTGGTATTTATAATATTTTTTTCATTAAAGTGTATTTTATACAATTGACTTCATTACTTATATTTTTTTTCATTTAACATATTCAAATATTATGTTTTTCTCGTCGCTCACAATACAAGGGCATTAAGAATACATTAAAAAAATGAAAACATTGCATTTTTACAATTTTTTATAATTTTAAATTCTTCTAGGGATAAATGCATTGTCAATAATTAGTTGAATTTAGATTTTGTAATTTTTTTAATTGTCTCCTTGGCCATGTGCAATTTGAAATGATTTGTATTATTTTTGTATACAAACAAAATACTTATGCAAAAGTAGGTGCAAAGTTAGGCCCAACATTTGACGTTTGGGATTGCTATTTATTATATTTATCCACTAAAGTGTATTTTAATACAATTAACTATATTACTTATATTTTTTTTCAATTAACATATTCAAGTATTATGTTTTTATCACCTCTTAAAATGGAATGGCTTTAATAATAAATTTAAAATTCAAAACATCCCATTTTTTTAGTTTTTAAAATTTAAAGTTTTATAAGGATAAATGCATTGTCAATAATTAGTTGAATTTAAAATTTGAAATTTTTTAGATTGTCTCATTGGCCACAATGCAATTTGAAATTATTTGTGCTATTTTTGTGTACAAACGTATTACTTAAGTAAAAGTAAGTGCGAAGAACACTAATAGGAAATTTCCCACTTCCTTCTAGAGATATATGCTTGACCCAACATTGATGCTTCATATTGCTATTTATAATATTCATCCACTAAAGTGTATTTTATACAATTGACTCTATTACTCGTATTTTTGTTCAATTAACATATTCAAATATCATGTTTTTCTCAGCACTCAAAATGCAAAGACATTAGCACTATATTAAAAAATGGAAACATCGCATTTTTACAATTTTTATAATTTTAAAGTCTTTTAGTGATAAATGTATTATTAATAGTCAGTTGAATTTAGATTTTGTAATTTTTTTAATTGTCTCCTTAGCCAGAATGCAATTTGAACTAATTTTTGTTATTTTTGTGTGCAAACATAACACTTAAGCAAAAGCAAGTGCAAAGGACTCTAATAAGAAGTTTTTCCACTCCCCTCTAGATGTATATGCTTGACCTAACATTGACAATTGGGATTGCTATTTATAATATTCATCCACTAAAGTGTTTTTCATACAATTAAGTCCGTTACTTTTATTTTTGTTCAATTTACATATTCAAATGTTATGTTTTTCTTGCCACTCAAAATGCAATGGCATTGACAATACATTAGAAAATGAAAATATTGCATTTTTACAATTTTTATAATTTTAAAATCTTCTTGGGATAAATGCATTGTCAATATTCAGTTGAATTTAAATTTTGTAATTTTTTTTAATTGTCTTATTGGTCACAATGCAATTTGAAATGATTTATGCTATTTTTGTGTACAAGTCTATTACTTAAGCAAAAGCAAGTGCAAAGGACTCTAATAAGAAGCTTTCCCACCCCCCTCCACAAATATATGCTTGACCCAACATTGACCTTTGGGATTGCTATTTATAATATTCATCTACTAAAGTGTATTTTATACAACTGACTCCATTACTCGTATTTTTTTTCAATTAACATATTCCAATATTATGTTTTTTTCCCCACTCAAAATGCAATGACATTAACAATATATTAAAAAATAAAGGCATTGCATTTTAAAAATTTTTATAATTTTAGAGTCTTCTAGGAATAAATGCATTGTCAATAATGAGTTGAATTTAGATTTTGTAATTTTTTTAATTGTCTCCTTGGCCATATGCAATTTGAAATGATTTGTGTTATTTTTCTATACAAACATAATACTTATGCAAAAGCAGGCCCAACATTTGATGCTTGGGATTACTATTTATTATATTTATCCATTAAAGTATATTTTATACAATTGACTCCATTACTTATATTTTTTTTCAATTAATTGAATGACTTTAATAATAAATTTAAAATTCAAAACATCCTATTTTTTTCAGTTTTTAAAATTTAAAGTTTTCTAAGGATAAGTGCATTGTCAATAATTAGTTGAATTTAAATTTTGTAATTTTTTTGATTGTCTCCTTGGCCACAATGCAATTTGAAATTATTTGTGCTATTTTTGTGTACAAACATATTACTTAAGCAAAAGTAAGTACAAAGAACTCTAATAGGAAGTTTTCCCACTCCCTTCTAGAGATATATACTTGATCCAACATTAATACTTGAGTTACTATTTATAATATTCACCCACTAAAGTGTATTTTATACAATTGACTCCATTACTCGTATTTTTTTTCATTTAATAGATTCAAATATTATGTTTTTCTCGCCACTAAAAATGCAATGGCATTAATAATGCATTAAGAAAATGAAAACATTGCATTTTTACAATTTTTATAATTTTCAAGTCTTCTAGGGATAAATGCATTGTCAATAATTAATTGAATTTAAATTTTGTAATTTTTTTAATTGTCTCTTTAGCCACAATGCAATTTCAAATGATTTGTGTTATTTTTGTGTGCAAGCATATTACTTAACCAAAAGCAAGTGCAAAGGACTTTAATAAAATGTTTTCCCACCCCCTTCTAGAAATATATGCTTAACCCCATATTGATATTTGGGATTGCTATTTATAATAGTCGTCCATTAAAGTGTATTTTATACAATTGACTCCATTACTAGTATTTTTGTTCAATTAACATATTCAAATATCATGTTTTTGTCACCACTCAAAATGCAATGGTATTAACAATATATTAAAAAAGAAAACATTGCATTTTTACAATTTTTATAATTTTAAAATCTTTTAGGGATAAATGTATTGTCAATAGTCAGTTCAATTTAGATTTTGTAATTTTTTTAATTGTCTCCTTAGCCATAATGCAATTTGAATTGATTTGTGTTATTTTTGTGTGCAAACATAATACTTAAGCAAAAGCAAGTGCAAAGGACTCTAATAAGAAGTTTTTCCATGCCCTTCTAGATGAATATGCTTGACCTAATATTGACACTTGGGATTGTTATTTATAATATTCATCCACTAAACTGTTTTTCATACAGTCGAGTCCATTACTTTCATTTTTGTTCAATTAACATATTCAAATATTATATTTTTCTCACCACTCAAAATGCAATGGCATTAACAATACGTTAAGAAAAGAGAACGTATCATTTTTAAAATTTTTATAATTTTAAAGTCTTCTGGGGAGAAATGCATTGTCAATAATCAATTGAATTTAAATTTTGTAATTTTTTTTAATTGTCATATTGGCTACAATGCAATTTGAAATGATTTGTGCTATTTTTGTGTACAAGCATATTACTTAAGCAAAAGCAAGTGCAAAGGACTCTACAAAAAAGTTTTCCCACCCCCTTCACAAATATATGCTTGACCCAACATTGACCCTTAGGATTGCTATTTATAATATTCATCCACTAAAATGTATTTTATACGATTGACTCTATTACTCATATTTTTGTTCAATTAACATATTCAAATATCATGTTTTTCTTGGCACTCAAAATGTAATGACATTAACAATATATTAAAAAATGGAAACATCACATTTTTACAATTTTTATAATTTTAAAGTCTTCTAGGGATAAATGTATTATCAATAGTCAGTTGAATTTAGATTTTGTAATTTTTTAATTGTCTCCTTGGCCAGAATACAATTTGAACTGATTTTTGTTATTTCTGTGTGCAAACATAATACTTAAGTAAAAGCAAGTGCAAAGGACTCTAATAAGAAATTTTTCGACTTCCCTCTATATGTATATGCTTGGCCCAACATTTGACACTTGAGATTGCTATTTATTTTATTCATCCACTAAAGTGTATTTTATATAATTGACTCCATTACTTATATTTTTCTTCAATTAAGATATTGAAATACTATGTTTTTCTGACCACTCAAAATACAATGGCATTAATAATAAATTTGAAATTCAAAACATTCCATTTTTTCAATTTCTAGAATTTTAAAGTTTTCTAGGGATACACACATTGTCAATAATTAGTTGAATTTAGATTTTGTAATTTTTTTGATTGTCTCCTTGGCCACAATGCAATCTGAAATGATTTGTGTTATTTTTTTGTACAAACATAACACTTAAGCAAAAGCAAGTGCGAAGGACTCTAATACGAAGTTTTTCAACTCCCCTCTAGATGTATATGCTTGGCCCAACATTCGACACTTGGGATTGCTATTTATTATATTCATCTACTAAAGTGTATTTTATATAATTGAATCCATTACTTATATTTCTTTTCAATTAACATATTCAAATATTATGTTTTTCTCACCTCTTAAAATGCAATGATATTAATAATAAATTTAACATTGAAAGCATCCAATTTTTTCAGTTTTTAGAATTTTAAAGTTTTATAAGGATAAATGCATTGTAAATAATCAATTGAATTAAAATTTTGTAATTTTTTTGATTGTCTCCTTGGCCACAATGCAATTTGAAATAATTTGTGCTATTTTTGTGTACAAACGTATTACTTGAGCATAAGCAAGTGCAAAAGACTCTAATATGAAGTTTTCCCACTCCCCTCCACAAATATATGCTTGACCCAAGATTAACCCTTGGGATTGCTATTTATAATATTCATCCACTAAAGTGTATTTTATATAATTGACTCCATTACTTATATTTTTTTTCAATTAACATATTCAAATATGATGTTTTTCTCACCTCTTAACATGCAATGGCATAAATAAAAAATTTAAAATTCAAAACATTCCATTTTTTCAATTTTTTGAATTTTAAAGTTTTCTAGGGATAAATGCATTGTCAATAATCAGTTGAATTTAAATTTTGTAGTTTTTTTGATTGTCTCCTTGGCCACAATGCAATTTGAAATTATTTGTGTTATTTTTCTGTACAAACATAATGCTTAAGTAAAAGCAAGTGCAAAGGACTCCAATAAGAAGTTTTTCCACTCCCCTCTAGATGTATATGCTTGACCCAACATTGACAATTGGGATTGCTATTTATAATATTCATCCACTAAAGTGTATTTTATACAATTGACTCCATTACTCGTATTTTTGTTCAATTAACATATTCGTATATTATGTTTTTCTCGCCACTCAAAATGCAATGACACTAACAATATATTAAAAATTAAAGCCATCACATTTTGAAATGATTTCTGCTATTTTTGTGTACAAGCATATTACTTAAGCAAAAGCAAGTGCAAAGGACTCTAACAAAGTTTATTTTATACAATTGACTCCATTACTTATATTTTTCTTCAATTAAGATATTGAAATACTATGTTTTTCTGACCACTCAAAATGCAATGGCATTAATAATAAATTTGAAATTCAAAACATTCCATTTTTTCAATTTCTAGAATTTTAAAGTTTTCTAGGGATACATGTATTGTCAATAATTAGTTGAATTTAGATTTTGTAATTTTTTTGATTGTCTCCTTGGCTACAATGCAATATGAAATTATTTGTGTTATTTTTTTGTACAAACATAACACTTAAACAAAAGCAAGTGCGAAGGACTCTAATATGAAGTTTTTCGACTCCCCTCTAGATGTATATGCTTGGCCCAGCCCAACATTCGACGCCTTGGATTGCTATTTATTATATTCATCCACTAAAGTGTATTTTATATAATTGACTCCATTCTTATATTTCTTTTCAATTAACATATTCAAATATTATATTTTTCTCACCTCTTAAAATAGAATGACATTAATAAGAAATTTAAAATTTAAAACAACCTATTTTTTCAGTTTTTAAAATTTAAAATTTTTTAGGGATAAATGCATTGTCAATAATTAGTTAAATTTAAATTTTGTAATTTTTTTAATTGTCTCATTAGCCATAATGCAATTTCAAATGATTCATCCTATTTTTTGTGTACAAGCATGTTACTTAAGCAAAAGCAAGTGCAAAGGACTCTAATAAGAAGTTTTCCTACCCCACTCTAGAGATATATTCTTGGCCCAACATTGATGTTTAGGATTGTTATTTATAATATTCATCCACTAAAGTATATTTTATACAATTAACTCCATTACTCGTATTTTTGTTCAATTAACATATTCAAATATTATGTTTTTCTCCCCACTCAAAATGCAATGGAATTAACAATATTTTAAAGAATGAAAAGATTGCATTTTAAAAATTTATATAATTTTAAAGTCTTCTAAGAATAAATGCTTTGTCAATAATCAATTGAATTTAGGTTTTGTAGCTTTTTTAATTATCTCCTTGGCTAGATGCAATTTGAAACGATTTGTGTTATTTTGTTGTACAAACATAATACTTATGTAAAAGCAGGTGCAAAGGACTCCAACAATATGTTTTTCGACTCCCCTCTAAATGTATATGCTTGGCCCAACATTTGACGCTTGGGATTGCTATTTATTATGTTTATCCATTAAAGTGTATTTTATACCATTAACTCCATACATATATCTTTTTTCAATTAACAAATTCAAATATTATTTTTTTCTCACCTCTTAAAAGGCAATGGCATTAATAATAAATTTAACATTCAAAGCATCCCATTTTTTCAGTTTTTAAAATTTAAAGTTTTTTAGTGATAAAAGCATTGTCAATAATTAGTTTGATTTAAATTTTCTAATTTTTTTGATTGTCTCCTTGGCCACAATGCAATTTGAAATGATTTGTGCTATTTTTGTGTACAAACGTATTACTTAAGCAAAAGCAAGTGCAAAAGACTCTAATAAGAAGTTTTCCCACTCCCCTCCACAAATATATGCTTGACCTAACATTGATACTTGAGATTGCAATTTATAATATTCATCCACTAAAGTGTATTTTATACAATTGACTTCATTACTCGTATTTTTGTTCAATTAACATATTTAAATATTATGTTTTTCTCCCCACTCAAAATGCAATGACATTAACAATATATTAAAAGATAAAAACATTGCATTTTTAAAATTTTTATAATTTTAAGGTCTTCTAGGGATAAATGCATTGTCAATAATCAGTTGAATTTAGATCTTGTAATTTTTTTAATTGTCTCCTTGGCTAGATGCAATTTGAAATGATTTGTGTTATTTTTGTGTACAAACATAATACTTATGCAAAAGCAAGTGCAAAGGACTCCCCCTTGATGTATATGCTTGGCCCAACATTTGACGCTTGGGATTGCTATTTATTATATTCATCCACTAAAGTGTATTTTATACAATTGACCCCATTACTTATATTTTTTTTCAATTAACATATTCAAATATTATGTTTTTCTCATCTCTCAAAATGCAATGGCATTAATAATAAATTTAAAATTCAAAACATTCCATTTATTCAATTTTTAGAATTTTAAAGTTTTTTAGGGATAAATGCATTGTCAATAATCAGTTGAATTTAAATTTTGTAATTTTTTTAATTGTCTCCTTGGCCATAATGCAATTTGAAATGATTTGTGCTATTTTTGTGTACAAACGAATTACTTAAGCAAAAGCAGGTGCAAAGGACTCCAATAAGAAGTTTTCCCACTCCCCTTCATAAATACATGTTTGACCCAACATTGACACTTGGGATTGCTATTTATTATATTTATCCACTCAAGTGTATTTTATATAATTGACTCCATTACTTATATTTTTTTTCAATTAACATATTCAAATATTATGTTTTTCTCATCTCTCAAAATGCATTGTTATTAATAATAAATTTAAAATTCAAAACATTTCATTTATTCACTTTTTAGAATTTTAAAGTTTTCTTGTGATAATTGCATTGTCAATAATCAGTTGAATTTAAATTTTGTAATTTTTTTAATTGTCACCTTGACCACAATGCAATTTGAAATGATTTGTGTTATTTTTCTGTACAAACATAATATTTAAGCAAAAATGAGTGCAAACGACTTTAATAAGAAGTTTTTCCACTCCCCTCTAGATGTATATGCTTGACCCAATATTGACACTTGAGATTGCTATTTATAATATTCATCCACTAAAGTGTTTTTTATACAATTGAGTGTGTTACTTGTATTTTTGTTCAATTAACATATTATAATAATATGTTTTTGTCGCCATTCAAAATGAAATGACATTAACAATATATTACAAACTGAAAGCATTGCATTTTTAAAATTTTATAATTTTTATAATTTTAAAGACATATAGAGATAAATGCATTGACAATAATCAATTGAATTTAAATTTTGTAATTTTTTTAATTGTCTCCTTGGCCACAGTGCAATTTGAAATGATTTGTGCTATTTCTATGTACAAACATATTGCTTAAGTAAAAGCAAGTGCAGATGACTTTAATAAGAAGTTTTTCACTGTGCTCTAGAGATATATACTTAACCCAACATTGATACTTATGATTGCTATTTATAATATTCATCCACTAAAGTGTATTTTATACAATTAACTCCATTACTTATATTTTCCTTCAATTATGATACTTAAATATTATGTTTTTCTCACCTCTCCAATTGCAATGAAATTACTAATAAATTTAAAATTCACAACATTCCATTTCTTCAATTTCTAAAATTTTAAAGTTTTTTAGGGAAAAATGTAATGTCAATAATTAGTTGAATTAAAATTTTGTAATTTTTTTGATTGTCTCCTTGGCCATAATGCAATTTGAAATGATTTGTGTTATTTTTGTCTACAAACATAATACTTAAGCAAAAGGAAGAGAAAAGGACTCTAATAAAAAGTTTTTCCACTCCCCTCTAGATGCATATGCTTGACCCAACATTGACACTTGGAATTGCTATTTATAATATTCTTCCACTAAAGTGCATTTTACACAATTGACTTTATTACTCGTATTTTTGTTCAGTTAAAATATTCTAATATAATGTTTTTCTCGCCACTTAAAATGCAATAGGATTAACAATATATTAAAAAAAATGAAAACATTGCATTTTTAAAAATCTTATAATTTTAAAGTCTTCTAGGGATAAATACATTGTTAATAATCAGTTGAATTTAAATTTTGTAATTGTATTGACTGTCTCCTTGGCCACAATGCAATTTGAAATAATTTGTGCTATTTTTGTGTACAAACATAATAGTTAAGCAAGGCCAAGTGCAAAAGACTCTAATAAGAAGTTTTCCCACTCCCCTCTAGATGTATATGCTTGACCCAACCTTGACACTTGGGATTGCTATTTATAATATTCATCCACTAAAGTGTAATTTATACAATTGACTTTATTACTTATATTTTTCTTTAATTAAGATATTCAAATATTATATTTTGCTCGCCACACAAAGTGCAATAACATTAACAATATATTAGAAAATGAAAACATGGCATTTTTAAAAATTTTATAATTTTATAGTCTTCCAAGGATAAATGCATATTCAATAATCAGTTGAATTTCAATTTTGTAATTTTTTTAATTGTGTCCTTAGCCAGATGCAATTTGAAATGATTTGTGTTATTTTTGTGTAAAAACATAATACTTAAGTGCAAACAAGTGTGAAGTACTCTAATAAGAAGTTTTTCCACTCCCTTCTAGATGGACATGGTTGACCCAACATTTGATGCTTGGGATTGCCATTTATAATATTCATCCACTAAAGTGCATTTTATACAATTGACTCCTTCACTTATATTTTTTTCAATTAACATATTCCAATATTATGTTTTTCTCACCTCTCAAAATGCAGTGCCATAAATAATAAATTTATAATTCAAAACATTCCATTTTTTCAATTTTTAGAATTTTAATGTTTTCTAGGGATAAATGCATTGTTAATAATCAGTAGAATTTAAACTTTGTAATTTTCTTCATTGTCTCCTTGGCCACAATGCAATTTGAAATGATTTGTGTTATTTTTGTGTACAAACATAATACCTAAGCAAAAGCAACTGCAAAGAACTATAATAAGAAGTTTTTCCACTCCCCTCTAGATGTATATGCTTGACCCAACATTGACACTTGAGATTACTATTTATAATATTCAACCATTAAAGTGTATTTTATACAATTGACTCTATTACTTATATTTTTTTTTCAATTAACATATTCAAATATTATGTTTTTCTCACCTCTTAAAATGGAATGGCATTAATAATAAATTTAAAATTCAAAGCATCCCATTTTTTTAGTTTTTAATATTTAAAGATTTCTAGGGATAAATGCATTGTCAATAATCAGTTGAATTTAAATTTTGTAATTTTTTTGATTGTCTCCTTGGCTACAATGCAATTTGAAATGATTTGTGTTATTTTTGTGTACAAACATAATACTTAAGCAAAAGCGGGTGCAAACGACTCTAATAAAAAGTTTTTCCACTCCCCTTTAGATGTATATGCTTGACCCAACATTGACACTTGGAATTGCTATTTATAATATTCATCCACTAAAGTGTATTTTATACAATTGATTCCATTACTCGTATTTTTTTTCAATTAACATACTCAAATTTTATATTTTTCTCGCCACTCAAAATGCAATGGAATTAACAATATATTAAAAAATGAAAACATTGCATTTTTACAATTCTTATAATTTTAAATTTTTTTAAGGGTAAATGCATTGTCAATAATTAATTGAATTTAGATTTTGTAATTTTTTTAATTATCTCCTTGGCTAGATGCAATCTGAAATGATTTGCATTATTTTTGTGTACAAACATAATACTTATGCAAAAGCAAGTGCTAAGGACTCTAATAAGAAGTTTTTCGACTCCCCCTAGATGTATATGCTTGGCCTAACATTTGACACTTGAGATTTCTATTTATTATATTCATCCACTAAAGTGTATTTTATACAATTGACTCCATTACTTATATTTTTCTTTAATTAAGATATTCAAAAATTATATTTTTCTCACCACTCAAAATGCAATGACATTAATAATAAATTTAAAATTCAAAACATTCCATTTTTTCAATTTTTATAATTTTAAAATTTTCTAGGGATATATGCATTATTAATAATTAGTTGAATTTAAATTTTGTTATTTTTTTGATTGTCTCCTTGGCCACAATGCAATTTGAAATGATTTGTGTTATTTTTGTGTACAAACATAATACTTAAGCAAAAGTGGGTGCAAACGAATCTAATGAGAAGTTTTTCCACTCCCCTTTATATGTATATAATTGACCCAACATTGACAATTGGAATTGCTATTTATAATATTCATCCACTAAAGTGTATTTTATACAAGTGATTCCATTACTCATATTTTTGTTCAATTAGCATACTCAAATATTATCTTTTTCTCGCCACTCAAAATGCAATGGAATTAACAATATATTAAAAAATGAAAACATTGCATTTTTACAATTCTTATAATTTTAAAGTTTTCGAGGGGTAAATGCATTATCGATAATCAATTGAATTTAGATTTTGTAATTTTTTTAATTGTCTCGTCGGCCAGATGCAATTTGAAATGATTTGTGTTATTTTTGTGTACAAACATAATACTTATGCAAAAGCAAGTGCAAAGGACTATAATAAGAAGTTTTTCGACTCACCTTAGATGTATATGCTTGGCCCAACATTTGACGCTTGGTATTGCTATTTATTATATTTATCCACTAAAGTGTATTTTATAGAATTGATTCCATTACTTATATTTTTCTTCAATTAAGATATTCAAATATTATATTTTTCTCACATCTCAAAATACAATAACATTAACAATAAATTTAAATGTCAAAACATTGCGTTTTTTTTTTCAATTTTTAGTATTTTAAAATCTTATAAGGATAAATGCATTGTCAATAATCTCTTCAAAATAAGTTTTGTAATTTTTTTAATTGTCTCTTTTGTCACAATGCAATTTAAAAGGATTTATCTAATTTTTGTGTACAAACATATGGGTTAAGAAAGAGCAAATACAATGGACTCTAATAAGAAGTTTTCCCACTCTCCTCTAGAGTTATATGCTTGACTCAACATTGACACTTGGGATTGCTATTTATAATATTCATCCACTAAAGTCTATTTTATACAATTAAGTCCATCACTTGTATTTTTCTTCAATTAGCATATTCAAATATTATGTTTTTCTCACCATTCAAAATGCAATGGCATTAAAAACAAATTACAAAATCAAAATATTGCATTTTTATAATTTTTATAATTTTGAAAGCTTCTAGGAACAAATGCATTGTCAATATTCAATTAAATTTAAATTTTGCAATTTTTTTCATTGTCTCCTTTGCTACAATGCAATTTGAAATTGTTTGTGTAATTTTTGCGTACAAACATATTACTTAAGAACAAGCAAATGCAATAAACTCTAATATGTAGTTTTCCCACTCTCCTTTAAAGATATATGCTTGACCCAACATTGACGCTTGGGATTCCTATTTATAATATTCATCCACTAAAATGTATTTTATACAATTAAGTCTATTACTTGTATTTTTCTTCAATTAGCATATTCAAATATTATGTTTTTCTCAGTTGTCATAATGCTATGGCATTACTAATAAATTTAAAATTCAAAACATTCCATTTTTTCAGTTTTTAGAATTTTAAAGTTTTATAAGGATAAATGCATTATTAATAATTAGTTGAATTTAAATTTTGTAATTATTTTAATTATCTCCTTGGCCACAATGCTATTTGAAATGATTTGTGTTATTTTTGTGTACAAACAAATTATTTAAGCAAAAGTAAGTGCAAAGGACTCTAATAAGAAGTTTTCCCACTCCCCTCCAGTGATATATACTTGACTCAACATTGATGCTTATGATTGCTATTTATAATATTCATCCACTAAAGTGTATTTTATACAATTAACTTCATTACTTGTACTTTTGTTCAATTAACATATTCAAATATTATGTTTTTCTCGCCATTCAAAATACAATGACATTAACAATATATTAAAAAAGGAAAACATTGCATTTTTACAATTTTTATAATTTTGAAAGCTTCTAGGAACAAATACATTGTCAATAATCAGTTGAATGTAAATTTTGTAATTTTTTTAATTGTCTCCTTTGCCATAATGCAATTTGAAATTATTTGTGTACAAACATATTACTTAAAAACAAGCAAATGCAAGAGATTTTAATAAGAAGTTTTCCCACTCCCCTTTAGAGATATATGTTTGACCCAACATTGACATTTGGGATTCCTATGTATAATATTTATCCACTAAAGTGTATTTTATACAATTGACTCCATTACTTGTGTTTTCCTTCATTTAACATATTTAAATATTATGTTTTTCTCACATGTCAAAATGTAATGACATAAATAATAAATTTAAATTTCAACACATTCAATTTTTCCAATTATTAGAATTTTAAAGTTTTATAGGGATAAATGCATTGTCAATAATCAGTTGAATTTAAATTTTGTAATTTTTTTAATTATCTTCTTTGCCATAATGCAATTTGAAATGATTTGTATTAGTTTTGTGTACAAACATATTACTTAAGCAAAAGCAAGTGCAAGGCATTCTAATAAGAAGTTTTC
The DNA here is from genome assembly GCA_020883675.1 of Bruguiera gymnorhiza. NCBI lineage: Eukaryota > Viridiplantae > Streptophyta > Magnoliopsida > Malpighiales > Rhizophoraceae > Bruguiera > Bruguiera gymnorhiza. Next base: position 449,198 of record JAIRCJ010000184.1, read on the forward strand.
CAACTCCCTTCTAGAGATATATGCTTGACCCAACATTAATGCTTAAGATTGCTATTTATAATATTTATCCACTAAATTGTTTTTTATACAATTGACTCCATTAGTTGTATTTTTGTTCAATCAACATATTCAAATATTATGTTTTTTTCGCCATTCAAAATGCAATGACATTAACAATATATTAAAAAAATGAAAACATTGCATTTTTACAATTTTTTATAATTTTAAAGTCTTCTAGGGATTAATGCATTGTCGATAATCAGTTGAATTTAAATTTTATAATTTTTCTAATTGTCTCCTTTGCCACAATGCAATTTGAAAGGATTTATCTAATTTTTGTGTACAAACATATAGGTTAAAAAAAAAAAGCAAATGCAATGGACTCTAATAAGAAGTTTTCCCACTCCCCTCTAAAGTTATATGCTTGACTCAACATTAATGCTTGGGATTGTTATTTATAATATTCATTCATTAAAGTCTATTTTATGCAATTCAGTCTATTACTTGTATTTTTCTTCAATTAGCATATTTAAATATTATATTTTTCTCACCATTCAAAATGCTATGACATTAACAATATATTAAAAAAATTAAAACATTTCATTTTTACAATTTTTATAATTTTAAAGTCTTCTAGGAACAAACGTATTGTTAATAATTAGTTGAATTTAAATTTTGTAATTTTTTAATTGTCTCATTTTCCACAATGCAATTTGAAATGATTTGTGCTATTTTTGTGTACAAACATATTACTTAAGAACGAGCAAATGCAATAGACTCTAATAAGAAAATTTCCCACTCCCCTTTACAGATATATGCTTAATCCAACATTGACGCTTTGGATTGCTATTTATAATATTCATCAACTAAAGTGTATTTTATACAATTGAGTCCATTACTTGTATTTTTCTTCAATTAACATATTCAAATATTATGGTTTTCTCAGCTGTCATAATGCTATGACATTAATAATAAATTTAAAATTCAAAGCATTCCATTTTTTCAGTTTTTAGAATTTAAAAGTTTTATAGGGATCAATGCATTGTTAATAATCAATTGGATTTAAATTTTATAATTTTTTTAATTGTCTCCCTGACCATAATGCTAATTTAAATGATCTGTGTTATTTTTGTGTACAAACAAATTACTTAAGCAAAAGCTAGTGCAAAGGACTCTAATAAGAAGTTTTTCCATTCCCTTCCAGAGATATATGTTTGACCTAACATTGATGCCTAGGATTACTATTTATAATATTCATGCATTAAAGTGTATTTTATACAATTAATTCCATTACTTGTGCTTTTGTTCAATTAACATATTCAAATGTTATGTTTTTCTCGCCATTCAAAATGCAATGACATTAACAATATATTAAAAAAATGAAAATATTGCATTTTTACAATTTTTATAATTTTGGAAGCTTTTACAAACAAATGCATTGTCAATAATCAGTTGAATTTAAATTTTGTAATTTTTTTAATTGGCTCCTTTGCTACAATGCAATTTGAAATTATTTGTGTAATTTTTGTGTACAAACATATTACTTAAGAACGAGCAAATGCAATATGATCTACTAAGAAGTTTTCATACTCCCTTCTAGAGATATATGCTTGACCCAACATTGATACTTGAGATTGCTATTTATAATATTTATCAACTAAAGTGTATTTTATACAATTGAGTCCATTACTTCTATTTTTCTTCAATTAACATATTCAAATATTATGTTTTTCTCCCTCTTAAAATGCAATGGCATTATGAAAAAATTTAAAATTCAAAACATTTCATTTTTTCAATTTTTAGAATTTTAAAGTTTTCCAGACATAAATGCATTATCAATAATCAATTGAATTTAAATTTTGTAATTTTTTTAATTATCTCCTTTGCCACAATGCAATCTGAGCAGATTTCTCCAATTTTTGTGTACAAACATGTTGATTAAGAAAAAGCAAATGCAATGAACTCTAATAAGAAGTTTTTCCACTCCCCTTCAGAGATATATGATGCTTGACCCAACCTTGACACTTGGCATTACTATTTATATTATTCATCCACTAAAATGTATTTTATACAATTGAGTTTGTTACTTGTATTTTGTTCAATTAGCATATTCAAATATTATGTTTTTCTCGCCATTAAAAATGCAATGGCATTAACAATATACTAAAAAAATCAAAACATTGCATTTTTACAATTTTTATAAGTTTAAAGTCTTCTAGGGATAAATGCATTGTCGATAATCAGTTAAATTTAAATTTCATAATTTTTTTAATTGTCTCTTTTGTTGTAATGAAATTTGAAAGGATTTATCTAATTTTTGTGTTCAAACATATGGGTTAAGAAAAAGCAAATGCAATGGACTCGAATAAGAAGTTTTCCCGCTCCCCTCTAAAGTTATATGCTTGACTCAACATTGACGTTTGGGATTGCTATTTATAATATTCATCCACTAACGTGTATTTTATACAATTGACTCCATTACTTGTATTTTTTGTTCAATTAACATATTTGAGTATTATATTTTTCTTGTCATTCAAAATGTAATGGCTTTAACAATATATTAAAAAATCAATACATTGCATTTTTTCATTTTCAGAATTTTAAAGACTTTTATGGATAAATGCATTGTCAATAATCAGTTGAATTTAAATTTTGTAATTTTTTTAATTATCTCTTTTGCAAAATGAAATTTGAAAAAATTTATCTAATTTTTGTGCACAAACATATTACTTAAGAAAACGCAAGTGCAAAGAACTATAATAAGAAGTTTTCCGACTCCCCTCAATAAATATATGCTTGACCTAACATTGATGCTTGAGATTGTTGTTTGTAATATTTATCTACTAAAATGTATTTTAAAAAATTGAGTCCATTACTTGTATTTTTCTTCAATTTACATATTTAAATATTAAGTATTTCTTTCCCTTCTATATGCATATGGTTTATCCAACATTTGACGCTTGGGATTGCTAATTATAATATTAATCTACTAAAATGTATTTTATACAATTGCATTCATTACTTGTATTTGTCTTCAATTAACATATTCAAATATCATGTTTTTCTCAACTGTCAAAATGCAATGACATTAATAATAAATTTGAAATTCAAAACATTCCATTTTTTCAATTTTTAGAATTTTAAAGTTTTTTAGGGATAAATGTATTGTTAATAATCAGTTGAATTTTAATTTTGTAATTTTTTTTAATTGTCTCTTTAGTGACAAAGCAATTTTAAAGGATTTGTGTTATTTTTGTATACAAACATATTACTTAAGCAAAAGCAAGTGCAAAGGACTCAAATAAGAAGTTTTCCCACTCCCCTCTAAAGATATATGCTTGACCTAACATTGATGCTTGGGATTGTTATTTATAATATTCATCCACTAAAGTGTTTTTTATACAATTGACTCCATTACTTGTATTTTTGTTCAATTAACATATTCAAATATTATGTTTTTCTCGTCATTCAAAATACAATGTCTTTAACAATATATTAAAAGATCAATACATTACATTTTTTCAATTTTGAGAATTTGAAAGCCTTTATGGATAAATGCATTGTCAATAATCAATTGAATTTAAATTTTGTCATTTTCTTAATTATCTCTTTTGCCACAATGCAATTGGAAAAGATTTATCTAATTTTTGTGCACCGACATATTACTTAAGAAAAAGTAAGTGCAAAGGACTCTAATAAGAAGTTTTCCCACTCCCCTCTAGAGATATATGCTTGACCAACATTAAAGCTTCAGATTGCTATTCATAGTATTGATCCACTAAAGTGTATTTTATACAATTAAGTTCATTACTTGTATTTTTCTTTAATTAACATTTTCAAACATTATGCTTTTAGCACCACTCCAAATGCAATGGCTTTAACAATAAACTTAAAAATCAAAACACTGCATTTTTACACTTTTTAGAATTTTAAAGTCTTCTAAGGATAAATGTATTGTCAAGAATCAGTTAAATTTAAATTTTATAATTTTTTTATTTCTCTCTTTTGCCACAATGCAATTTGAAATGATTTGTGTAATTTTTGTGGACAAATATATTACTTAAGAACGAACAAATGCAATGAACTTTAATAAGAAGTTTTCCCACTCTCCTCTAAAGATATATGCTTGACCCAACATTGACGCTTGGGATTGCTACTTATAAAATTCATCCACTAAAGTGTATTTCATACAATTGAGTCCATTACTTGTATTTTTCTTCAATTAACATATTTAAATATTATATTTTTTTCACCTGTCAAAATGCTATGACATTAATAATAAATTTAAAATTCAAAACATTCCATTGTTCCAATTTTTAGAATTTTAAAGTTTTCGAGGGATAAATGCATTGTCAATAATCAATTGAATTTAAATCTTGTAATTTTTTTAATTCTCCTTGACCACAATGCAATTTGAAATGATTTGTGTTATTTTTGTGTACAAATGTATTACTTAAGTAAAAGCAAGTGTAAAGGACTTTAATAAGAAATTTTCTCACTCATTTCCAAAGATATATGCTTGAACTAACATTAATGCTTGAGATTTCTCTTTATAATATTCATCCACTAAAGTGTATTTTATACAATTGAGTCCATTACTTATATTTTTGTTCAATTAACATATTCAAATATTATGTTTTTCTTGCCATTCAAAATGGAATGACATTAACAATATATTAAAAAATAAAAACATTGCATTTTTACAATTTCTATAATTTTAAAGTCTTCTAGGGATAAATGCATTGTCGATAATCAATTGAATTTAAATTTCGTAATTTTTTTAATTGTCTCCTTTGCCACAATGCAATTTGAAAGGATTTATCTAATTTTTGTGTACAAACATATGGGTTAAGAAAAAGCAAATGCAATGGACCTTAATAAGAATTTTTCCTACTCTCCTCTAAAGTTATATGCTTGACCCAACATTGACGCTTAGGATTGCTATTTATAATATTCATCCACTAAAGTGTATTTTATACAATTGAGTCCATTACTTGTATTTTTGTTCAATTAACATATTCAAATATTATGTTTTTCTAGTCATTCAAAATGCAATGACATTAACAATATATTAAAAAATGAAAACATTGCATTTTTACAATTTTTATAATTTTAAAGTCTTCTAGAGATAAATGAATTGTCGATAATTAGATGAATTTAAATTTTGTAAGTTTTTTAATTGTCTCCTTTGCCATAATGCAATTTGAAAGGATTTATCTAATTTTTGTATACAAACATATAGGTTAAGAAAAAGCAAATGCAATGAAGTCTAATAAGAAGTTTTCCCACTCCTCTCCAGAGTTATATGTTTGACTCAACATTGACGCTTGGAATTGCTATTTATAATATTGATCCACTAAAGTGTATTTTATACAATTGAGTCCATTATTGGTATTTTTGTTCAATTAATATAATCAAATATTATGTTTTTCTTAGTTATCAAAATGCAATGACATTAATAATAAATTTAAAATTTAAAACATTCCATTTTTTCAATTTTAAGAATTTTAAAGTTTTCAAGGGATAAATGCATTGTCAATAATCAAGTGAATTTAAGTTTTGTAATTTTTTTAATTGTCTCCTTGGCCACAATGCAATTTGAAAGGATTTGTGTTATTTTTGTGTACAAACATATTACTTAAGCAAAAACAAGTGCAAAGGACTCTAATAAGAAGTTTTCCCACTCTCATCCAAAGATATAGGCTTGACGTAACATTGACACTTGGAATTGCTATTTATAATATTCATCCACTAAAGTGTTTTTTATATAATTGACTTTATTACTTGTATTTTTGTTCAATTAACATATTCAAATATTATATTTTTCTCGTCATTCAAAATGCAATGGTTTAACAATATATTAAAAAATCAATAAATTGCATTTTTTCAATTTAAATTTAAATTTTGTAATTGTTTTAATTATCTCTTTTGCAACAATGTAATTTTAAAAGATTTATCTAATTTTTGTTTACCAACATATTACTTAAGAAAAGGCAAGTGCAAAGGACTGTAATAAGAAGTTTTCTCACTCCCCTCAAGAGATATATACTTCACCCAACATTGACGCTTAGGATTGTTATTTATAATATTCATCCACTAAAGTATATTTTAAAATATTGAGTCCATTACTTGTATTTTTCTTCAATCAACATATTCAAATATTGCATTTTTCTCTCCTCTCAAAATGCAATGACATTAACAATAAATTTCAAATGCTAAACATTGCATTTTTTCAATTTTTAGAATTTTAATGTCCTCTTAAGGATAAATGCATTGTCAATAATAAGTTGAATTTAAATTTTGTAATATTTTTAATTATCTCTCTTGCCACAATGCAATTTGAAAAGATTTATCTAGTTTTTGTGTACAAACATATTACTTAAGAAACAACAAGTGCAATGAACTATAATAAGAAGTAATCCCACTCCCCTCTAGAGATATATGCTTGACCCAACATTGACGGTTGGGATTGTTATTTATAATATTTATTCACTAAAGTGCATTTTGTATAGTTGAGTCCATTACTTGTATTTTTTTTTAATTAAGATATTCGAATATTATATTTTTTTCAGCTATCAAAATGCAAAAGCATTAATAATAAATTTAAAATTGAAAACATTCTAGTTTTTCAATTTTTAGAATTTTAAAATTTTATAGGGATAAATGCATTGTCAATAATTAGTTAAATTTAAATTTTATAATTTTTTCAATTGTCTCATTGGCCACAATGCATTTTGCAATTATTAGTGTTATTTTTGGGTACAAACATATTACTTAAGCAAAAGTAAGTGCAAAGGATTCTAATAAAAAGTTTCCTCACTCCCCTTCAAAGATATATGCTTGAACCAACATTAATGCTTGAGATTACTCTTTATAATATTTATGCACTAAAGTGTATTTTATACAATTGAGTCCATTACTTGTATTTTTCTTCAATTAACATATTCAAATATTATATTTTCCTTGCCATTCAAAATGTAATGGCATTAACAATATATTAAAAAAAATGAAAACATTCCATTTTTACAATTTTTATAATTTTAAAATCTTATAAGGATAAATGTATTGTTATTAATCAGTTAAATTTAAATTTCATAATTTTTTTTATTGTTTCCTTTGCCATAATACAATTTGAAAGGATTTATCTAATTTTTGTATAGAAACATATTGGTTAAGAAAAAGCAAATGCAATGCACTCTAACAAGAAGTTTTCCACTCCCCTCTAGAGTTATATGCTTGACTCAATATTGATGCTTGGGATTAGTATTTATAATATTCATCCACTAAAGTATATTTTATGCAATTGAGTCCATTACTTGTATTTTTCTTCAATTAACATATTTAAATATTACATTTTTCTCTCCTCTCAAAATGCAATGGTATTAGCAATAAATTTCAAATTTCAAAACATTGCATTTTTTCAATTTTTAGAATTTTAAAGTCCTCTAGGGATAAATGCATTGTCAATAATCAGTTGAATTTAAATTTTGTAATTTTTTTTAATTATCTCCTTTGCCATAATGCAATTTGAAAAGATTTATCTAATTTTTGTGTACAAACATATTACTTAAGAAAAGCAAGTGCAAAGGACTTCGATAAGAAGTTTTCTCACTCCCCTTAAGAGATATATGCTTGACCCAACATTGATACTTGGGATTGTTATTTATAATCTTCATCCACTAAAATGTATTTTAAAAAATTAAGTCCATTACTTGTATTTTTCTTCAATTAACATATTCAAATATTATGTTTTTCTCTCCTCTCAAAATGCAATGGCATTAATAATAAATTTCAAATTCAGAACATTGTATTTTTTCAATTTTTAGAATTTTAAAACCCTTTAGGTATAAATGTATTGTCAATAATTAGTTGAATTTAAAGTTTGTAATTTTTTTAATTATCTCCTTTCCCACAATTCAACTTGAAAAGATTTATCTAATTTTTATGTACAAATATATTACTTTAGAAAAAGTAAGTGCAAAGGACTCTAATAAGAAGTTTTCCCACTCCCCTTTAAAGATATATGCTTGACTTAACATTGATACTTAGGATTGCTATTTATATTATTCATCCACTAAAGTATATTTTAAAATATTGAGTCCATTACTTGTATTTTTCTTTAATCAACATATTTAAATATTATATTTTTCTCACCTCTCAAAATGCAATAACATTAACAATAAATTTAAATTTCAAAACATTGTGTTTTTTCAATGTTTAGTATTTTAAACTCCTCTAGCGATAAATGCATTGACAATAATCAATTGAAAATAAGTTTCGTAATTTTTTTAATTGTCTCCTTTGCCACAATGCAATTTGAAAAGATTTATCTAATTTTTGTGTATAAACATATTACTTAAGAAAAAGCAAATGCAATGGACTCTAATAAAGTTTCCCCACTCCCCTCTAGAGAGATATGCTTAACCTAACTTTAAAGCTTGGGATTCCTATTTATGATATTCATCTACTAAAGTCTATTTTATATAATTGAGTCTATTGCTTGTATTTCTCTTCAATTAGCATATTCAAATATTATGTTTTTCTCACCATTCAAAATGCAATGGCATTAATAACAAATTTCAAAATCAAAACATTGCATTTTTACAATTTTTAGAATTTTAAAGTCTTCTAAGGATAAATGCATTGTCAATAATCAGTTGCATTAAATTTTGTAAATTTGTAGATTGTTAGAAAGGCTTAATAAGATCAATTTAAACACAAAGACAGGCAAATTTGCCTCTCTAATCAACAAGTGTCGACGCATCTAACTTCATCATTCTACCAATTAGACCACTAATCACATTAAGAGCATCATAATTAAAATACTCAACTAGCATCTTTGAGAGCCTTACCCATATTATAACAGAGTTAATCATTACTTCCAAAGCACAAAAATTTCGAGTCCATTTAAGAACCACCAAGTAATGGCCCCTAATAACCCAATAGCTAGCACATAAAGCAATATAATAATCCTTCAAACAAGTGAACTTAAGGCTTGATAAGATCAATTTGAACACAAAGACAAACAAATTTACCTTTCTAAGCAACAAGTGTTAAAGCATCTAACTTCACTATTCTACCAATTAGACCACCAATCACATTAAGAAAATCACAATTATAATACTTAACTAGCATCTTTGGGAATCTTGCCCATATTTTAATAGAGTTAATCATTACTTCCAAAGCACAAAAATTTCAAGTCTATTTAAGAACCACCAAGTAATGGCCCTTGATAATCCAATAACCATTGCATAAAGCAATATAATAATCCTTCAAACAAGTGAACTTGATGTTGAAATACTCATTCCCCAAATCAACAATAAGTAATTCACCCTTAGGCTTCCAAAGAACTTTCAACCTACTACATAAATGGTTGAAACCTATTGATCGACCTTAAAGCTTCATAATAAGGGTGTTTGACCATTTTTCTCTCATGGCATTCATTTTTTCCTTTGACAAATGAATGTGACACTCATCCATAAAAGTCACAACAATATCTTATTGCCAATTATATTTTGGGGACCATCCTCAGCACAAATTGTTTGGGGTGGCTATGCAAGAGTTAAGGCCAAATCATAATCCATAACCTGAAAGGAGCCTCTAAACCCTTTTGACATTACCTGAAGGCTATCAGACATAATAGAATCACACTAGTTTCTATCACTTCCTAGTCTTTTTTTACTTTGTACTATAATCATGCAAGTTAGTTTCTTTTGAAGATAAGGCATAAGCATAATTTTCCTCTATTGAAAGGGAGGGGGCGGGAAGGGTTTTAGTCAAAAGAGAGAGAACCTATTTATGGTTGCGTCAATTGTTCTTTAATATTTCCTTTTAATTTAAGGGTTAACAATCCTAGTCTTGTTTCTGCTAGTGTTTAATCTTAAGTATGATATTTATTTATATTAGTTGAAAAATCTAATATTTGGAATTTAGCATCAAGTATAGCATGTTATTCTTATCTCTTGATCTATACAAGTGAAAATGATTCAAAATTCAATGCCTTTATCCCAATAAGAAAACATACAATAATGAAAACTTAAGATCTTAAATTTGTATACACTATCAATGAATATTTCCAAAAAAAATTACCCTATCTACTAATCTTACATATTGCTAAACTCCAAGATATAAAAGTATTTTCACCTTTGTGAAAGTGTGTTGGTCACTAAAAATAATGAGTCAAGTTAAAGGGTCTAATATTTTTCATTAAAAAAATAAAGTAAGATTTGTTGTGTAGTTCATAACTTGAAAATAGATGTGTCCCTTAAGGAATGTCTTAATGGTTAAGAACTTAGACTTTTATCTTCAAGGTCTCAGGTTCTAATCTTAAGAAAGGGGTATGTGTTTATGGGAATGGGGAAAACTACCTTCATTATACAGCTCAAGGCCCAATAATTCCCTTAATAGACAAATAAAAAAAAAGAAAAATTGTCTAGATAGACAAGGAAATATATTTAGATAGCAAAGTAATGATTTCAAATGTAGAAAATTTTGTACATTATAAAAAATATATATCGCACAATCTTTGTAGACCATTAGAGTTATTATTACAAATATAGAAATGGTGTGCACCTAACTTAAACCTATTGAATTAGTGCATATGGTTAGAGATACCATTTATAGAGTGTTCTTGGATTTCTCATTTTATTAATAAGGTTAGACACCTAGTAAATTTCTATCATGGTTTGAATATAATTCATTTCATAATCTTTTTTTAATATGTCTGCCATAATAAGCCTAGGTACTTAGAATATGACATAATTTATTCAGCCCTTTATGGCATGCAGCTAAACAAAGGAAAAAATCCTCTAAAACCACAATTTTAATCTATATTTAAAGGGTATTGAGAAACCTATGCATTTGCATCTTTAACTAATAAAGAGAGGCATTTTTGTAGAAACTCTTTGTTCATATCCTTATAATCAATTAGGACATGGAGAGGTCTACATTTAAAGCTAGCTTTCTTGCTTGGGTTCTTGGTTCTAGCATGCTATGAGCAATAACCCCCTCCTTTTCTATATTGAATACTTCTACTCTTATTAATTTGGCCATTCAATTTTATTTCAATTTTGTGATATATCAAATAATTTGATATTATAATTGAGATTGTTAATATGACAATGGAATGGTTATATTGCAAATTCATAGATGGGAGATGAAACAAAAGAGCTAATTATTCATCTAGGAAGCAAAGTAGTGGTTGATTGGTTGAATTTTGGGAAGTGTATTGGGTTCAAAGGTTGTACTTGCACCAAAAATGATTAGTGTATTTACCACAAACATAGTTTGTTGGATATCAACTCTTTTAACAAAGTCATTCCTTGAAGCATCACTAATGACCCTTATGAGAAGAAAGGTTCAATAATTGATTTAAGGAGACTATTATCGTATTGGTGGCTAGTAGGTTTTTGTTTTTTGATGAGTGAGATGTATCTTTATTGGATGAATTAGTACTTACAATAAAATAAACATACAATCCATCTCCACTCGAGTAGTAATTTATACTTAGAATAGTCTTAGACGAAATTGAAAGCCAAGAACAATAAGAATTCTTATACAGTATTCTATAAGGAAATGTTTGACCACTAACTCCCTTTTGGTCTTTACTCTTTATGTTCTTCATTTCTTTGACTCTTTGTGCTTAAGTGTGATCCATTTGATTTTTCAAATGGATGAAAGGGGATATATTAATTTATCATGTGAATTAATCAAACTAGGAAATTTTCTATTCTTAATACTTCTAATACACATGATTTAAAGCATGAAGACAAGTAACGAACCACACAAGTATCAATTTAATGGCATTCCCTATTTTTGCTTCATGAGTTTTATAAGTGTGTGAATTTTTTTGTAAAGGCTAACTACAATTCTGGTTGGAATTAAAACTAAATTGAAAACTAGCTAAGTCATACCTAGAACTTGAACTAGGCCAATGTCACAATTTTAGTATTAACTAGTCTTTGACTTTAATTCTCCCTTTTTAAAAATCAATATTAGAACTTGAATTGGATACAAGTAAGAAACAATCAGAACAATAACTAAAACTAACCATTTGTGCCAAAGAAATTTTTTAAGAAAATATAACAACCATTTATTGCAACTAATATTTCTAATTTGTCTTTATATTAATGGAATGTAAGAAGAAATTTATATATTTTAAGAAATTTTAATGATACTTATTATCCTATATCTACTGTTTATTTTCCAACAATGCATTTATTTGTAATGAAATGAATTCATATCATGGCTATTTTAAAATAAAATGAATTTTAAAGAAAAAAGAGGACTTATGAAGATCAAGTAGGCTAAATGGCTATGTTATTTAAAATAATTTCAAATGTTTACCTAATCACTATTGTTTTTATCCTTTTATTAGATTATAAGGTTTTATAATCTTAATTTAACTACTTATTATGAGTGTTGAATCCAAAATAAATAGTTTATGTGAATGCATTAATTAGTAAAGCCAATGGTATCAATTTTAGAATTATATAATAATTATTGTTTGGCATATGTTCATAATATTTCTCGCTAACAAGCTTCAACATACTAATTATGTTTAAGAATCTATTAAAATTAACAAAGGTAAGCAAATATTGCTCTAAATACAAAAGAGACGAAGAGCATTGGTCAGATTGGATTGAGGGAACTTCTTCAAACTATGCATGAAATAAAGAAATGTTTAGAAAGGTTGAATTGTGAGTCTAGCATTAGCACTTTGAAACTTAATTAAATGTTGCTAATGGAGTTAGGTGAGAGAAGTAAAATCTAAAGAGAGTGTAGTCTTTGCTTACCCTTTTAGGTCTTGGAGGATCTAGTATTCATAGGCATTGGAAGAGCACTATTAGAGGGCATAGTGAACTATGTTAGGTACTCAAGTACTAATGGTATAAGCTAAGTATCAACATAGAAAACAAAGAGCTATATTGGAATTTGACATTATAGAATTGCAAATTTGAATTAGATATTACCATTAGAGATAAAGGGTGAAAAGTAAATACACAAAGACAAAAAGAGTATATGGTGTATAACCTTGAGATACTCAAGTCAGTAAAGGGAACTAGTGTATACTAGGCTTCAGAGGAAGGCTCCCGATTAATGAATTTTAATGGGTAATATAACTAATGAAGTCACTTAAACTTGTCAAACATATGTGACTAATACTAGGCATTTGAAGTGCTAACAACACCTTAACACATTACTAGCTATAACATAATGACCATTGGAATTTTTAAATTGGGATGAGATCAAAGGTTCAAACCAAATGATCTTATTTATAATTAAAATGCCCTTCTTCAACAAATTGAATTGATTGCTTAAAAAAAAAGGTAATCAAAAGTATTTATTAATTAAGATAAAACCTCCAATTGGGCATGAGTCATGTCAACTTTGCCATGGTGTTTTGGTACCTATGTAGATGAGCCAAGGTGAATTAGATCAGAAAGAATGGACATAGGGTCTAGCTAAATAACCCACCTAGGATAGGAAGGATAGTCCTAAATAACCCAAAATCAAGGGGCTAATAAGGTCCTACTAATGTTCATATCAACCACACCTAGGTGTTTTGGTACCTATGTAGATGATGTTGGTCTTCAAATTAAAATTCTTAACTTTTATGCATTCTAAAGATTTGTTAAATTAATGCTTATATGTAAATATTAAATGAAAATCCATCAAATGTAATAGATATCTTTTCTTCTTGATATAGGAAGATTATATAGAAGAAAATTTTTGGTTATTTGCTAACAAACTTAACAAATTTTTGCCCATAAATCATTGGATTATATGGAATAATAAAAAGTTTTGGCACAAATCCACATATTTTGATAAATCTCATTGTCCCTTAGAATTTTGCTATTATCGCAGACTAGGCTATATTTGGAAAAGCTTCCCCATTTTTTTTTCAATATTAGGTCATTTAAATGTTCATCATCTTTTAGTTAAGGCATTAATTAATAGTTGATAGAAGAAATTTCTAGCAAATAACCATAAAAAAGAATTGAAGTTGTTTCACAAGAAAGTAAATCGAACATGAAATTATAAAAGAACATGATGATTGTAATGAATCTCACTTTCAAAATATCGGTTTCTTTTTCCTTTTTTTTTTTTAAGAAATATTGGTTTCACTACTACATGTCATAAAGTTGGGTCTTGTTCTTTTCAAGCAAATAAAGAGGTTATAACTCCAATAGCACAAATTGGATTTTAAAGTAGGAATGTAAAATAAATTGAGTTTAAGCTCATAATTTTTACTTATATGTAACATGGAATGGAGAGTGTGTGTGTTGCATGTCTAAAGGACATTTCCTCCTATGATCATGAGTAGCCAGTACACAAAAATTAATGGTGAGAATAGGACATACATCAGTTAAAGCAACACTCAAAAGCTATTGAGCATAATGCAATCATTGTTATATATCCAAACAATATTTATTATTGTGTTGTAATGTATAGGACATAAATGTGTCAAAATATATGGATAACAAATATGCTAAAATGGATGTGGGGTAGGATAATATTGAAACATGTGAAAATGTATAGTGTTATTACTGCCTTAGAAAATGTGCATAGCCATTATTTTTGTATGTGTATACATACCGACCATTATTACTACCAGGCATTGACCTCTCTACATGAAGAAGTAGAGAAAAAGACAGGAAAGGCCGAACCCTAGGTGCAATAAGCCTTTATAATGCCCTTATGGTGTCTTAGTCTATTAGGTTATGAGATGAGTACACTTGGGATTTTTGATATATCATCATTAGAAGATCAAGGATGTATGGTGAATTATTCAGAGAATTGATGTTTCTCTCTTCATGAATGTAGGAAGGAATTTTTCAAACCACGTAAATCACTCTATGTACATATTATTTCATCTTGTTTATTTTCTTATTTCCATCATTGTGTATGTGTGTGTTTATAATTGGGGTGCATAAGGTTCAAAACCTCAACTGATATCAAAGCCTATACACAAGTTTTAGTAAATGGAGTTCGGTTCAAGACTAATAGAAATTCATTTGATTTTTAATATACATGGTGAATGGAAATGGTATCCTATTTCACAAGGGGTGAATTTGCATATTGGAAGGAAAGGATATGTCTAAAGATGAAGGAAGGTGTGGAAAAAGATTGACAAAAGATCTAAAATTAGTAGGTGCAGATTTAAGGTCCAAAAGTTATAGGTAGAGAGATCATCACCAGTGTAAAATGAAGATGGTAAAAACTCTCTTGTTTATTATAGGTAGAAATGTCATCATAATCCTTTGATAAATACTTTTTTGATGTTAGATGTATTTGTAAGGGACTCTATGTTATGAGAGAGCAATACAATTGAGGTGGCATGATGTATCCTAAAGTTGTGTTAAAAAAAAAAAAATCTAACATCATTTGGTTAGATAGTTTCCATAGGTGGTAGGTGGAGCTATGCAAATCACATTTGGCAATGAAGTCCTATAAAAGTATCAATTGTCACCATTTGGTGGAAGGTGTTTATTCCAAGATAGTTTCCACTAGTGGTAGGTGTTTATTACCATGTATTTGTCTTTGTATGAAAGTATAGAGAGAGAGATGTAAAGAAAAAGAAAGGAGAGATAAAAGGCTTGGTGCAATTAGACTTTGTGATGTCTTAGTCTATTGGGTTTTATACGTATGTACTAAATTTTCACAAGGTAATAGATATTTCTATCTTCATGGGTAGAGGCAAAAATTTGTTGAGTGACATAGATCTTTATGTATGTGCTATTTCATCTTGGTTTGTTTTCTTATTCTCATTATTGTGATACATACATGATTATAATTGGATTATGGTTTCCATGATACATTGCGTTCAAAACCCCAACCATCCTTTTACTCTATTGCATTCACTTTTTTCAAGAAAAGAACGTTTACTACTTCAATCGTGAATTAAGATTGCTATTAAAGACTATTAATTATTAATTTTGTCATAAAAACATAATATACTTTAATCACATATCCCTTGCCTCAACTTCCTACCTTTATACCTATAAACAAAAGGACAAAAGTCAAAGAAATAAAGTAAAATATTTAAGAAACAAAATAATTATGATAGAGCCAAAAGAAACACAAATTTACAATTAACCAAAATAAATAGCACAACATAGAAAGAAAACTCAATTGAATACTTGTGCATGTTTTTCTAGATTAGCTACGTTGATTATAATTATTAAAAGAATATTGGAGAGACACAAGAAATGCTTTTCTTATGATGTGTATATCTAAGGAATACGTGTCTAATGAATGTAATGTTGGGTATATATATCACTACAAAAATGTCATTTAAAGGGATTTGTTTGACTTGACTAATTCATAATTTCATATATATACATTAATTTAAATTGAATTTGAGAAGTTTTTTTTTTTTTAAGAAGCTTAGTTTCATAGTTCATAACTAATATCTCATATAATCATATTTATTATGAGATACATGTGTTGACACATTCTTAGGCCTAATACAATCAAAATAAGCTTTTATTCCTTTTTTTAACATCAAATATTTTTACTAATCTAAAATCAAAATTAGCTTCAAGCTTCTTCTTTTGTACAATGCATAGTTAAGATAAATTTCTCTCGGGCTTTGGAAATTGAATATACCAAAACTTACTAGAGATTGCAATTGCATTAATTGATAATTTTATGCATTTCATTTATAAGATGATAAGGTCATTTATTTTTTTGATAATAGAACACAAGTCAATAATAAATATTTGGAGAACTTATTTGGACAATTGCATTAATTGTATTTAGTAATGATTCATATCTCATATTTTTAAAGTATTAAANTTTTTTTCAAGAAAAGAACGTTTACTACTTTCAATCGTGAATTAAGATTGCTATTAAAGACTATTAATTATTAAATTTTGTCATAAAACATAATATACTTTAATCACATATCCCTTGCCTCAACTTCCTACCTTTATACCTATAAACAAAAGGACAAAAGTCAAAGAAATAAAGTAAAATATTTAAGAAACAAAATAATTATGATAGAGCCAAAAGAAACACAAATTTACAATTAACCAAAAATAAATAGCACAACATAGAAAGAAAACTCAATTGAATACTTGTGCATTTTTTCTAGATTAGCTACGTTGATTATAATATTAAAAGAATATTGGAGAGACACAAGAAATGCTTTTCTTATGATGTGTATATCTAAGGAATACGTGTCTAATGAATGTAATGTTGGTATATATATCACTAACAAAAAATGTCATTTAAAGGGGATTTGTTTGACTTGACTAATTCATAATTCATATATATAACATTAAATTTTAAATTGAATTTGAGAAGTTTTTTTTTTTTTTAAGAAGCTTAGTTTCATAGTATCATAACTAATATCTCATAAATCATATTTATTATGAGATACATGTGTTGACACATTTTAGGCCTAATACAATCAAAAATAAGCTTTTATTCCTTTTTTAACATCAAATATTTTTACTAATCTAAAATCAAAATTAGCTCAAGCTTCTTCTTTGTACAATGCATAGTTAAGATAAATTTCTCTCGGCTTTGGAAATTGATATACCAAAACTTACTAGAGATTGCAATTGCATTAATTGATAATTTTATGCATTTCATTTATAAGATTGATAAGGTCATTTATTTTTTTGATAATAGAACACAAGTCAATAATAAATATTTGGAGAACTTATTTGGACAATTGCATTAATTTGTATTTAGTAATGATTCATATCTCATATTTTAAAGTATTAAAAACATATTTTGACTAAAAATAGTTAATGAAAGTAACAGATGTAGTAGCAAACCCCAAAATTATCTTTTTCACCCTTAATCCCTCTTATTTTGATTTTGTTAATAAAGATTTTTGTGCTCTCTTATTTTCTTAATCAACTTCATCATTCTCAAGTAAATATATCTACATTTTATTAGATATAATTTAAAAAAAAATAGAAATGAATGTGTCCAATTATTGTCATGACCTATCCCACGGTAGAGAGGATGAGATCCAACATGGAAAAATGCTCTTTGAGGCCCTACAGTTGAATGGTGTGTGATAAGTCATCTATAATTGCTACAACATCACCATGTTGAATTATTGATCACTGAGGCAATCTTTGCTCGCAAATTGCTCACCTAATTTGCCTTCACTACTCATTCAGCCTATGTGATGCCTGAATCAATTTAAGATTTCACCATCTCAAATTAATCTTATGATACTAGAGTCACCACCAATCATTTAAGTTGTCTGTGGAACTTCTTAACCATTGATTTAGAAAGAATAACTGCTAATTTAGAGAACAGCCTAGTTGTTTAAAACTAATAGGACTTGGTCTATGTTACTAGGATTCTTGGGATTTTGAAGTATGGTTATACCTACAAAGATCAAGGACAACTCAGATGCCCATCGCAACTATAACTTTAACATTGCCTTTACTTTTATACTTTTACATTCTAATATTTTATTTACTTATTTTTCTTCATGTCATGTAGCTTTTAAGGATTTCTACCATGGGCACACACTAGGGTTCATGTAGTTTTAACGTGACGAGAATAAGAACTTAACTTAAATTATCTGATCTCTAAGATGGTATAGAATTCAAAGAAAATTTTATCTAATGCTTTCTAAACTCTAGATTAAGGAAAAGGTTCATAAGAATTTTAAATGAAACTTTCTACCATTAAGAAGCTTTTGTTAACAGATTTCTAACTCAAAATTGTTGTCAATGCAAATGAATTGACTAGAAGCAATTAGTGGAGCTAAATTATGTGAATTATATTTTACATTGATTGTTTTGGTTATTTACTCACCCACCTAGGCTTTCTTCAATTGCTTATGGATATAAGGATTTAGAATATAGGGGTACACTTTTTACGGAGGCATTGTGCTCCAATTTGGAATTGTGTCAGAGTTGTCAAAAGCTTTTAATGAGGTCCCAACTTTGGCACTAAGTCTATATAAGATTAGGGATAATTTTAATGATGATCCCTTGCACTAGGAGAATTAAATGAGGGTCAGATACATTTTATAGTGATCATTCACATTGAAGAATTTTTTAAAATTGTTAAGATTTTTTTTTTTAACCAAGAACCCTTCCTCCAAGGTGTTGAAAACAAATTAGTAAAATTTTAACGAAGTTTCTTACTCTTAAGAACTTTTCAAAAATTTTGAAAAATTGGGATTTTAGATTTTTGGAAATTTTATGAGTTGGAAATTAGTTTTTTTTATAGAAATATTGGATTTGTAAAAGAAATTTTGAATAAAGAAAAGACTACAGTAAAATTTTGATTGGACTGTTTACTCACTCGATTAAGTTTTTCTTGGTCAATTGGATTTTGGTGTTTAACGTTTCAAAAATTTGAATTGATTCTGAACTTTTTGAAAGTTGATTGTGGAAATATGAGAATTTGAAATTTTTTGGCAACTGAAATTTTGTTTGAATATTTGCAAAATGGTTATAAATTCATTTAGGAGGTTGTACAAATTTTAAAATTTTTTCAGTTTTCATTTTTATTATTTTATTTATTTTGTTTCATTGAACTTTTGATAGCTTAGACCTTTAGGAGAGAAAAACCAATGAGACTTAACATTAGAGTCCTACATTTAGTCCATTGTTTCCCCTGTTTACCACAAAAATGTTGTCATTGGGGGGGGGGGGAAGCATCAATTTGTAGACCTAATTCCTTCTTCGCCTCTTTTGCTATTATTGTCACCTCTACTCCTTCTTTCTCTCCTCCCTTTGCATTTTTGCCCCTATTTTTCTTTCCTTATCCTCCATTTATTTTGTTTTTACATGGTCTCGCATGCTTACTTTAATTTTCCCATTTTCTACCTTGGTTGTAAGTGACTTAAGTGTTTTTTGGTTGCTTAAAGAGGCCTTATTGTAAGCCAGTTGCCGCTTTCTGCTTTTTCTTTTGAAATATTTTGAATATACCTAGATTTTGTGTTTGTTTTGGAGTTTTTTTTATATGATTTTTCAATCTTGATTTGTTTCCTATTTATCATTCTCGAAATGAATTTCATAAGGGTTCCAATCGTTGTTATCTTATATGATTGTTTACATGTTAAGATTACATGTTGGTTTTGAAGTTCCCAACTTCACCCTACGATCTACTAGTCTGTGATACTGAAGGGGGGTGAATCAGTATCACCCTCTTGAAAAACTCTGATAATTTAAGCCAAAGTACTCTACTTCTTTAATACTTTAGCTCTTGTCAATATGCGGGTCGGTGAACAACTTCAAACTCTTCTCAGAAATGAACTCTTTCTCAATTCAACTAAGGTAGATCTATTGTTACCTACTAATCACAATAGTCCCCAGAGTTACCTTTCAGACACCTTGCCTATTAAACGGATTGGTTGTTCTTGATTAGGTCTTCTTTTAGGTTATGGGTTTGATGATTCTTTAGCTTTGTTCCCAACTCAATTCAAAACACAGAATGTAACTTCAAAGTAAGGATACAAGAGATTTACGTGGTTTGGCCAATGTGACCTACTCCACGGTGGTAAGGATTCTTTTTCTACCGAGACAATCCACTATACTTAAAAATACCAATGTGGTCTCCCTTATGATTACAATGTAGTTACAATGAATGTCTTAATCTTCTACTCCTTTCACTATTACAAATACAAAGCAATCACAATACAAAGAGTGTCACCTACTACGTCTACCCTCCTTCTAGCTTGTCTTGCCTATGCTTGATTTGAATAGGCTGCGTCACTGCTGCTTAGAAGATCACCGAAACACTCTCTAACCTCTCTTGAAGAAATCTGGAAATTCGTTGAGTTCTCTCTAAGCTTCACAGAATGTCTTCACTAGGTTGTCTCCCACGCACACCTTCAAAAGAGATAAGTCTTGGTTTATATACTACCCTCTATGGAAACCCTAGTAGGGTTTACTGTAGCTGCGGCGGACTTCCTTTCTTGCTCCTCCACGTGGCTTCATACTACTGTTCCATTCAAGATTCAGCATTATCCTCCTTCTTAATTTATTTTTCTTGCTCTTTTCTTTTTACTGAAATCTCATCCTTTGAATGCTTGAATGAACAGCCAGGATTGTCCATGAACAATTAAAAATGTACAGAAGAAATTGCCCCCATAACTGCCCATCTTCCGGAAATGCTAAGTTAAAATTCCGTAACCTTCCCTTCTTCCAGACTCCCCCGGACTTTTGCTCCTAGTCTCAAGACAGGCTTACGGACTTGCAGATTTAACTTCTTATGAACTTATTATCCGTATACAACCCTGTCACACTGTCACACTAAGACTTAAGTAATGCTAAACTCCCTCTACAAGTTCACTCTAAGGAGATCACTTTACGAGGTTATTTGACATGCTAGTCTTATCCTATAATTCCTGAGATATGAGCCACTTCTGCTTGCACACTTAAATCTGGTTGACAACAATTACAACCCATACAAGGCTGTGGGAACAACAATCTCCCCCTTTGTAATTGTTGGCAACACTCACAACAAAAGCCATTATGCACAGCAGTCCTTCATAATCTTCTTAGAGTAATAATCCAAAAGCAAATGGATTACAACTCCTCCTAAATATGCACTCCCCCTTCCTTAATAGCTCCCCCTGCACTGTTGCTTCTCTTCCCCTTTGCCAACTAATTACAAATCTGAAAAACCCACAAAGTAGAGATGGAGGATTCACCTGAACTTCAGGCTTGAGGAGGCATTTGCACAGACAGATTCATTCTGTGCTTTTCAAACAGCTCTGTGGACAGAGCTTTAGTTAGAATATCTGAGATTTGATCTTTAGTGCCAACATACTCCAACTGAATTGTGCCCTCTTCCACTTGATCCTTGATAAAGTGATACCGGATGTCAATATGCTTGCTCCTTGAATGTTGAACTGGATTCTTGTTGAGATCAATTGCACTTTGATTATCACAAAGTACACTTACTAGTAACTTCACTTTAACACCCAAATCTGTCAATTGTCTTTGCATCCATATCACCTGAGTACATGCTGCACAAGCAACCATATACTCAGCCTTAGCTGTGCTCAAAGCAACACTGGTTGGCTTTCTACTTAACCATGCAACACACTTTGAACCTAAGTAGAAGCTGCAGCTGCTGATTGATTTTCTGTCATCTGTACTTCCTGCCCAGTCTGCATCAGTGTATGCTTATAGTTTTACAGAATCTATGGCAGGATACCACAAACCCATTTCCAGTGTCCCTTTGAGGTATCTTTGGATTCTTTTTACTACCAACACATGAGATTCCTTAGGATCAACTTGGAATCTGCTAGCAATGCACACAGCTTGCATGAGATTAGCCCTTGATGCTGTAAGGTACAGAAGGCTCCCTATCATCTTCCTGTATTCTATAGGGCTTGTACTCCTTCCTTCCTAATCTTTTGTTAACTTGCAGCCCACTGTCATAGGGGTACTGACAGGTCTACTATCCTCCATGCCAAACTTTTTCAGCATCTCTTTGGCATATTTTGTCTGAGAAATAAAAATACCTTCTTCCCACTGTTTTATCTATAATCTAAGAAAGTAAATCATTTCTCTAATCAATGACATCTCAAATTCCTCACTCATATTTTGTGCAAATTCTTGGCATAACTCATAGTGATCCCCTCCAAAGATGATGTCATCTATATATACTATGGTTATCAGCTGGCCTTTCTCTGAGTTGAACACATATAGGTTATTATCAACTGTTCCTCTTCTGAAGTTCAACCTTCTCAAATACGCATCCAGCCTGTTGTACCATGCTCTTGGGGCTTGTTTAAGGCCATACAAGGCTTTCTTCAGCTTGCACACGTGTGTCTCATCTTCACTGATTTGTACATCCATCTGATAAACTTTATACCTCTTATGTGCTGCCAAAGCTAAGAACATTCTAATAGTTTTCAACCTTGCTACTAGTGCAAAAGTTTTATCAGCATCTACTCCTTCTATCTGAGTGTAGCCTTTGCAAACCAGCCTAACCTTGTTCCTCACCACCTTGCCATCTTCAGTGTGTTTATTTCTAAACACCCATTTTGTTCCTATGACATTCTTGTTAGTGGGTCTTAGAACCAGCTCCCATGTATCATTCTTCTCAATTTGATCCAGCTCCTTATTGATAGCTTTAACCCAGGCTTTGTCTTGTGCAGCCTCTTCAACATATTTAGGTTCAACTTGTGAGAGTAAAGCAGTGGCTCCCACAATTCTTCTTCTTGTTGTAACTCCTGCTGATGGGTCACCTATGATCTGATTTCCTTGATGAGCACTGGACCAAGTTTTCTTCATCTTTCTCTCTTGCACAGTATTAGTTGCAAGAGGATCTCTTTATTCATCTTCAGACCCACTCTTCTTTGAGTCTGAGCTTACTTCTTTCCCCTTTTCTTCATGCTGGTCTGATTCTTCATCTATCTTGAAGTCATCTTCTTCACTGTCCTTAACTTCTCCATTTTGCATTGTTTTCCAATTTTCATCTATTCTCACATCACTAGAAGTGACCACTTTTCCCAATTTATGTAGGAAAACTCTGTAACCTTTTGTCTTTGCTGAGTATCCCACAAAGATGCCTTCATCTAACCTAGCATGGAATTTTCCCAAGTTTTGCTCCTTGTTCTTCACAAAACATGGGCTACCAACGATTCTGAGATACTTGACTATTGTCTTCTTCCCACTCTATAGCTCATGGAGTCTTATCAGTATTGGGCCTTTGTAAAACTCTGTTTAGTAGGTGCACAGCTGTAAATGTTGCTTCTATCCAAAATCTTGTGTGAAGCTTAGATTCCAGTAGTAGAGTTCTTGCCATTTCAACCACAGCTCTATTTTTCCTCTTTACCACCCCGTTCTGTTGAGGTGTTCTTGTTGCTGCCATTTGATGGTGAATTCCATGCTTCTCAAGGTAATTTTCAAAAGCTTCATTTGTGAATTCAGTGCCTTGATCTGACCTCAATACTTTGATCTTCTTTCCACTCTCATTTTCAGCCAATCTTCTATATCTCTTGAAGCATTTCAAAACTTTTGACTTGTGTTTGAGGTGCATGATGCAGGTCCTTCTGGAATAATCATCAACAAACAAGATGAAGTACCTCTCACCATTCAACCCTTGTGTTCTCATCGGCCCACACAAATCAATATGTACAATGTCAAGTACTACTTCAGAACTGAACTCTTTGGTCTTATACTACTTTCTAGCATGTTTTCCTTTAAAGCATGCTGAGCAGACATACTCTCTCTCTCTCCTGAGGTCTGGAATGTCTCTGATTGCATGAGTAGTGGTCAGCTTCCTCATGTTCTTTTGTGTTAAGTGTCCTAGCCTCCTATGCTAGAGTTGATTTTCTTCTTCTTTTGTAAGTAATAGTTGTTTGTCTTGTCCTCATCAATCACATATAAATTTCTAGCTGTTCTCTTCTCGGTTGCAACAATATTGCCTTCTTTACTCTTTACTTGGCAACCTGTTTTTGTGAATATCACTTCATGATCTTCATTGCATAGTTGGCTGACAGATGCTAGATTATATTTGAGTTCTTCAACGTGTAGAACATCTTTCAGCTTTCCTTTTCCAATATTTACTGACCCCTAACCACTGATGTTGAGTGAATCATCATTGCCAAACTTGACTTTGCCTTCTCTTGACTTGTTTAGCTTTGATAATTTACTCTTGTCTCCTGTCATGTGTGAAGTGCATCCACTATCAATTATCCACTGCTTATCCTTGTAGTCAGCCTTTAGTGTAATTTCAGCTATATTAGCTACTTCTTTTTTAGCTTTATATTCCTTCTTTTGAATTGGCTTGAAGATAGCTTTCTCCTTTTTCTCAGCCTTGACTGCACCAATTGTTTTCACTGAGCCATTGAGTGCCTTCTCTTGCTCAGAGAGAAGTGTCATGCATCTCTTGGCATTATGGCCATCCTACCCGCACCTTTCACACTGTTCCAAGTCTGCCAATATAGCAAACTTGTTTTTTGAAACCACTAGTTTGGGCTTCCACTAATAATCCTTGTTAGTGTGTCCTTGCTTTTTACAGTATATGCAAGAACTCACGACAGGTGTTCTCCTCTGAATTTTGTATTGTCTCCCCCTGTATGCAACATCAAATCTTTTCAAGTTGGAGACATATACTGGCCTTCTCCACCAGCATTTACTTGCCTTATGACCTCAAACTCCACAATAAAAGCAGTGACCTTGAAACTGCCTCTTCTTGGGTCTAACCACAGCTTGTCTTCTTTTGTTCATTACTTGCTGTGTAAGCAAGATTGCTGACTTCTTTGCTCATGTGGCTTTCATTTCAGCCACCTTCTTCTCCTTCTTCTGTTTAGCCATAGCCCTTGGCTGGCTGACTTTCTTTTCTTCATTTTTGCTTGCAACCCTAAGTTGCTTCTTCAAATCTTCTTTATTTTCAGCCTTCACTATTCCTAGCTGATCAGTCTTTTCTCTTTGAGACTTGGCAGTTATGGGCTGCTGCTGTTTAACCACATACATCATTTTTTGCCCTGGCTTTGGTTTAATAACTGTCTTTTTTTCTTCAGCTATCTTCTCCTAAGTCACAGCCTTCTCTTTCAACTTCTGTGGCAAAGTCTCATTCTCTTTAGGCAGTGCAACCTCAGATTGCTGCACTTTCTCTTCATTCTTCTTTTCTCTTACAGAGCTTGTTTCTCCTACCACTTCAAGCTTCTGTAAGTTCTCTTCACTCCTTTTGAGTTGTTGCTGAAGTCTCAGCAACTCTATCTCCATTTCTTCAATTGTTGAAGTCCTTGAGGCAAGCTCTATTGTAAGGTCTTCACATATTTTGATTTGTTCTTCAAATCTTCTCTTTCAGTCAATATGTTCAGCCCTTATTTCATCTTTTTGACTTTCTGCTTCCTCAATCTTTGCTTCAACTTGTTTTATATGGGCCTCCAACCTTCTTATGGTTCTGCCCCTTCTGATTATCTCCTTTGAAGCTGCTTCTAACTCAGCTTCAAGATCTGATTCTTCTTCATCAACCTCCTCTTCCTCTTCAGAGGTTGAACTACCATATTGAGCTGATGCCATAAAGGCATGCTCATCTGATGAGTCTACATCTTCCTCCTCATCAGCTTCTTTTGTCTGGCTTGCATAACTCTTGAATGAGCTTCTCTTCTTCTTCTGTGGGTTGGCAGTCTTCTTGCTTGACTTCTTTGATTTGGATGATGGTCTTCTCCATTTTGAATCCTGCTCATCATTACCATCCTCATCTTCATCATCAAGTTTCACTTTGCACTGAGAAGCAAAGTGTCCAGTCTTCCCACAACGATAACATCTCAAGGACAACTGTCCTTTTCCCTTCTTAGACCCCTTTTTGAATTTCCTTGCGAAGTAAGCCAACGCTTCACCTTCACTTTCTTCCCTATCATCATCATCATCCTCACTGGATGATTCTTCCTTTTCTCTTATCTTTAAGTGTTTCATAGCTTTGAAAGCTGCCTCCTTTGATGGCTTTGATGTTGAGGAGCTTTCATTTGACTTTTTTCTCATCTCATATGCAATGAGATTGCATTGGAGATCATGTAGTGACATAGAATTGAGATCTCTACTCTCCTTTATGGCTGCCACCTTTAAGGCAAACCTCTCTGGCAGAATTCTTAGAATTTTCTTCACAATAGATGAGTCCTTCTTGTTCTTCCCATGACTTCTAAGGTCATTTATAGCATCAATAACCCTGGTGAAGAACTCTTAGACTGTCTCATTTTTCTGCATTCTGAGAGATTCATATCTCTCCTTGAAAACTTAAAGCTTGGCCTCCTTCATTCTGCCATCACCTTCATAGACCTTTTGCAATCTGTCCTATATCTCCTTAGCAGATTTGCAGTCCATAACTTTAGCATATTCAACATTTGTCAATGCTGAAATGATGATATTTGAGGCCTTCCCATTGATCTCAAACTGCCTTAATTCCTCTGGGGTTGGATCTTTACCTTCTTTTGGAGGCACAAAACCCTCCTGTACTGATTTCACCACATCCATGCCCATGGTTGCAAATACCACTTGCATTCTCACTCTCCACATATGGTAGTTGGTTCCATTGAAGATTGGAACCTTCTTGTTGTAAGTAGTGCTGGTGCTGGTACTGACATCCATTTCTCAGTATGTTGAACAAATTAAAACTTTTGAAACCCTTTAAACTAGTACACCAAGCTGTGAAGCTTCAAACTGGTGAACCAGATTTTGATACCAATTGAAGTTCCCAATTTCACCCTAGGATCTACTAGTCAATGATACTGAGGGGGGGTGAATCAGTCTCACCCTCTTGAAAAACTCTGATAATTTAAGCCAAAGTACTCTACTTCTTTAATATTTTAGCTCTTGTCAATATGCAGGTGGGTGAACAACTTCAAACTCTTTTCAGAAATGAACTATTTTTCAGATTTAACTAAGGTAGATCTATTGTTACCTACTAATTACAATAGTCCCCAAAGTTACCTTTCCTACACCTTGCCTATTAAACGGATTGGTTGTTCTTAATTAGGTCTTCTTTTAGGTTATAGGTTTGATGATTCTTTAGCTTTGTTCACAACTCAATTCAAAACAAAGAATGTAAAGTCAAAGCAAGGACACAAGAGATTTACGTGGTTCGGCTAATGTGACCTACTCCACGGTGGTAGGGATTCTTCCTCTACCGAGACAATCCATTATACTTGAGAATACCAGTGTGGTATCCCCTATGATTACAATGTAGTTACAATGGATGTCTTAATCTTCTATGCCTTTCACTATTACAAATACAAAGCAATCACAATACAAAGAGTGTCACCTACTACGTCTACCCTTCTTCTAGCTTGTCTTACCTCTGCTTGATTTGAATAGGCTGCTTTACTGCCACTTGGAAGATCACCAAAACACTTTCTAACCTCTCTTGAAGAAATCTAGAAATTTGTTGACTTCTCTCTAAGCTTCATAGAATGTCTTCACTAGGTTGTCTTCACAAGAATCCGTTGAATTTCATTAAATAAGGAGTCTTTAGTCATGACTAGCATTTCTTACAAGGATCTTTTACTTAATTACAGAGAAATGACATTGTTTCTTGATTTCTTCCTAATAATGCTCCACTTTTTGTCGTAATTACCCATTCACACTTAATGATCATGAAAATAGGTTTTGTGCCCATAACACACACTATATTCATTGCAACAAGCACATCTAGGATCCCTTGGAACTAGGAATCCGTTGAATTTCATTGAATAAGGAGTCTTTAGTCATAACTAGCATTTCTTACAAGGATTTTTTACTTAATTACAGACCAATGACACATTCTCTTGATTTCTTCCTAACAATGCTCCACTTTTTGTCATAATTATCCATTCACACTTAATGATCTTGAAAGTAGGTTTTGTGCCCACAACACGCACTATATTCATTGCAACAAGTACATATAAGATCCCTTGGAACTAGGAATCCATTGAATTTCATTAAACAAGGAATCTTTAGTGATTACTAGCTTTTTTGACAAGGATTTTCTACTTAATTACAGACTAATGACACTGTTTATTGATTTCTTCCTAACAATGCTCCACTTTTTGTCATAATTACCCATTCACACTTAATGATCTTGATGAGAATCGTAGAGATGATGAGTGGAAGGCTTCAATGGATGCAAGATGTTCATTGCACATTCCAGAAGGCCTAATAACATAAGCTAGAGCTTTAATCAATGAAAGAGGTCCATTGCACATTCCAAGAGGTCCAATAACACGAGCTAGAGCCAGAAAGATGAAAGAAGAACTAAATGGGCTGATTAACGACGTTCAGGCCAACCAAACTTCAAATGGTGTGAATTCAAGCTTGAAAAAGAGTCCAAGCCTTATTAATATCATTGGAATACTTAAAGTGTTAGGACTAAGTAATAGCAGTCACTCTAAATTAGGAGTTTATTTTCTATGTAAGAATTTATATCTAGATAGGAATTCTTCCTAAATAAGGAATTGTCCTAAGTAGAAATTTGTACTTTTTTAGGATTGCCATCTTAGCCTATATATAGGCACCCCTTGTAACATCAGACTATAAGTAAGACAACTTTGAGTGAAATAGAAAGTAAGGGGTTTTCTCCCTCAGTTCTTTTGAGAACTATCGAACTTATCAAGAGTTATTTCTTCTTATGGCGTTCCAATTGACTTATCACTCCTAATTTCTTTCTTTTCTGGAGTGTGACATCTATATCCTTCTTAAATACCCTAGGTTCGTGTTCCTTCGAATGTTTGGTCTAGGGTTTGTGTTATCCGTTGAATTGCATTAAACAAAGAATCTTTAGTGATGACTAGCATTTCTTACAAGGATTTTCTACTTAATTACAGACTAATGACACCATCTCTTGATTTCCTCCTAACAATGCTCCACTTTTTGTTGTAATCATCCATTCACACCTAATGATTTTGAAAATAGGTTTTGTGCCCATAACACGCACTATATTCATGGCAACAAGCACATCTAGGATCCTTTAGAACTAGGAATTTGTTGAATTGTATTAAATAAAGTGTCTTTAGTGATGGCTAGCATTTCTTACAAGCATTTTCTACTTAATTACAGACTAATGACACCATTTCTTGATTTTTTCCTAACAATGCTCCACTTTTTGTTGTAATCATCCATTCACACCTAATGATCCTAAAAATAGGTTTTGTGCCCATAACACGCACTATATTCATAGCAACAAGCACATCTAGGATCCCTTGGAACTAAGAATCCGTTGAATTGCATTAAACAAGGTGTCTTTAGTGATGACTAGCATTTCTTACAAGTATTTTCTACTTAATTACAAACTAATGACACCGTCTCTTTATTTCTTCCTAACAATACTTCACTTTTTGTTGTAATCATCCATTCACACCTAATGATCTTGAAAATAGGTTTTGTGCCCACAACACGTATTATATTCATGACAACAAGCACATCTAGGATCCCTTAGAACTAGGAATCTATTGAATTGCATTAAACAAGGTGTCTTTAGTGGTGACTAGCATTTTTTACAAGGATTTTCTACTTAATTACAGACTAATGACATCGTCTCTTGGTTTCTTCCTAACAATGCTCCACTTTTTGTCATAATTACTCATTCACACTTAATGATATTCAAAACAACTTGTATGCCCATAATAGGCACTATCTTTATAGGAAAAAGTACATCTTGGATCCCTGGAACTAGGAATCCGTTGAATTTATTAATCAAGGAGACTTTAGTGATGACTAGCTTTTCTGACAAGGATTTTCTACTTAATTACACAACAATGACACTGTCTCTTGATTTCTTCTTAACAATGCTCCATTTTTTGTCCTAATTACCCATTCACACTTAATGATCATGAAAATAGGTTTTGTGCCCATAACACGCACTATATTCATTGCAACTAGCACATCTAGGATCCCTTAGAACTATGAATTCATTGAATTTCATTAAATAAGGAGTCTTTAGCGATGACTAGGATTTCTTACAAGGATTTTGTACTTAATTACAGACTAATGATATCGTCTCTTAATTTCTTCCTAAAAATACTCCACACCCATTCTCACTTAATGATTTTCAAAAGAGCTTGTATGCCTATAATTGGCATTATATTTATAACAATAAGCACATCTTGGATCCCTTAGAACTAGGAATCCATTGAATTTTATTAATCAAGGAGTATTTAGTGATGAGTCACATTTCTTAGAAGGATTTTCTACTTCATTATAGACTAAAGATGCCGTTTTTGGATTTTTTCCTAACAATGCGCCATTTTTGTTGTAATTACTCATTCACACTTAATAATCTTGAAAATAGGTTTTGTGCCCACAACACGCATTATATCCATGGCAACAAGCACATCTTGGGCCCCATGGAACTAGGAATTTGTTGAATTTTATTAATCAAGGAGTCTTTAGTGATAACAAGCATTTCTTACAAGGATTATCTACTTAATTACAGACTAATGACACTGTCTCTGGATTTTTTCCTAATAATGCTCCACTTTTGTCTTAATTACCCATTCATACTTAATGATGTTCGAAATAGCTTGTATGCCCATAATAGGCACTATATTTATAGCAATAAGTACATTTAGGATCCCTTGGAGCTAGGAATCTATTGAATTTCATTAAATAAGGAGTCTTTAATGATGACTAGCTATTTTGACAACGATTTTCTACTTAATTATAGACTAATGACACTGTCTCTTGATTTTTTCCTAACAATACTCTACCTTTTGTCGTAATTACCCATTCACACTTGATGATCTTGAAAATAGGTTGTGTGCCCATAACACGCACTACATTCATTGCAACAAGCACATCTAGAATCCTTTGGAACTAGGAATCTATTGAATTTCCTTAAATAAGGAGTCTTTTGCGATAACTAGTATTTGTTACAAGGATTTTCTACTTAATTATAGATTAATGATGTCATCTCTCAATTTGTCCCTAAGAATGCTCCACTTCTTGTCATAATTGCCCATTCACACTTGATGTTTAAAATAGCTCGTATGCCCATTATAGGTACTATATTTATAGCAACAAGTGCACCTTGGATCCATTGGAACTAGGAATCCGTTGACTTTTATTAATCAAGGAGTTTTTAGTGATGACTAGCATTTTTTATAAGGATTTTCTACTTAATTACAGACTAATGGCACTATCTCTGGATTTTTTCCTAACAATGCTCCACTTTTGTCATAATTACCCATTCACACTTAATGACCTTGAAGATAGGTTTTGTGCCCACAACATGCACTATATTCATTGCAGCAAGCACATCTAGGATCCCGTGGAACTAGGAATTCATTGAATTGTATTGAACAAGGAGTTTTTAGTGATGACTAGCATTTTTGACAAGGATTTTCTACTAAATTACAGACTAATGACACTGTCTATTGATTTCTTTGTAACAATGTTCCACTTTTTGTTGTAATTACGCATTCACTCTTAATGATCATGAAAATAGGTTTTATGCCCACACCACGCACCATATTCTTTGCAACAAGCACATCTAGGATCCCATGGAACTAGGAATCCGTTGAATTTCACTGAATAAAGAGTCTTTAGTGATGTCTAGCATTTCTTATAAGGATTTTCAACTTAATTATGGACTAATGACACCATCTCTTCATTTTTTCCTAACAATGCTCTACTTTTTGTTGTGATTACCCATTCACATTTAATGATTTTGAATATAGGTTGTGTGCCTATAACATGCATTATATTCTTGGCAACAAGCTCATCTAGGATCCCTTAGAGCTAGGAATCTATTGAATTTTATTAAACAAGGAGTCTTTAATGATGACTAGTATTTCTCACAAGGATATTCTACTTAATTACAGACTAATGACATCGTTTATAAATTTCTTTCTAACAATGCCCCACTTTTTGTCGTAATTACCCATTCACACTTAATGATCTTGAAAATAGGTTGCAAGCCCATAATAAACAACATATTGATGGAAACAAGCACATTTGGGATCCCTTGGAACTAGGAATCCATTGAATTTCATTAAACAAGGAGACTTTAGTTATGACTAGCATTTCTGACAAGGATTTTCTTCTTAATTACAAACTAATGACACCGTCTCTTGATTTCTTCCTAAGAATGCTCTACCTTTTGTCGCAATTACGCATTCACACTTAATGATCTTGAAAATAGGTTGTGTGCCCATAACATGCACTATATTGTTGCCAACTGATACATCTAGGATCCTTTGGAACTAGGAATCCATTGAATTTCATTAAACAAGGAGTCTTTAAGGATGACTAGCATTTTTTAGAAGGATTTTCTACTTCATTACAGACTAATGACACCTTCTCTGGAGTTCTTTTGACCAATGATCCAACATTTGTTGTAATTACCCATTCACACTTAATGATCTTGAAAATAGGTTTTGTGTCCATAACACACACTATATTTATGGCAACAAGCATATCTAGGATCCCTTGGAATTAGGAATCCATTGAATTTCATTAAAGAATGACTTTTTAGTGATGACTAACATTTCTGACAAGGATTTTCTACTTAATTATAGACAAATGACACTGTCTCTTGATTTCTTCCTAACAATGCTCCACTTTTTGTCATAATCATCCATTCACACCTAATGATCTTGAAAATAGGTTTTGTGCCCACAACACACACTATATTCATGGCAACAAGCACATCTAGGATCCCTTGGAACTAGGAATCCTTTGAATTGTATTAAATAAGGTGTCTTTATGATGAGAACCATGGAGATGATGGGTGGAAGGCTTTAATAGATGCAAGAAGTCCATTACACGTTCCAGAAGACCCAATAACACAAGATAGAGCTTCAATGGATGCAAGAGGTCCATTGCACATTCCAGAAGGCCCAATTACACGAGCTAGAGCTTCAATGGATGCAAGAGGTCCATTGCACATTCTAGAAGGCCCAATAACACGAGCTAGAGCCAAAAAGATTAAAGAAGCACTAAATGGGCTGATTCAGGACATTCAGGCCAACCAAGCTTCAAATGGTGCGAATTCAAGTTTTAAAGAGAGTCCAGGCCTAGTTAATATAATTGGAATACTTAATAGGTCAAACTAAGTAATAGCATCACTCCTAAATAGGAGTTCATTGTATGTGCTGGAATTAGTCCGAAATTCCTCCAAAATAGGGATTTCACCTAAATAGGAATTTTGCCTCTTTAGGATTGCTATCTAAGCCTATAAATAGGCACCTCTTGTAAGCTTTGAAAATCAGACAACTTTAAGTGAAATAGAAAGCAAGGGTTTTTCTCCCTTGGTTCTTTTAAGAACTAAAGAACTTATCAAGAGGTAATTCTTCTTGTGGCATTCAAATCGACTTATCACTCCTAATTCCTTTCTTTTCTAGAGTGTGGCGTCCATATCCTTCTTAAATACTCTAAGTTCATGTTCCTTCGAATATTAGGTCTAGGGTTTCTGTTATTAAACTCTGATTTAGCTTTCCTGGTTGTTCTTTGATTCCTTGTGTGCGTTGGGTCCCTAAGCCACGTCTTTTTGGGGTTTTCCGCATCACTTTAGTGATGACTAGCATTTCTTACAAGCATTTTCTACTTAATTATAGACTAATGACACCGTCTCTTGATTTCTTCCTAACAATACTCCACTTTTTGTCGTAATTATCCATTCACACCTAATGATCTTGAAAATAGGTTTTGTGCTCATAACACGCACTATATTTATGGCAACAAACACATCTAGAATCCCTTGCAACTAGGAATTTATTGAATTTCATTAAATAAGGAGTCTTTAGTGATGACTAGCACTTCTTACAAGAAGTTTCTATTTAATTGCAGACTAGTGACACTGTCTCTTGATTTTTTCCTAACAATGCTTCACTTTTTGCTGTATAACCATTCACACTTAATGATCTTCAAAATAGCTTGTGTGCCCATAATAGGCACTATGTTTTTAGCAACAAGCACATATAAGATTCTTGGGAATTAGGAATCCGTTGAATTTTATTAAACAAAGAGTCTTTAGTGATGACTAGCATTTCTGACAAGGATTTTCTACTTAATTACAGACTAATGACATCATCTTTAGATTTCTTCCTAACAATACCCTATGTTTTGTTGTAATTTTCCATTCACACTTAATGATCTTGAAAATAGATTGTGCGCCCACAACACGCATTATATTCATGGCAACAACCACATCTAGGATCCCTTGGAACTAGGAATCCATTGAATTTCATTAAACAAGGAGTCTTTAGTGATGACTAGCATTTAATTTTCATTTTAATTATAGACTAATGACACCGTCTCTTGATTTCATCCTAACAATGCTCTACGTTTTGTCGTAATAACCCATTCACACTTAATGATGTTCAAAATAGCTTGTGTGCCCCAACAAGCACCATATTCATGACAACAAGCACATTTATACTCCATTGGAAGTAGGAATCCATTGAATTTCCTTGAACAAGGAGTCTTTACTAATGACTAGCATTTTTGTCAAGGATTTTCTACTTAATTATAGACTAATGACACAATCTCTTGAGTTCTTCGTAACAATGCTCCATTTTTTGTCATAATTACCCATTCACATTTAATGATCTTGAAAATAGGTTGTGTGCCATAACACGCACTATATTCGTCACAACAAGCACATCTTAGATACCTTAGATGTAGGAATTCATTGAATTTCATTAAACAAGAAGTCTTTAATGATGACTAGCATTTCTTACAAGGATTTTCTCCTTAATTACAATCTAATGATACCGTCTCTTGATTTCTTCCTAACAATGCTCCACTTTTTGTTATATTTACCCATTCATACTTAATGATCTTCAAAATAGCTTGTGCGCCCATAATAGGCATTATATTTATAGCAACAAGCACACCTGGGATCCCTTGGAACTAGGAATCTGATGAATTTTATTAAATAAGGAGTCTTTACTAATAACTAGCACTTCTTACAAGGATTTTCTACATAATTACAGATTAATGACACCAACTCTAGATTTCTTCCTAACAATGCTCCACCTTTTATCACAATTACCCATTCACACTTAGTGACCTTGAAATAGGTTGTATGCCCATAACACGCATTATATTCATGGCAACAAAACCATTTAGGATCCCTTAGAACTAGGAATACATTGAAGTTCTTTAAACAAGGAGTCTTTAGTGATGACTAGAATTTCTTACAAGGATTTTCTACTTAATTACAGACTAATGACACCTTCTTTGAATTTCTTCCAAACAATGCACCCCCTTTTGTTGTAATTACCCATTCACACTTAATGATCTTGAAAATAGGTTGTGTGCCCACAACATGCACTATATTCATGGCGACAAGCACATCTAGGATCCTTTAGAAGTAGGAATATGTTGAATTTCATTAAGCAAGGAGTCTTTAGCCATGAGTAGCTTTTCTTACAAGGATTTTCATCTTAATTACATACTAATGACACCGTCTCTTGATTTCTTCCTACCAATGCTCCACTTTTTGTTGTATTTACCCATTCACACTTAATGATCTTGAAAATAGGTTGTGTGCCCATAATAGGCACTATATTTATAGTAACAAGCACATCTAGGATCCCTGGGAACTAGGAATTTGTTGAATTTTATTAAATGAGGAGTCTTTATTGATGACTAGCATTTCTTACAAGGATTTTCATCTTAATTACAGACTAATAATCCCATCTCTTGATTTCTTCCTAACAATTCTCCACCTTTTGTTGTAATTACCCATTCACAGTTAATGATCCTGAAAATTACTTTTGTAACCATAAGAGGCATTATATTCATAGCAATGAGCACATATATACTCCCTTGGAACTATGAATCAGTTGAATTTCATTAAATAAGGAATTTTTAGAGATGACTAGCATTTCTTACAATGATTTTCTATTTAATTACAGACTAATGACACTGTCTCCTGAGTTCTTCCTAACAATACTCCACTATTTGTCGTAATTACCCATTCACAGTTAATGATCCGAAAATAGCTTGTGTGCCCATAACAGATACTATATTCATGGAGACAAGCACATCTAGGATCCCTTGGAACTAGGAATTTATTGAATTTCATTAAAGAAGGAGCCTTTAGTGATGATTAGCATTTCTTGAAAGGATTTCATGTTAATTACAGACTAATGACATCGGCTTTTGATTTCTTCCTAACAATACTCCACTTTTTGTTGTAATTACCCATTCACATTTGATGATCTTCAAAATAGCTCGTGGCAATAATCACATCTATACTTTATTGGACCTAGGAATCCATTGAATTTCCTTGAATAAGGAGTCTTTAATGATGACTAGCATTTCTAACAAGGATTTTCAAATTAATTGAAGATTAATGACACCATCTCTTGATTTGTTCCTAACAATGCTCCACTTTTTGTCGTAATTACCCATTCACACTTAATGATCTTGAAAATAGGTTGTCTGCCCATAACATACACTATATTCTTGGCAATAAGAATGTCTAGGATCCCTTGGAACTAGCAATTTGTTGAATTTCATTAAACAAGGAGTGTTTAGTGTTGACTAGTATTTCTGACAAGGATTTTCTACTTAATTACAGACTAATGATACCATCTCTTGATTTCTTCCAAATAATGCTCCACCTTTTGTTGTAATTACCCATTCACACTTGATGATGTTGAAATAGGTTATGTGCCCACAGCACACATTGTCTGCCCATAAGACGCACGTTTTTTTCATGGCAACAAGCACATCTAGGATCCCCTGGAACTAGCAATATGTTGAATTTCATTAAACCAGAAGTCTTTAGTGATGACTGACATTTCTTACAAGGATTTTATACATAATTACAAACTAATGACACCATTTCTAGATTTCTTCCTAACAAGGCTCCCGTTTTTGTTGTAAATGTCCATTCATACTTAATGATCTTCAAAATAGGTTGTGGTCACACAACATGCACTATATGTTTAATTTCATTAAACAATGAGTCTTTAGTCATGAGTAGCATTTCTTACAAGGATTTTCATCTTAATTACAGACTAATGACACCGTCTCTTGATTTCTTGCTAACAATGCTCCACATTTTGTTGTATTTACCCATTCACACTTAATGAGCTTGAAAATAAGTTGTATGCCCATAATAAGCACTATATTTATAACAATAAGCACATCTAGGATCCCTTGGAACTAGGAATCTATTGAATTTTGTTAAATGAGGAATCTTTAACGATGACTAGCATTTCTTACAAGGATTTTCATCTTAATT
Organism: Bruguiera gymnorhiza; assembly: GCA_020883675.1. NCBI lineage: Eukaryota > Viridiplantae > Streptophyta > Magnoliopsida > Malpighiales > Rhizophoraceae > Bruguiera > Bruguiera gymnorhiza. The sequence continues at coordinate 486,821 of JAIRCJ010000184.1, forward strand.
ATAGACTAATGACACTATCTCTTGATTTCTTCCTAACAATGCCCCACTTTTTGTCGTAATTACCCATTCACATTTAATGATCTTGAAATTACTTTTGTCCTACAACAGACATTATATTCATGGCAATGAGCACATATATACTCCCTTAGCACTAGGAATCTGTTGAATTTCACTAAAGAAGAAATTTTTAGTGATGACTAGCATTTCTTAAAATGATTTTCTATTAATTACAGACTAATGACACCATCTCTTGAGTTCTTCCTAATAATGCTCCACTATTTGTCGTAATTACCCATTCACAGTTAATGATCCTAAAAATAGCTTGTGTGCCCACAACAGACACTATATTCAGGGCAACAAGCACATCTAGGATCCCTTGGAACTAGGAATCTATTCAATTTCATTAAACAAGGAGTCTTTAGTGATGACCAACATTTCTTAAAAGGATTTTCATGTTAATTACAAACTAATGACATCGTCTCTTGATTTCTTCCTAACAATGCTTCACCTTTTGTCGTAATTACCCATTCACACTTAATGATCTTCAAAATAGCTTATAGGCCCATAATAAGCACTATATTTAAAGCAACAAGCACATCTAGTATCCTTTGGAAGTAAGAATCCATTGAATTTGATTAAACAAGGAGTCTTTAGTGATGACTAGCATTTCTGACAAGGATTTTCTACTTAATTATAGACTAATGACACTATTTTTGGATTTTTTCCTAACAATGCACCACTTTTTGTCGTAACTACCCATTCACACTTAATGATCTTGAAAATAGGTTGTGTGCCCGCAACACGTGCTATCTTTATGGAAACAAGCACATCTAGGATCCTTTGAACTAGGAATCTATTGAATTCATTAAACAAAGAATCTTTAGAGATGAATAACATTTCTTAAAATGATTTTCTATTTAATTACTTACTAATGGCACCATCTCTTGAGTTTTCCTAACAATGCTCCACTTTTGGTCGTAATTACCCATTCACATTTAATGATTTTGAAAATAGATTGTGTGCCCATAACAGAGACGATATTCACAGCAACAAGTGCATCTAGGGTCTCTTAGAACTAGGAATCTATTGAATTTCATTAAACAAGGAATCTTTAGAGATGACTTGCTTTTCTTACAATGATTTTCTATTTAATTACGGACTAATGAAATCATTTGTTCAATTCTTCTTAACAATGCGCCAATTTTTCTCGTAATTAGCCATTCATAGTATGTTCATGTCGACAAACACATCTAGGATCCCTTAGAACTAGGAATCTGTTGAATTTCATTAAACAAGGAGTCTTTAGTGATGTCTAGCATTTCTTACAAGGATTTTCATCTCAATTATAGATTAAATGACACCGTCTCTTGATTTCTTCCTAACAATGCTCCACTTTTTGTCGTAATTACCCATTCACATTTAATGATCTTCAAAATAGCTTGTGTGCCCACAACAGGCACTATATTAATGGCAACAAGCATATCTATATTCCATTGGAACTTGGAATTCGTTGAATTTGATTGAACAAAGAGTCTTTAGTCATGACTAGCATTTCTGACAAGGATTTTCTAATTAATTACAGACTAATGACATAGTTTCTTGATTTCTTCCTAACAATGCTCCACTTTTTGTCGTAATTACCCATTCACATTTAATGATCTTCAAATAGCTTGTGTGCCCACAACAGGCACTATATTAATGGCAACAAGCATATCTATATTCCATTGGAACTTGGAATTCGTTGAATTTGATTGAACAAAGAGTCTTTAGTCATGACTAGCATTTCTGACAAGGATTTTCTAATTTAATTATAGACTAATGACATAGTTTCTTGATTTCTTCCTAACAATGCTCCACTTTTTGTTGTAATTACCCATTCACACTTAATGATCTTGAAAATAGATTTTGTGCCCACAACACACACTATATTCATGGCAACAAGCACATCTAGGATCCTTCGGAACTAAGAATCCATTGAATTTCTTTAAATAAGGAGTTTTTAGTGGAGACTAGCTTTTCTCATAAGGATTTTCTACTTAATTACAGACGAATGACACCGTTTCTTGATTTCTTCATAACAATGCTCTACCTTTGTCGTAATTACCCTTTCACACTTAATAATCTTGAAAACAGCATATGGGCCCACAACAAGCATTATATTCATGGCAACTAGGCACATCTAGGATCCTTGGAACTAGGAATCCATTGAATTTCATTAACAAGGAGTCTTTAGTGATTACTAGCATTTCTTACAAGAGTTTTCTACTTAATTATAAAGTAATGACATTGGCTCTTGATTTCTTCCTAAACAATGCTCCACCTTTTATCGTAATTACCATTCACACTTAATGATCTTAAAAATAGCTTGTGTGCCCATGACAGGCACTTATATTGCAAACAAGCACATCTAGGATCTCTTGGAACTAGGAATCCGTTGAATTTTATTAAACAAGGAGTCTTTAGGAGATGACTAGCATTTCTTATAAGGATTTTCTACTTAATTATAGAGTGATGACACCCGTGCCCTTGATTTCTTCTTAACAATGCTCCATATTTGTCATAATTATCCATTCACAGTATAATGATCTTGGAAAATAACTTATGTGCTCATCAAAGACACTATATTTCATGGCAAGAAGCACATCTAGGATCCCTTGGAACTAGGAATTCCGTTGAATTTGATTAAACAAGAAATCTTTAGAGATGACTAGCATTTCTTAAAATGATTTGCTATTTAATTACATACTAATGATGTCGTCTCTTGAGTTCTTTCTAACAATACTCCACTTTTGTCATAATTACCCATTCATAGTTAATGATCTTGAAAATAGCTTTGTGGCCCATAATAGACACTATATTCATGGCAACAAGCACATCTAGGATCCCTTACAACTAGGAATTTGTTGAATTTCTTTAAACAAGGAATTTATAGAGATGATGAGCATTTTTTACAATGATTTTCCTAACTTAACTATATACTAATGAACTATCTATTGATTTCTTCCGTAACAATGCTCCACGTTGTTGTCGGTAATTACCCATTCACACGTAATGATCTTGAAAATAGGTTGTGTG